>LPNX010861352.1:242005-431106 GCA_001517045.1 Pseudotsuga menziesii | reverse complement strand
GGGGGGTGTTTTTGGTGTTTTTTTTGCAAAAATCATCGTTTTTATGGGTAGAGTTCTCGTTCATAGTATATAGTTCTCGTTTCATAGTATAAGTGGTTACTCATGATCAAATGAGTTTGCATAAGTTAACTTTGTTTCTGTCTCAGTGGGTTTTATTTCAGCTGGAATCTTACTGTACATTTTATTAAATATTTTGGAAAAATCTCCCACGGCTTCATCCTTTTTTCTCTTTAATGATCCAAACTCTGTCCTGTAATACAAATAATCTTTAGTGTCCCTCCATTGTCCCATAAATTCTTCTTCTAGAGAATCTATTCCATCTATAGAGTTTGGTGGTAATTCCATAAACAATTTTCTAACCTTACCATCTAAAATTTGAACAAAAACTCTCATCCAAACATCCTCGTGTTCAAAATTGTGATTGTCTGCATAACTACAGAATGTATTCTAGTGTTCTTCTGTAGTAGCATCTCCCTCGCCATTAAATCTTGGAAGGTACTTTTGATAATCTCCTGCTGGGAGAGCATTGAGAGGCTGGGGTAAAACAAGTGTGGCATATCTTCCTGCTACCATAGCAACCATTCGATTTTGAGGCTGGGCCATTATGGGATTGAAAATGTTTAAATTTGTATTAGAATGAAGGATTCTTGACTACATTTGTGATGAGGGAGACAAATTACCAGGATTTGATTGATTCACTGGGATGGTCTTAACCAAAGGAATATGCATTGAAAATAAAGAGGAAGCTCATTTTTGCAATGCTTCGAGTTTAACCTTCTCTGACAGCAAAGGATTTGTAAAGACACTGAAATTGTTAATTTGGGAAGGGGTAAATAACAGGTCTAACTCTTCTCTTTCTTTTTCTGAATGTGGGTCAAAAGAAGGAACTGGAATAGATGACGATTCAGGGATCTCCAAGGATGGAGGTTGTTTGAATTTTTCTGATGAAGTAGAAATTAAATTTCTCCTAGCCTCCTTTAACAACTGCTCAGGATCTGAGACTCCTGGATTTAAAGGGGATGAGGGATTTCCTTGAGTTCCTATCTTTTTTGAAGCCACTGTAAATTTTTAAAGGTGACTAGATGTAGTCTATAACAGATCTGCCTGATTTTGTTCACCCTACAAAATCAGTTTTGTAAGAATGTCAATTACCCAGGGAAGATGTTCTTTCCTTTCTCCATCCCTGGCAACGATGCCAGAAGATGTTATCCCTAAAGTTGAACCTAGACTACAGGGGTACAAACTTAAGGAAATATTTTTCAAAAATAAACTTCAATGAAATCAATATAAATACTGGGCTGGTACTTAATCAAAGTTATAGGAAAATCACATAATCATCAAAGAACTATATAACACAAAACAAGATACAAAATCCAATATCAAAGGAACTACGATCATGAAATTGTGAAATGAGACCGTCTCTGTTTTTTAAAATTTTAAAGGATAATTGTATTTCAACGTAAGAATCATTGCAATGGGATTCAACGGACCATATACAAGATAAATCATAAGAAACATAATTTATAAGATACACAGACAAATCATAATCATACTCATATCAAGGTAGAACTTGTATTGAACATGTAGAGTATTTCATGTCATACAAAAAGTTATCAAAACTGGATCTTCATAACTCCAATTGCCACCCCCTTGTCTCATCTAGAGACTCTCCTTAAATACAAAATATTTGTTTGTTTAAGCTAACAATAAGATCCTACTTCTATGGATCGAGCCTTCTCAAAAATAGGGAAGCCAATCCCCTTTGAATAGTGTTTAAGTACAAGTGTAATATAAAAAAGACATATATCAATAAACAACATTACTTCAAAATCAAACTACAATTCAACTTCTAAATACTTCTAGAAGCCTCTGCTAATATAGCTAAATCACTTAAAACCTCGGAATGATTTTGCAATATGGCAAACTCAGCATCTTTGTTGTCCTCCTTATTCTGAGCTTTGATGAGTTCAAGCTACTTTTGAATAGCTCTTTTCTCCCTTAGAATATCTTTAGATATTGTGAGCAAATTTTGATACTCTATCTCCTTATGCTCCATATCTTCTCGAAGTCTTTTATTGGCTATCATCAACTTTTCATTAATGTTTTGCAGATACCTGGTTTTCTCTTTGTATGTCTGCAAAGACTTCTTAACTTGGTTTAGTTCTGGATATATTTCCAGGTCTTCTTCTTTCATATGAACTTCTTCTTCCTGTAGAATCCTTGATGCTGAGCAATCCTCTGAATTAACTTTCTTGTTTGTGCAAAAGGCTTCAGGTATAGACCCTGCAACTCCTTGAATATCAATAAATTTCTCAATATCTACACAATACTGGTCCTTAGATGTATGTACAGTTTCCTCACTGAGAGCATCATCTATCATCACAATTTCCATGCCATCTTCATGTGCTGATCTCTTCTTTGTCTGCAGCTTCTTTCTTAATCTTGTCCTTGGCTTCATATCCCTATTCTTTGTCTTCAAGAGCTGATTATGAATTTAATTTTTTGAGGTTATATTTTTTAGCATAACACTCAGTTTTTCAAGGGTTTAATTTGTGAATGAAGCTTTGGGACACAAACCTTCCTAAATTGATTTCTCTGTAATATCCTTTCCTTCTTCTTTAGCAGTTTGAATTGGTTTTTTGTGACTTGCTGTTTTCTGGCCTAAATCATCCATCATCCTTTTTCCTTTTTCTTTAGGGTTTTCTTTGAACTCTATCTCTGTCAATAGGGATTCCCAAGTTCGTCCTTCCTTATGCAACTATGATAAAATCAATAGTTTAATCAAACCCTGGTGATAGACTGATCGAGCAGTATTCTCTGGATGGCCTTGAATCCTTGAAATAATCTTTTGAAGGCTTTTTAATAAATAAAATGGGAGATTGAGCTGTATACCTCCATTAAGGTGCATCAGCAACCTTAAATGGCATTTAAGCACTCTATCATACCGGCCATCGCATGTGATATAGTTTTGTACCATCTCTAAAGGAATCTTCCAACTTGGCTTGATTTTGCTCACATGGATACCAATTTTCCAATCTAACTTCTCAAATATTGGCATCAAAAACTCACTGTAGTCCCCTTGGAAATCCTATTGTTTAAACCATCTCTCCCCCTGTGCCACAACATCTATTGCTTCAGCAATAGAATCTTCATTTACCCTAACTATTAAGCTTTCAAGCTGAACCATTTCATCTTTATAGTTTTTAATAGAAAACATGGTTACCTGTGAGTGATACCCTTGTAATTTCTCACAGAAGGTAAACCATCCGGCCTTCTTCATTAATTTGGCTGATCTTGGAAATTTCATTATCCACTCTGTATTATTTTGCTCCAACCTACAAATTAAGCCTCCTCGCTTTCATTTTACCACAACTTATGGATCTTCTTCCTCTGCTATATTCAACATTTTTTAAAACCCCTTCACAATATACTCTTTAAAAGGGATTTTATACTGCAACAACTCACTTTGAAATGCAGAGAAACTTATATAATATAATCTGGCCCTTTTAAAACACGAACATTTAGAGTTTGAAAACAAACTCTTGCTGTTTCAAACACTAATTTCATTGTTCGTGAATAATGGACACTAATAGTATGAAAACAACTCTCTGAATGTCCTTCTCCCAGTTCGCCAAAGCATTTAGGAAAAATAATGAGACAGATTTTAGGGAAAAAGGATGAATTATGTCGACCTTGCCATGATTAGTACTAATACTCATTGCATGGAGTTCTTTTATTTCCATAATGAAAACAGTTGTAGAATCCCATGAATGACACGACGAAATTCATAATTTTGTGGACAGGAGTGATTTGAAGGCATATTCATACCAAGTACCAAATAACACGAATATAACCCTAGTTCGTTATCCCATTTATATACCATGGTACTTATGAATAACAGTTTTTTAATAAAATACCCTTTGAAACTATGCTGCCATTTCGTGAAATGCTGCCAGTTTGAAAAATGCTACCAGTTTAAGAAATGCTACTAGTTTTAACAATCCAATCTATAATATAAAATCTCTTGCACATACATAGGTTCATGGCTTTAAATGAGTGAATATTTTGATGGTTCAAAAGACTAAAAGAAAACCATAATGGCATTCAATAAAAAATAAGGCGTAAAACAAAGTGAAAATTTAAAAATAAAAACTCATCACAATCAAAGATCTTAAGGTAAAAGGTCAAACAACCTCAGAGATAACACCTACATTATAGGATCCTACTTTGAGTGCCACGAGCAACCTCCATCCATTGGTTGTGGTATGCAAGAAGTTATGATGATTCAACCTCCAGTTACAATCAATTATATCACTTTTAGTTATCCTAGCATCGATTTTATGTGCATGCAGGGAGAGTGGCTCCTTTCTCCACCTACCTCATCACTTAACTCGT
Organism: Pseudotsuga menziesii; assembly: GCA_001517045.1. Taxonomy (NCBI): domain Eukaryota; kingdom Viridiplantae; phylum Streptophyta; class Pinopsida; order Pinales; family Pinaceae; genus Pseudotsuga; species Pseudotsuga menziesii. Next base: position 426,711 of record LPNX010861352.1, on the reverse strand, counting down.
TGTAGACTGATATAGAAATCCAGAGTTACACTAGTGAGCTCCAACAATGATTTATACACACTGAGTTAGCTAATCAGTCAGGTTTAGGTGGTATATTCGAATCCTATCCATATGTTTCGAATTCTATTTATTGTGACACCATTGTATTACTGATTAATGAATGGGGATTAATATTGAGTAAAATTGATCAATTCTTGTTTATTTTATTTGAATTTTTTGGTATGGATTTATTGTTCACTGTACACTTTCTTTGATTATTCCACTTTATAATTTCCCTTCTCAATTGCTCATTTTCCTGTAGATCAATGGTTCCGAAATTTAATAGATTGTTGTTGTGTTCTCCTCTCAAAAAATTTCTTCCTCTGTCTCTAGAACTATATCTCCCCTTGCCTCTTCCACAGCTTATACATGACACTAAGAATTAAGAAGGAAGACAGAGCAGAGCTCATAGGATCACTTACACAAGGAATGGTCAAACCAATTCAATTGATTAATGTGAAGTGATTACAATATATAGATGTAGCTTATCATAACATACCAACACCTAGATCCATAAGAAGTGGATTTGAATCCTCTACATACTAAGCATAAACAGTACACATCAACCCTAATCCTAGATACTCGGCAAGCATTTCTACACTATTCCAACATACCGCCTTAAGGTAGAAATAGATTTTCTACAACACCTAATTTATGCCTAAAGATCTCAAAGTGAATCTTGCCAACATTTTTGGTAAATATGTCAGCACATTATCACTTGTGTTACAATAAATAAGTTTAATTTCCTTAGACTCAATATTTTCTCTGATAAAATGATGTTGCAGTTCAATGTGTTTTTTCCTTGCATGATAAATAGGGTAGTGTGCCAATTTGACTTCACTTTTATTATCACAATGTACTTTTTTGGGTTATGTTTTATTTTCTCCAATGTCTTCAAGAACCGTCCTTAACCAGACAGCTTCACATTTTGCACTAGACATGCCTTTGTATTCAACTTTTGTGGATGATAGAGAAATAGTTGGTTGTTTCTTGCTGCTCCATGATACGACTCTAGATCTAATGTTGAATGCATATCCTGTAGTAGATATTTTGTCATCTAAATTTCCTACCCAATCAGAATTAGAAAAAAACTACCAATTGAACATCAAACTTATCAGTGTATAAAATACCAAAGTTCATTATCCCTTTTAGATATACAAGGACTTTATTTGCTGCTATCCAATGGATTTCATTTGGTTTAGCAATAAATTGGTTCAAAATGATGACTACAAATGATATATCTAGCCTTGTGGTAGTGAGATAACTCAGGATTCCTACCAACTCTCAATATAAAGTACCATCTGCATCCTTTGATCCATCTTGATTGCATAACTTCACATTATGTTATAAAGGAATTGCTGATAATTTTCAATGACTCATATTAAAGCTATTCAGTATTTCCCCACATACTTACTTTGAGTGATCATTGTTTTGCCAGATTCTCTCCAAACTTCAAGTCCCAAACAGTAATGTAATTCTCCAAGGTCTTTCATTTCAAACTCTTATGCCAGTTGATTTTTTATTTTTGTAATCAACTTACATGCATTTCCTGTAATGATTAGATCATCTAGATATAAATATATCAAACATATATTTCTTTCCTTATATTTCTTAATGTAAAGTTTAGGATCACTTTTGCTTTTAACTAAACCTTTCTGATTAAAGAAGGTATCAATCTTTATGTATCATGACCTGGGAGCCTATTTTAATCCACAGATAGCTTTCTTTAGTTTACATACAAGATGTTCCTGACCTTTTTGTACAAATCCTTCAGGATGAACTAAGTATACTTCTTCTTTTAAATCACCATTTAGGAAAGTATATTTTACATCTAATTGATGGATTTTCCATTTTTGTTCTGTGGCTAATGCAACCAGAATTCTAATTGTGTTTAGTTTTGCTACTAGTGCAAAAGTATATTGAAATTCAATTCCATCCTTTTATGTATAGCCTTTTGCTACTAGTATTGCTTTAAATCTTTCTATGCTACCATCTAATTTAAGCTTATATTTAAATAACCATTTACAACCTATGGGTGTCTTATCCTCTGGTAACTCAGTCAATTCCCAAGTCTGATTTTTCATAATTGAGTTATATTCTTCACACATTGCTTCAACCCATTCTACTTTATCTTTGGATTGTTTGTAATTCATTGGTTCACTGATATTCATTATAGTCAACATTAGAGAATAATCATAGTACCTTGGAGGGGGACGAATATGTCTTGTTGACCTTCTTAGCATTAAATTCCCTACAGGGGTTCCATCCATAATCCTTTTTCTTTCTGCTGTGTCTTCCTCTAAACTTGTAGAATTACTCATTCTTCTTTTTCTACTTTCACTGTTGCTTCTGCTTCTTTAACTGCTATTGTTTCTATTATGTTCCTCCTGCTTCTCTTGTGGCTCTTCTAGTTCCTACTCCTGAACTATTGAGTTTAACTTGACATATTCATCATTGTTAGTCAGACTATGCCCTTGTTCTGTTTTGTTACTTGTATATGTATGTTCATGGAACACCACATATCTACTACCAATTAATTTATGAGTGCTAGGGTGAAACAACTTATAGGCTTTGTGATCATTGCAATACCCAACAAAGACACATTCAAGTGATTTAGCATCTAGTTTCCTCCTATCATCTTTTGGTATGTGGGCAAATGCTTTACAACCAAAGATTCATAGATGCTTAAATTGTGGTTTATATCCATTGAAAACTCCAAATGATGTTTGAAATTCTAATTTCTTTATCAGACTGGTATTTTTCAGATATACAGTAGTATTCATAGCTTATGCCCAAAAACCATTCGAAATTTGCTTACCTTGTAGAATGCTGCATGCACATTCAACTAGTGTTCTATTATTTCACTCTACTATCCCATTTTGCTGAGGAGTGTGCAATATTGAAAACTGTTGTTGGATACCATTCTCCTTATAGTATTTCTTGAAAGCTCCAGACACGTACTCACCACCATTGTCTGATCTAAGAATTTTAATCCATTTTTTTGTCTTCTTTTCAATCATGGTTCTAAACTCCTTGAAGTATTCAAATACGTCTCCTTTCCTTTTTATGAAGTACACCCGTTTGTATCTAGATATATCATCAATAAATGTCAGAAAATATGATGCACCTCCTAAAGATATAGTTTGCATAGGTCCACATAGGTCTGTATGAATTAATTCAAGCATCCCAGTTTGCCTCTTTTCTTGATGTACTGGGAATTCAGTTCGATTTTGTTTGTGAAGTGCACATGCACTACATTCTAGATGTTCATTCTTTATTATAGGTAGACCTTCAACCATAGGTTTCTTTTGAAGTAATACAAGATCATGGTGGTTAATATGGACATACCTCTGGTGCCAAAGTTCATCTATAGTGTTTATGGTGGATGCAAGTGATTGATGACCGTATTTGCTTACATCTAGCTTGTACAGTCCTCCACATCTTGAACCTGTAGAAACAATCTTGAAGTGGTTTCGAATGTCTTTGATATGGAACTGGTACTTTCCAAACTCTACCTTTAGGTCATTCTTGGTTATGGTTGAAATAGATATTAATTTTTTCTTAATGCAAGGTACATACATGACATTATGAATCTGTCTCAATTGACCATTAGATAATTTTACCTTTATTATTCGATAAACCTGCACTTGGTGTGACCTATTCTCTCCTAAATAGAGATGAGTGCCATCATGTTTCTCATTGTATTCATCAAACCATTATCTCTTACAGCTCATACATGCAGATGCACCTAAATCTATGAACCATGAATTCTCATCATTTGCCTCAACAAACAGAGCATCTTCAAAAATAAATAATCTCATATTTTAAAAATCATTAATTTCAGATGTGTCTATATTTGCAAAATTTCCATTGTGACTTCCATTGTAGTTTCTATTTCTATATAATTTCTTCTAATAATGATTTCTATTGAGGTGTCTTGGTTTTCCCCAATGATGACCGCCTACATTATTTCTATCAGAATCAATGTGATTCATACCTTTATGTTTTTTATGAAATATTCCTCTGTCTCCATTCCATTGTTTGCCTCTATATCCATTCCATGGTCTGCTCCATGGTTTTCCTCTATGTGGATATCGACCTATTTCCATTAGCGCCAAGTCTAAACCTCCAATATCCATATCATAGTTCTTAATTCTTTCCTCTGTTGATGTAATTGTAACTTCGAAATATATTCACTTGTATTTCTTATCTATTGTGCCCCGATGTTTATTCCAGGAAGTGTTTGTAATGTAATTGAGTCATGTCATGCCCTGATGTTCCACTCAAGAGTTTCTATAATTTAAACAAGTCATGTCAAGTCATTCTGGGTAACCCTCCTATTGATCAAGTGTTAAATTCCCCACAATTGCGAGGTCCTAGTGTTGTTAGACTAACCTAGTGAAGTCGGCCCTAGTGAGTTATTGTCAAGTTGAGAATTAGTATAAATATAGAGTGAGCCTCTCTATTTAACACACAATCACTCACACTTAGTTGTAGCACATAGCCAAGGGAGAAGAAGTTGCTCGGGCTAGAAAAAAAGAGGCAACTGCTGTCGGGAGATTATCTTACTATTTTGGGGTTTTACTTTTGGTGCTAATCCTATCTCTAAGGAAGTTGCATTGTTTTCTCCATTTACGGTTTCCACTAGGAAAAACACTATGTTCATTGTCTCTTGTGTTTTATTGATGTTCTTGTTATTCTCTCAGTTAAAGATCCTAATATAATGCTAGCTTAAATGTTAAAAATGCAACATGGTATCATAGCTAACCTGAGAAGAAGACACTATGCAGCTGTAGAAACTAGGGCTTCCTATTTTTTGGATCTCTCTCCATAGATTCTCAGTAAAATAAAGTTGGGCTGACTCTCCTCCCCAGGGCACATCTTTTTGTCAAAGCAGAATCTGATTCTGAGCTTTTTTCAGTTTTGGACCTGACACTACTGCCATAAATTAGGGCTTTCCACAGAAGTGGAATTTTTGAGTGAGCCCATTCCTATATTGATCTCCTCCTCAAAATTGAATTTTATAGATCAAGATCAAAGCATTTGGTTGGACAGAACTTCGGCAAAGTAAAACCCTAACCCGCTCCTGAACCAACACTGTAGAAATTTAGCTTGAAATCTAGATCCGACATCTTGACCTGGTAAGATCTAAATATTTTGTATTTCCAAATGAGGTTCTTAGTTAAGATGTCTCATCATACCAAGCTTGATGAAAATATTGAGGGAGCTGATAACTTCCGAGCCTGGAAGTACAGGATCTCCCTGGTTCTGGAAGAAAATGAGTTGGACTCCTACATCAATGTAGAGGTTCTAGTTCAAGAGGAAGATGAGGCTAAGGCCTTACATAAGAAGAATTTGGTCATGGCTAAGAGGATTATTTCCGATTCAATCAAGGATCACCTAATACCACAGGTGTCCTCCCTAAAGACACCTAAAGCCATGTTTGATGCCCTAACCAAACTATTTAAAGGGAAGAACATAAACCAGAAGATGAATTTGAGGAACCAGTTGAAGAATGTAAAGATCTAGAATGAGGATACCATCCAGTCATACTTTACAAGAGTCTCTCATATCAAAGAACAATTTGAAGCAGTAGATGAAGAAGTGGAGAATGCAGAAATTGTGATGACAACCTTGAACGGTCTCCCTAGATCATGGGATTCTTTCATCCAAGGAATCTGGGCTACGAAGAAGCTAATCAAGTTCAGTAGACTGTGAAAAGAATGCTCACAAGAAGAAGCTCGAATAGTATCTCGGGAAGAAAAGATGGGAAATGAAGATCAAGCTCTCACAGTACACTCCAAGAAAGCCATAAGGGAAAATCATCATCGTCAAGGTAAGCATTCTCATCAAAAAGGTAATTTTATGAAAAAGGATCCATCCAAACTAAGATGCTATACATGTGATGAAAGAGGAAAATTTTCTAGAAATTGTCCCATGAATAAAAGTGGATCTAAGAAGAAGAAGAACTCCAAAAGATGACATCATGCTCACACTGCTGAGGATGATGATCCTCCCAAAAAGAGAGTAAAACAAGAAAGTGAAGACTCTTCAGGTGATGAAGAATATGTTCTGATATCCGCTCTCACGAAAACTGTCACACATGGAAGAAAAGATTGGCTTATTGATAGTGGGGCTTCGAAACACATGATAGGATTCAAGGAATCCTTTGAGAAACTATCCGAACATAATTCACCCCATAAGGTGAAACTTGGGGATGACTACCAATATCCCATAAAAGGTAGTGGTGAATCCTCCTACAAGCTAGACTCTATACTAAAGAAGAATCTTCTCTCCATATTGGCACTAGATACAAAAGGCATGAGGGTTGCATTTTTATATGGCCAAGTCCTCATGTGGCCAAGAGGAAAGACTATTGACCATGAAATAGTAATTGGAGAACAAGAAGGAGGATTATACAAATTGAAGGGCCATCCAAAACAAGATTTGGTCCATGACACAATAGGGCCAAATGAACTTTGGCATATAAGGATTTCACATGTGCACTACAGAGCACTACCACTTGCAAGCAAAGTTGTTGAAGGAATTCCAGAAATACAGTCAAAACATGATGGAGTCTTCAAAGGATGTGCGAAAGGAAAGAACACAAAGAAGACATTTCCAAGTAGCGAAAGCAAAGAAAAATGAATCTTGGAAATCATTCACTCCGATTTATGCGTTCCAATGTCATCAAGTTCTTTAAGCGGGTATGTATACTATGTTTCTTTTATTGGTGTTTTTTCTAGGAAGACATGGATATACTTTATGAAGAACAAAGGTGAATTTTTCAACAAGTTCGAGGAATTCAAAGCCTTGATCGAGAACCACACAGAAAAGAAGATCAAGACCTTTCGATAAGATAATGGCAGAGAATTCACACCAAATGAATTCAAAGAGTTATGCAAAAATCCAGGGATTAAGAGGGATTTATCCACTCCATATAATGCACAACAGAATGGGGTTGCAGAAAGGAATAATAGAATGATCAAGGAAGTTGCAAGAGCAATGCTTCATGATAAAGATCTTCCCATCCATCTATGGGAAGAAGCTTCTAGAACAACGGTGTATGTACAGAACCATACTCAACATAGAGTACTCGAGAACAAGACACCTAAAGCAATATTTTCCAAAAAGAAACCAGAAGTCAGCCATCTCAGAATATTCGGTTGTCCAGTGTACATACACATTCCAAAAGAAAAGAGGACAAAGTTAGATCCTTCAGTAAAGAAGGGTATATTTGTGGGATACTCTGAAAGCTCAAAGGATTACACAATATACTTCCTAAGATTCAAGAAGATCAACATCAGTAGGGATGTAACATTTGATGAAGACTCAAGTTACAATAAATCCAGAAAGAGACCTCCTGAAGATCATGAAGAAACAAAAGCACCCAGAATTCATGACACAACCATGAATGAAGAAACTCAAGAAGAAGATCGAGAATTTGAAGAACCTCAAGAACCCGTATATCCACCTCAGGAAAAGAATCCTCATAAGAGGAAACCTACTTGGGTATCAGAAGCTATCCTAGGTGCAGAAAGATATGGGGCTCCAGAAGAAAATCACAGAGAAAGAAAGAGGACCAGGTCTTGCTCCGGGTATGTAGATTTATTATGTGACTTTATCAATAAATAACCTTCCAGCTATGAAGAAGAGGAAGAAAGGAAAGAATGGAAGGATGCTATGATCAAAGAGTATCAATCGATCATGAAGAACGATGTTTGGGATGTTGTGCCAAGAACAGAAGGGAAGTCTGTTGTAACTTCCAAATGGATATACAAGATCAAGCATGCTGCAGATGGCAGCATAGAGAACTATAAAGAAAGATTCATGGCTCATGGATTCTCACAGAAAGAAGGAATAGACTATGAATAAAACTTTGCACCTATAGCCAGATACACTTTTCTCAGATCAGTACTTGCTCTTGCTATAGTGATGAAATGGAAGATACACCAAATGGATGTCAATACTTCTTTCTTGAATGGTGTAGTGGAAGAGGAAGTATATGTAAAGAAGCCACTCAGTTTTGAGACACATGACAGGGAGTCTCATGTGTGTATATTGAAGAAATCCCTAAACGATTTGAAACAGGAACCCAGGACATGGTACGTCATAATTGATGGCTTTCTATCCAGTTTGGGCTTTACCAAAAGTAAAGTAGATTCCAACCTTTACTACAAGGTTGAAGATGGAAACCCAGTGATACTCCTACTATATGTAGATGATCTGTTTGTATAAGGAATGGATGGGTTGATTGCTGATACGAAGAGGAATCTTGCTGCCGAGTTTGAAATGAAGGACTTCTGTATGATGCATTATTTTTCAGACATGGAGGTGTGGAAGAATGCAGATGGAATCTTCCTCGGACAAGGGAAGTATGCGGTAGTGATCCTGAAGAGGTTTGGGATGATGGATTGCAAGGCCATGACCAAAAATATGGCATCAAACCTGAATCTATAAAGTGATGCTTCATCAGAAGTGGTTGAGGCTACAATGTATCGTCAGATGATTGGGTCCTTGATGTACCTGATGAACATGAGACCAAATATTTGCTTTGCTGTGAACACCTTGAGCTAGTTCCTGATAGATTTGAGACATGTTCACTTGATTGCTGCAAGGCATATTCTAAGGTACCTAAGGGGTACAGTTTATTATGGGCTCAAGTATGAGGCAAATCAAAAGATTAACCTAGAGGGTTATGTTGATTCAGATTGGGTAGGAAATGCCATCGATAAGAAGACCACTTCGGGGTGTTGTTTCAGTATGGGATCAGGTGTGATCTTTTGGTTTAGTAGGAAGCAATCTTGTGTGGCACTGAGCACAGCAGAAGTAGAGTATGTCGCAGCTTGTTCAGCTAGTTGTGAGGTAGTATGTCTAAGGAAGCTACTATGTAATTTATTTGATCTCCAGTTGGATGCTACTTGTATATATTGAGACAACCAGAGTTGTGTGAAGTTGTCAAAGAACCCGGTGTTCCATGACAAGTCGAAGCATATCGAGATCAAGTATCACTATATCAGGGATATGGTGCAGAGAGGAGTAGTGAAGCTCCAGTATGTTGCGACTAATGAATAGATAGCTGATGTGTTGACTAAGCCATTAGGTAGAGTGAAGTTTGAGTACTTTAGGGAGAAGCTTGGTGTTCTCCAAATCGAGGTTCCCTCCAAAGGGAAGTGATGAGTTCATGATCCATTCTTACATGGTGAGAGGATTGGTTCCTTCCATGGTCAGATGTAAGGGATGAGCCATTCTTTCATGATGAGAGGATTGGTTTCTCACATGTCAAATATGAGTGGTGATCCATTCTCATGTGACTATAGAATTGGCTCCTACATGATCAGATATAAGCGCTAAATGCCATTCTTGGATTGGACGTGTTATGTCAGTAATTTTTTCTCTCCATTTTGGTTTGTTTTCTTCAATTTTGGTTTGTTTTTTCACCTTCAATCATAGGTTTGATTACTTCTCAGTTTTGTTCTTTTTGGAGAGTTTATTGATGATTTATTAGTTTTTAATAGTTCTTGAGCATTTTTTCTTTAGACTTTATTTGTCTTTTTTATAGTCTTTTAGATTTTTTGAAAGGGGTAAAGAAGGTCTATTTTCAATGTTGATTCAGTGATATGTTTAGAGAGCAAAAATACACTTGTTTATAACCCTAAAAATCCTCTAAACATCCGACAGTTTGGTTAAAAGCTGTAAAAGTGCGATAAAAGGGCACAGGAAGATTCTTGTAGCGCTGACAAGAAAATTAATGAAGACAGCGCTACAAGAAAATCGCGCTTCTCAATTTTTCAAATTTTTGGGCAAATTTTCGTCATGGGTGTCAGCCGGTAATGATTAATGGTATTTTGCAGTATGATTTAACATGTGTGGTTGCAGATTAGACGTGTCTTTAGCAGATTTTAATCACGCATACGAGCCAAAGTCCATCATTGCTAAAATCGTGGGAGCAGTTGAGAAGACGAGCCAATCTTGGCTTAACCGTCAAATTTTTCATTCCATATGCATTATTGTAGGGAAGACGAGTTCGTGGAGGAGAACTAAGGTGCTAAAGAACCGGGCAGTGTTCCCATAGAGAAAAGACAGCGTTCAGTAAATTAGGGCAAGTTGTTTCTTTCATTTACGGTTGAGGAGACGAGCTGGAGGCAGTTGTGTATTTGAGGAAAGACCGTTGCCACTTCAAACTGAAGCCTTAAGCCACGAGATTTAAAAAATTTTGGTATGTACAGCGCTGCAAAACCCTTTAGCTCAAAATTTGGGTTTTTATGGTTTCTAGGTGATTTGCAGAAATTGATTGTTCAGAATGATAAAATGGTGCATAAGATTGAATTTCCAGCTCTCAAATAATCACTAGGCTCCATTACAAAGCATTTGAAGGAACAGAGCAGCCAGGAACTCTTGAATTCAAAACATTTTCCTGTAGAGTTCAGTCATTGATTGAGGGAAGAATATTTATAATTGATCCTCTCACTTATGTGATACTTTGCTGATGAGTTTATGGTGGTAAGAAGCTGACTGAAGGGTTTTTCCTAAAGACCTAATAATACAAGAAATTGCAGAAGACACTGTTCAGGAAATTCAGTGAGTTATCTATTATGCTAGAGGCTGTTCTGGTTAATGTAGCTAACTGGTTTTAAGAAGCTGTGAAAGGCTCATAATCTATGAAATTTCTGCTGGAGGAATCATGTCTAAATTGATTCCAGAGCCTATTGACAGAATGTACCCAAGTTGATGACAGTTTGGGGCAAGGATACAGATTTTGTTAAACTCTGGTGTTTTAACTCTTTCTTTCCATACTGACAGTCCAAGCTGCTTTGGTGAACTTGTGACTGAGGTTGTGCTTAAAATTTGATATAGTGAAGCTGTTTTTAGGGTTGGAGCTGAAGCTTTTTTAATGCTGTGTGGACACAAAGATTCAAATGAAACTCTAATACAAACAGGAAGTTGATTGGCTAATGTACTCAAACATTCAACAGTGTGCTGAAACCTCAAATTACATTATTTCTATCAGCTAAAAGAAGAATATGGGGAAGAGTGGAAAGATAAATAGAGCTGAACCTTCAGATTTAACCTGGGTTAAAAAACTTCCAGATTGTGCAGATATGTTTGAACAGGCAGGATGGTTGAGTTTTTTCAAAAAGATTGATGGTTTTAATTCTAAGGTATCTTGCAAGTTTGCCAAAGCACTCAAGGAGGATATGATTATGATGGATGCACTAAAATTTAAGTTAACTGTGGAACTCATATCAAAGGCTACTGAAATCAGAAACGAGAGAGAACACTGGTTTAAGAAGTCTCCCTTTGAATTTGATCCTCACAGATATTTACTGCCTAATGTCATTCCTAACTGGAGCAAAGGGATTCCTATTCAAAGCTTTAGAAAGGAGTGGATTGAGCCTCTAAGAATCCTTCAAAGTTATGTGACTTGTGAAGGAAGGTACTCCTTTGTCTTTAAGTACCATTTCAGATTCCTGCAGCATTTAGTAGGGGTGTCTAAAATGAATTTGCCTTTCTTTTTCCTGAAAAGCCTTCAGAAGATGGCAAGCAAAATAAAGGAGCAAGATGATCACACCTCACAGTCACTATTTCATCATGGCCTTATTAAACTAATTATTACTACAGTGTTACAGCAGGAGGGAAGAAATTGGGACTTCTTCTTATTTTGGTCTGACATTCACCCTAAAAAAGAAGACCAACAATCCAAAAGACAAAGTGACAAAGGTAAAGTGATGATTAAAAAACTGGGTCATTTAATCACATCTACCAGCAAGGGTGAGATTAAGGTCAAGAAGGTGACTGAGAAAGTCTCAGAACATGCACAGGGTGACAGTCAGTTCAAAGGAGATTCAAAGCATCCTAAAGCTAAATATACATTGTTTGCAGATAAGGAGGTACAGCCTGATTTGACTATTGACATGGAAAAAACTGTTACTCTTGAGCAAGCTGGCACTGTTGACATGGAGAAAGCTGCCACTTTTAAAGAAGAATTAAAAAATAAACCTAGAAGCCCCCTTACTATCATATCTGAAGATGAAGGGTATCTGTTAGAGGATGAGCAGCAGGTTATCATGACTGAATCAAGTTCAGAAGCATTGGAAGATTTACCTACTTCAAGGAGCAAATCAGTAAAACCTAAGAGAAAAAAGAGGAAAATTGTCACTTCAAATAGAAGACTTAGAACCAGGCCTACAAACAAATTCAGGTGGAACATGAAGAAACTCCTCAATCCTAAACTAGATTCCAAGCAAGGAGCAGTGTTAATCAGTTCTTCTTCCAGTGAAAGAGCAGAAAGTTTTCAGCAGGACAGTAAAAGAAAGAAGAAGACATCTGTTAAACCTTTTTCTTCTTCTAAACCTGCAGGTACAGAAAAAACACAATTAGCAAATGAAGCATGCCAACCCGTTCCTAGCTTATCAGAAATAATAGTTGAAATCAGAGATAAAATTATCAAACAGCAGGAAGAAGAAAAAGCAAATGCATGGGACTTTGCAAAACAGGGATGGGATGAAGAAGATGAGGCCATATTGAAGCAAGCAGGTATTATAGAAGAAACTGTTGTGCAGATTGATTATTCAGATATTTTGATGCAGGAGTCAAATGTAGTTGAAAACCCTAGTGAGGAAGAAAGCCTACAAGGAAGAATTCAAATATACAAACAGCAGGTGAAGCAGCTTCAGGAGACCAATGACAATCTGCTCAAGGTCAACAAGGGGCAGATGGAGGAATTGCTGGATGTACATCAGCATTTTTTACAGTTATCTGAAGTATCTAGAGAGGTGTTGAAAAGAAAACTAGCTACTGAAAGGTACATCATGGAGCTAGAGAAAACTGTGGAGCAGCTGCAGCAAGAAAATGAAGCTTTGCACCAGAAGATAAGCAGGCTAGAAGAAAAGCATGAAAGAGCTAGAAAAAGGCCTCGAAAGCTTGATGGCATTGATTTGCTTGTAAAAGCATCAAAGAAGTTATGAATCAGTTTTAGTTAGTGATTAGTTTTTGATAAACAGTTTTGTTAAATATTGCTATTTTTAGCAAATATGTAATTTTGTAAAAAAAATCACTTTTTACCTTACTTACTTTAGGGATTCGATGGAGGCAATTTAGAAGGTAAAACCTAACTGTTTTTGGAGGAGGATAGCTATTTAGGAGAGTTGGAAAGACATTGTAAAGGTTCTAATTTTTCTGGAGCATCAGGAGGTCTGTGGGCTATCATACTTTCAGGCTTATTCAAAGATAAGTGTTGTGACTCTCTTGTACATTTACTGATAAAACTATGGATATATGACTCTTTACCCTACTTTCTGTCTGTGTTGGCTTTACTGTGAGTTTGTTTAGCTTCTTAATTGACATTTTCAGTGCTGGTTAATGTGTGTTTTCTAGCAGTGCTTGTCCATTATGTGTAAACCTCAATACAGGCTTTTTGTTAGACTTTTATGATATATATGCATCTTTATCAGTGATTGTGTTTGATTCAGTTGTTGCTTATCTGATGAATGTATTCCCTATATGCTCTTGATGTTTATGACCAAAACATTTAAAACAAAAACCCTAAACCCTAGTTTGAATTGAATTTACTCTTGAGATTGTGTTAGCATGTTTCCTTAGCCTTAGAAACAGTTTCTGACACAAACAGGACGCACCTGGTCAGTTACCAGGAACACTTAGTCTAGGGCTGAGGGCCATTCTGATGTGATTGTATGATTGGTTCCTACATGATCAGATGTAAGTGTAGAGCCATTGAGGCGATTGTAATATTGGTTCCTACATGATCGGATGTAGGTGCAGATCCATTTTGAGGTGATTGTAGGATTGGTTCCTACATGATCAGATGTAAGTGTAGACCCCTTTCGACATGTAGGTAGGATTGGTTACTTGCATGTTCGAATGTAAGTGTTGGGCCTTTATGACATTGGTTGTCAGATATGAGTGATGGGCCTTTCTGACAAGGATGTGGGATATGTTCCCACATGGTCAGATGTCAGTGCTAGGCATGCCTTTCTGATTTGATTATAGGATTGGTTCCTACATGATCAGATGTAAGTGTTGTGTGGGCCATTTTGACTTAGGGTCAGATATAAGTGCTAGAAAAGACCTACATGGAGGCTAGCCCTACAACCAACATGAAAAAGGGTTGGATCTGAAGAACTTCCTGTGACAAGAACAATCAAGAGATAACACTCGTGATGATGATCTAGCAGAGATGTTCCAGAACCAGAGATGATCCAGATCAAGTGATGATCCAGATGCAGTGATGATGATCCAGATCTAGATGAAGATGACTTGAATATGAATGTGACTTGAAGGTGAATATGAATTGAAGATGATGAGGACCCGATAATGATCTAAATGATACAGAGAAGAAGACTTGTGCTGATAAATTGTGTCAAAAGAATACCTTCCTAGTTAAGAGGGAGTGTTGATGTAATTGTAACTTCGGAATGTATTCACTTGTATTTCTTATGTATTGTACCCTGATGTTTATTCTGGGAATTTTTTGTAATGTAATTGAGTCATGTCATGCCCCAATGTTTTGATGTTTGGGATGGTGTGCCAAGACCATAAGGGAAGTCTGTTGTAACTTCCAAATGGATCTACAAGATCAAGCATGTTGCAGATGGCAGCATAGAGAAATATAAAGAAAGATTCATGGCTCATGGATTCTCACAGAAAGAAGGAATATATTATGAAGAAAACTTTGCACCTATAGCCAGATACACTTCCATCAGATTAGTACTTGCTCTCACTGTAGTGATGAAATGGAAGATACACCAAATGGATGTCAAGACTTCTTTCTTGAATGGTGTAGCGGAAGAGGAAGTGTATGTAAAGCAGCCACTCAGTTTTGAGACACATGACAGGGAGTTTCATGTGTGTAGATTGAAGAAATCCCTGTACAGTGTGAAATAGGAAACTAGGACATGGTATGGAAAAATTGATGGCTTTCTATCCAGTTTGCACTTTACCAAAAGTAAAGCAGATTCCAACCTTTACTACAAGGTTAAAGATGGAAACCCAGTGATACTCCTACTATATGTAGATGATCTATTTGTAGCAGGAACGGATGGGTTGATTACTGATACGAAGAGGAAGCTTGTTGCCGAGTTTGAAATTAAGGACTTTGGTATGATGCATTATTTTCTGGGCATGGAGGTATGGAAGAATGCAGATGGAATCTTCCTTAGACAAGGGAAGTATGCAGTAGAGATCCTAAAGAGGTTTGGGATGATGGATTGCAAGGCCATGACCAAAACTATGGCATCAAACCTGAAGCTATTAAGTGATGCTTCATTAGAAGTAGTTGATGCTACAATGTATCGTCAGATGATTAGGTCCTTGATGTACCTGATGAACACTTGACCATAGATTTTCTTAACTGTGAACACCTTGAGCCAGTTCTTGACAGATCTGAGACATGTTCACTTGATTGTTGCAAGGCATATTCTGAGGTACCTAAGGGGTACAGTTTATTATGGGCTCAAGTATGAGGTGAATCAGAAGATTAACCTAGAGGGTTATGTTGATTTATATTGGGTAGGCAATGCCATCGATAGGAATACCACTTCAGGGTGTTGTTTCAGTATGGGATCGGGTGTGATCTCTTGGTTTAGCAAGAAGAAATCCCGTGTGGCACTGAGTATAGCAGAAGTAGAGTATGTCGCAGCTTGTTCAGCTAGTTGTGAGGTAGTATGTCTAAGGAAGCTACTATGTGAGTTAATTGATCTCCAGTTGGATGCTACTATTTGATTTATTTAATCTCCGGTTGGATGCTACTTGTATATATTGAAACAACCAGAGCTATGTAAAGTTGTTAGAGAACCCGGTGTTCCATCACAAGTCAAAGCATATCGAGATCAAGTATCACTATATCAGGGATATGGTGCAGAGAGGAGCGATGAAGCTCTAGTATGTTGCGACTAATGATCATATAGCTGATGTGTTGACTAAGCCATTAGCTAGAATGAAATTTGAGTACTTCAGGGAGAAGCTTGATGTTCTCCAGGTCAAGGTTCCCTCCAAAGGGAAGTGATGAGTTCATGAGCTATTCTTACATGGTGAGAGGATTGGTTCCTTCCATGGTCAGATGTAAGGGCTGAGCCATTCTTTCATGATGAGAAGATTGGTTTCTCACATGTTAGATATGAGTGGTGATCCATTCTCATGTGAATGTAGGATTGGCTCCTACATGATCAGATATAAGCGCTAAATGCCATTCTTGGAATGGACGCACCTGGTCAGTTACTAGGAACACTCATTCTAGGGCTGAGTGCCATTCTGATGTGACTGTAGGATTGGTTCCTACATGATAAGATGTAAGTGCAAAGCCATTCTGAGGTGATTGTAAGATTAGTTCCTACATGATCAGATGTAAGGGCAGATCCATTCTGAGGCGATTGTAGGATTGTTTCGTACATGATCAGATGTAAGTGCAGATCCCTTTCAGCATGTAGGTAGGATTGGTTACTTGCATGTTCGAATGTAAGTGTTTGGCCTTTCTGACAAGGTTGTGGGATGTGTTCCCACATGGTCAGATGTGAGTGTTGGGCATGCCTTTCTGATTTTATTATAGGATTGGTTCCTACATGATCATATGTAAGTGTTGGGAAGGCCATTCTAACTTAGGGTCATATATAAGTGTTGGAAAAGACCTACATGGAGGCTAGGCCTACAACTAGCATGAAAAAGGGTTGGCTCTGTAGAACTTCCCATGACAAGAAGAATTAAGAGATAACACTCGTGATGATGATCTAGCAGAGATGTTCCAGAACCAGAGATGATCTAGATCAAGTGATGATCTAGATGCAGTGATGATGATCCAGATCCAGTGGTGATCCAAATCTAAATGAAGATGACTTGAAGATGATGAGGACCTGATAATGATCCAGATGATACAGAGAACAAGACTTGTGCTGATAAATTGTGTCGAAAGAATACCTTCCTAGTTAAGAGGGAGTGTTGATGTAATTGTAACTTCAGAATGTATTCACTTGTATTTCTTATGTATTGTACCCCGATGTTTATTCCGGGAAGTTTTTGTAATGTAATTGATTCATGTCATGCCCCGATGTTCCTATCGGGAGTTTCTATAATGTAAACAAGTCATGTCAAGTCATTGTGGGTAACCCTCCTATTGATCAAGGGTTAAATTCCCCGCAAATACGGGGTCCTAGGTTTGTTAGAATCACCTAATGAAGTTGGCCCTAGTGATTTATTATCAAGTCAGGAATTAGTATAAATAGAGAGTGAGCCTCTCTATTTAACACACACTCACTCACACTCAGTTGTAGCACACAGTTGAGGGAGAAGAAGTTGTTGGGGCTAGAAAGAAAGAGGCTACTGCTGTCAGGAGAACATCTTACTATTTTGGGGTTTTACTTTTGGTGTTGATTATATCTCTAAGGAAGTTGCTGGTTTTTCTCCATTTATGGCTTCCTTGAGGAAAAACACTATGTTCATTGTCTCTTGTGTTTGATTGATGTTCTTGTTATTCTCTCAGTTAAAGATCCTAATATAATGCTAGCTTAAATGTTAAAAATCTAACATCTTCTTCTTGGATTAGAATCCCTGTATGTTCTTCAAAATTTGGGGGTTTTTCTCTCGCTCCAAGTGCTGAAATAAACACTTTGTAGTCTGGCAATAAGCCTTTTAGAGTGATTGTTACTAAATCATAGCTTTCAACAACTTCATCTATGTCACCCAATTTATCACTGAGTTCTTTAATGTGAAAAATAAATTTGCTTACCCCTTCATTAGCCTCCATATTGATTGACAATAATTTGGTTTTGAGAAAAAAAACATGATTTGAATCAGTTGTTTGATACAATCCTTTGAGCGTGTCCCCTGTTTCCTTGGATGTCATACAGTTCATGATATGGAAGAATGAATTGTCTTTAATAGACATCCTCAATGTTAGTTTTGCTTTCAACTCCTTCTTATTCCAGTCCAGAAGCAATGCGACAGTTGCAGGCCTCACCTCATCTCTGGTCACAATCGACCATGCATTAGTAGATTCAAGCATAGTCATCATCTTAAATTTCCAATTTACATCATTTTCACTGTTTAATTTGGATGCTTCATTGATATACGTATCAGCAAGAGGTGTATTTTCCATTTTATCTTGTTTCAGCTGAGCTCGTGAGTTGATCTATAATCAATAGGAGAAAAAAAATGCAGAACCACACCTTTTCTTTTTGTCAAAGGC
Source organism: Pseudotsuga menziesii (assembly GCA_001517045.1). Lineage (NCBI taxonomy): Eukaryota > Viridiplantae > Streptophyta > Pinopsida > Pinales > Pinaceae > Pseudotsuga > Pseudotsuga menziesii. Next base: position 408,476 of record LPNX010861352.1, on the reverse strand, counting down.
ATTGCTGGGTGCGATGCCCGATTTCGGTGCAAGGAAATCCTTGAGTACAACTCTTCCTCTTCACTATTTCATCTATTCCACCACTCCTCCTCTTTGGCTTGTAGGCGGTGCCACCGCTCTTCCTTTGTAAACTTTGTGGAGGCACCGCTCCTACCCTTTAGCTAATAGGCGGTGCCAAGATTCTTTGCCGAAGAAAATAATATTGATGTGCTCAGCTTAACATGATATCCATGCTTGACGTTGGTCTTCAACTGAACCTTGGCAGTGTTTTCTTTCTGGTGGTGTCAGCTACTTATGCAGTAGTGATCTTCGTGCTTCTCCAACCGAACACTTCATGTAGGTGATCTTCACGCTTTGGTGGCTGCAAAAAAATGAATACAAATAGAGATCCCACGGGCTCCATGTCCTTTTCTCAGCCAGTTCTTCATGCGTTCTCCACACTTCAGTTTCTCCTCCTCGAGCAGTGGCCTTCTCCTCCAATCTTCGCACCAGACTCTTCAATATGTTCACCATACAATCTCTCATAGTGAAAAAAACATTCCAGCTGATCTCCACATTTTTTTGACCCAAAAGAGACAAAATCCAAGGAATTCAGAATTGACCGTCCAGCATTAGAAAATGTGAAGCAAAGAAAACTTGCAGTCAATGGAAGACATGGATAATTACAACACCGACAATTATTTATCTCCTTCATGGAGATCGCTTCCTCTTCATGGAAGACTTCACTCACCACAGAGAATGCTCCTTCAATAATTTCATTCAATTCGCTCATGATGGACATTCTCTATCAGCCTTTATGTGTAGGAAATTGATGAAAGCTCTCCTCTCGACCTCTTGTCCAGCTCACGAAATTTCCTCAGATCGGTGTTCCATGGTGATGACAATGGGCAGACTGCTAAGGACGGTAGGGACCTGTGAGGTAAGTGGATACAGTGACGACTTCTTCTTCATGGCAATGGTTAAAAAAAATCAGCTCCTTCAATGCTTGTGCTCACCTGGAGCTCTCATACCAACTAATAATTAAGAAGGGAGATAGAGCAGAGCTCATAGGCTTGCTTACATAAGGAATGGTCAAACCAATTCAATTGATTAATATGAAGTGATTACAATATATAGATGTAGCTTATCATAACATACAAACACCTAGATCCATAAGAAGTGGATCTAAAACCTGTACATACTAAACATAGAAAGTACACATCAATCCTAATCCTAGATAATCAATAAGCATTTCTACATATTTCCAACAATGACTATGTTGCAAATGTACTTTCTAATGATGTATTTCATTTCATGATTCTATGTTCATGATTAATGAGAAAGGCTTGTAACTCATCGATGGTAAACTAAGAGAGGTATTTGTTTTCTTCCAAGGTCACAACTAAGGATTCAAATATTTAGGGAATAATTCTAAGAATTTTTTCAACAATCCTTCTATCTTCTATATTTTTTCCATGGGACTTGAGTTAATTTATCAAATCAATGACTCTAGAGTAAAATAATTCAACTGGTTACGTATCTTTCATTGATAGAGATTCAAACTCTTCTAGGAATATGCAATCTAGAAGTCTTTAACTTGTCCAAGCCTTAATAAGAGGTTTCCAATGTATCACACGCCCGCTTCGCGGTATTTGTTACTGCTACTCATGGGAGTATTCTATCATGCATGGCTTGGTGTATGCCGAACATATAATTTCTTCCTTTCTTCTTCTTCCCTTAGAGCATCCTTCTCAACTTGCTTGAGATTATTATATGCTGCTTGATATGTTTGTTATGTATAGCCATTTTGGACTATCTCCCATACATCTTGACCTATGAAGAGATCCTTCATTGCTAGAGACCAATACTCATAGTTCTTTCCCGAAAAAATTGGAGTTTGTCAACTTGACATGTGTGCACGAGAAGTGGAAGCCATATTTTTAATTTTCCTTAGAATTTTGTTTAATACAAGGTTTCTTTCTTAAACGAGATTAGATACTAGATCTAGAAAAATATGTGACAGATGCGACAATTAACTTCAGTTACAGTGCGGTAAGAAAAAATCTTTTCTTTTTTACTCTTGGACCAATAAGAGGCTACCTTGGGACACTAGATCTTTCTTTTACTCGATGGGTAAATCTTTGATCGAAATATTCCGACATTAAACTTCTACCAATACTTCGAGTTGTTAATCTTCGACAAGATTTTATTGCAACGGACAAGTCTCCAATACTTGGAGTCGTTAACCTTGGATGAGAATTTATTTTGACGAACAAGTCTGTGACATACTACTTTTGGTCGAGACACTTTTTATTGACTTTTGACTTGACACCATTTTACCTCTATAGAGACCCACTTGGCTTCAACCAGCTTTTACCTCGACATGATTTCTCCCACTTCGACTTGACCACTTTTAATCGAACTTTAAATTAATTAAATATAATATTAATTACATTATAATTAAACAACACTATTTTTAATTAACCGATTTTGTATTATTGCATCTATTACATAATTTTAATGAGATATATACAAATTGTTAAAAAAATTAAAATTCATTAAAGAACACATCCATATTACAATATAATAAAACCTTTGATCGACATTAGAGATATGAAGCTCAATTTTGTATTAATTGCATAACAATTAAACAACTTATGCACTATTATAAGATAAGAAAACCTTTCAACACCATATTAAATTTTGATTATAAATTGTAATGTGACATTTCCAAGAAATATTATCAAAATCTCACAATCCAAGATGGTTACATTATGTTATTATATTATTATTCCTTTATTTTTTTTAATATGTGTGTAATTGCAACAAATTACATTAAGTAACACAACCATATTGAATCATACCCATTCAGGTATGTCGCAATCTAACATATACCATCATGAACATTGCATCCCAACATAACCAATTATAATTGTGTCAATGTGGGAAAAAACATGGATTGGATGAATGATATAATCCATCATAACCCTTGATGAATGTTTAAATAAAGCAAAGAATTTATAAAAATAACTAAACACAACCCTTGCAAAACATTACAACAAATATCACACATTAATAAAATTCATGAAATAACATAACCATAATAGAAGATAACCACAAAAGAATATAAGAAGCCACCATAAGCACCAATGAACATCATAACCCAAGTTAACCCTTCATCAATTTCAGAATGCAAAAAAAAAAAATGAAGAAAAGTAGAAAACATAACTAAACCCATCCCTTTCAAAACCTTATAATAGATGTCATAAGCCAAGAAAAGAAATTTATAAACATAACCATAATGAAAACATTACCATTCACGAAGTTTGTGATCCAAAATGAGCCTTCGTAACTGTCGTAATGCAACATAACCCTTGATGCATGTAGGAATCCAACAAAACCATTCCAAATTAATCTCATAATCCAACAAAAACAATTAATTACCGTAACCATAATGCAACGTAACCTTGCAAAAATCTCACAATGCAATATGGTGTTTCATTAATGTCGTAACACAAGATAAGACTTGATGTATATCGAAATACAACAAAAACCATTGCAAACATAAGTAAACCCAACTATTACAAAATGAAGACACTAACCTAACATAATCCTTAACATATGTGAGAATGGAACAAAATTAATCCAAATATAACTAAACTCAAATGCTACAAAAGAATTTAATGAATCTCATAATGCAACAAAAATATGGTAAGCAACATTAAGATCATGAACACAATGAGAGAGCAACATTGCAATTCAACTTAAGAGTCACTCACTATTGTAATCCAACATAGCACTTCAAAAATTAAATCAATATTGTATTCATTAAATTACATTCAATATATTATTGCGACCAAACACATTAATGAACATAACAATAATACAACATATTCATGAAGAAATGGCGCAATCCACCATAAACCTCCATGAACATCATCATCCAACATTTCACAAAAACTTCGCAATGCAACATAGCCTTTATTAATTGTTACACTATTACAATCTAATAAATTATTTCAAGAACATTGCATATATATATTAATGTGGTATCATAAAAATAATTAAATCAACATATTCTTAATTAATATGTAATACTATTTAAAATAAACAATGATATTTTGAATAAAATTAGATTATTTTTAGTTAATCATTAAATTATAAATGATAGTTATTCATTCAATTATAAATGATTGTTATGTTATAATTGTTTATAACATAAATAACTGAACACTTATTCCCATAATATTATAATCTCATGGAATTATTCCTAATTTAATTATTAACAATTAATAATTAATGATATTTTAATTATTAATTATTAATAATTAAAATATAACTACATAATTTAACAACATTAATGATATCATTTCATTAAAAATTAGATTGTTAATTAATGAGATAAAATCACTTCATTAATATTGTTTGATTAAGTTACATTATTGTTTGATTAAGTATCATATTATTAGAATTATTTAAATGATATTATTTTTTGGAATACTTTGAATATATGTATACACCCCCACTCATTACTAACAATAACCACATTAATTTTATTAATGTGTATTAATAAAAGGATAGACCTAAATTTAGGTATATTAATGTTTTTCCTTATAGTACATGTGTTTATAAGTCTATGGAGACACATTAATAAAATTAATGTGGTTGTTGCTAGTAATATGAAAAAAAAAAACATTTAATCAAATTAATATGGTAGTATGAAAAAACATTTTAGGGTAAACCTCTACCCAACTATAATTTGAAAGAGTCACAATATCATATAACAAAATATTAAGTAAGACTTGTATTGAGCACTCTCTCAAATATTTATGGATTCTTTGTGTCAGAGAAAAGTTTTCAAAAGCACAAAGCTTAAGCTCTTGAACTCACTTTTGTCCAAGATTGATTAGACAAAAACTCTTCTACCCACTTACATTAAATAATGTAATAACTATGTACCTAAAAACTTATCTTCAGAATATAAATTCCGGTGCTTTACTTTATATATGACAAAGGTAAATTCTTTATTCTATAGGATTGTCTACAAACGCTGAACAGTTACAAATTCTGAGTGTGTTGAGACAGCTGAGCTCAAATAGAGATTTGGGATTAATTAATATTTCCAACAAGATTAAGTGACTCTGATAGTAAATATGGTAATTTACAATTATAAAACTATATTATCACAAACGGTAAGATAAACAAGATCAACCACTAAAGAGTGGCTAGCAGAGGCAGTTGCAGTTGCTTCTATCGTAGATTCCTCGATATCCTTGGGATCGATGACCTTTGTATAACATCATCAACATTGTTCCCCTAGGCACACGATCGTTCACTCCAACTTTGCTCCACCATCTAGCATTTTTATATTCATTGTCTTGATCGTAAGCAAATACAGACTTCCAATTAGACAATGGAAGAAAATAAAGTTGACAAATGCCTGCCTCTTTATTGTGGAGGTTTCGATGGAACATACTGATTTGATTGATTACCTGAACATGAAAGCAATTAAGAAAGTCATACATGAGAGTACATTGCTCAGTGCACGCGCATAAGAATATTCTATATTTAATTTAAATTCCTCTCCCAGAATGTTCATGTCCAGAACGCAATCATAGCAGAAGGGGATAATATGAAAAAGAAATAATACATACCCTAACGATCCTAGTAAAAAAAATTGGCAGAATATATGGAATGTGATTTTTGTTAAGAAATCATGGGCACCAAGATTATAAAGAAATAGAAAAACTAAACACTGAATTTTATTAATTGGAGGGTGCAACTTTCATATTGAAGCTAGCACTTATTTATTTCATTACAATACATTGAATAACAGTTGTATAACTATAATTTATCAAAACCTTAACATAACGGTTTACTTACAAACTAATTGTAAGTGTTAATCTTCAACACACCCTCTTAACACTATAATTTAAAAAACTTAAAATTTTGATTGACATAATAACATAAAATAAAGAACTTCTTCAAATAGTAGATTTCTATTTTCTTCTCTACATATTCAGATTTTTGCAGGTACTCTATCATGCTGTCTCATCACCCACCCTCGTAAATATAGAATTCTGGAGTTGGATTCCCTAGCTCCCGGATTCCACCTCCCCGAACTCCTGATCACAGATCTCCCCAAGTCAAAATACTGGAGAATCCACATGTCCAGTAACCTCGGCAACTAGTGAGGGATCATTCCCTAGACCACAACTCCTAAATTACTTCGACAACAATCCATATTGAGTTACACTCTATTAACTTCTTCATATAGTAAAGAAGAAATCTGGAACAGTAAGTTGTCTTGTCTTTGTTGTTATCATCAATTAAAACAACAAATTTGAGAGTCTTATCAAAAGAATTTTTCAGGGCAACAACAGCATGCACTCCCTTTAAATTTGACAGATACTATATAATGATAGATAGCAATTTCCCTTTGTGATGTAAAAACAAAGATTTCCCCCTCTCACCAACGACAAAGAAGTACTGTCTGAAATTTCTGATAAGATTTTCGACCAAGTGAGGAAAGAGATTTCCACACCGCATTTTGAATGATGATGAAATTCCATTTCTTATTTTCACCTGTAGTCATACCAAGCATTGAATGAAGTTTTGTTTCCTTTCTCCTGTACGAGTTGCCATCAACAGATTGCTGCATTGATATATAGCTATCAAACTGCTTGAGATACAGATTTAAATAATAAATATTATGGGCAACAACTTCAATCCTTGCAGAGAGATATTTTCACAAATATTATTGATAAAAATCTATACAATGATGCTATTCTAATATAGTGACTATGATTATAAAAAAACTCATCTTCTAGCCACTCTTGTGAGAGATTCACGGCTGTCCAAGCTCTGATACCATGTTAAGAAATCATGGGCACCAAGATTATAAAGAAATAGAAAAAACTAAACACTAAATTTTATTAATTGGAGGATGCAACTTTCATACTGAAGCTGAAGCTAGCACTTATTTATTTCATTACAATACATTGAATAACAGTTGTATAACTATAATTTATCACAACGGTAACATAAACTTTTACTTACAAACTAATTGTAAGTGTTAATCTTCAACAAATTTCGGTGCCCCTTCTTGCAATGACTTGTAAGAGAACGGACGTTTAAGAGAGAAAAATCAATCAAATATCTTCTCGCACAGATATATTAATTCAAATTTGATTCTTCGATACACAAGCAAATATATGTTAGTTCAAATTTGAATGGCATAGAGACACATTTTAAATAGACTCAAATAACATTTAAACTGGCACCTGATGCAATCACTAAATTATAACCTTGAAAACTTCATCCAAAACTCATAAGATATAAAACCATGATCCATCTATTTTATAATGATTTAAATTTACAAAGCTTTTACGATCCAAATACTAGTCTTCATAGTTGAATATAATATTTCCTAAAACAATAAATTGTCCACTCATTCATGATTTCTACTTGAAAAGTTCCAAGGAGGAATCTGACACTTGGATAATGGGAACTTTATTTCATTTGAAATTGCAAGGACATGGAATGTAAAAATATGTGATAACATGCATGAATACCTTTCAATGAAAAAAGCGAAAGAAGCAAGACCAGCTGTAGCGCGACGGCATGTTTGTACACAACAAGGACGAAATGACTCATCCCTCTGTTTAGAGAAACCTTACTGATTATATTCATGCCTACGTATCCGAACTGCAGGGATATCATCACTACATAAGGATCACTTGAATTCTCAATTAGCTTCCCCATTGATAATCTATTCAAATATGCAAGAACCTCTAAACCTCTCTCTCTTTCTTTGCTGAGCTATCTGCAAGTTCCCAATTAGTAATGGAGCTTCTCCTACTCCCCTCCTCTATGCACTCTCAAGTAATTAACTTTCACCACACTAACTATATTTATACAAAAACCCCAAGGGTCGAATTTGCTAATTAACGTTGTTGGAATAATTTTCAATATAGCAAACCCTACCGAATTGGAAACAGTCGTTTCAATTTTACTTTCTACAAATGAATCATACATGCAGGTGTTGATCCCTGTACAATCTTTGTCACTGCCTATGGGAAATGTAAATGAAACTGTATAATCTTTGTGATGGTGCCTAATTGAATTCACCCACTGCCCATGTGAAATAGGAAGGAAGGAAGAATAGAGTAGAAGCACTGTTTTCAATAATGAAGCAGCAGTCAATAGTGGACGATGCGTTAGTAAAGTAGACGTCCGCATGTTGGGATGCGTCAACAAAACAAAATGCAGATATGTGCACACTCAGGCTGAATGTTGGGATCTGACGAAGAAGGATCAATAGATTTCGGAGCAAAAAATCACATGGAATCTAATTGGGTCAGTGGGGAATTTTGAAGCAGCTTATATTTAATGATATATGTACCTTGTTAATGGAAAAGTGTACAGTATTTCTGTAGGTGTTTACCAACATGCTGAAACACTCATTTTCCTATTCATTAAATTTGAATTAACTATGATAAATTATAATCACCTATCATTAAAAAAATCATAAAACATAGAACAATTTGAAGTGTGACCGTGTTAACAAATGAGTATTCTATGTAGCTTTATGATCTTGCTGGATTGATTTTTTCTTCGAATTTATGATTTATAAAACAATCAAATTAATTATATATATAATTTTCAAATAATCAATCTATATATATAGTTTATTTTTATAAATATTTTTTTTTTAAATGGAATCTTAGATTAATTTATATATTTAAAAAAAATGAAAATCCTGATTAGGGAGTCTAACCTGACTCAAAGGCCTTCTACTAACTTAAACAAAGCTCTCAAATAACCTACTGAGCTATATAAATAAAAAATAAAAAAATGTTTTTATTAGATAAAAGGAGGTCATTTTTAAACCTAGGAAGATAACTTGTTCAATACCTAAATGTATCTGCACTAAAAGTGCTCTTTAAATAAAGAGGATCACTCAAACTTACTAAAATTTAAAAATGTTTAGCCCACTATGGGGATATAGTCACTTTAGTGAGGTTATGCTAATTAATATATATATAAAATATTAAAAAATGAAAAATGAAAAATATAAATTACATATCCACTTGAATAAAATATAAAAATAAATAAAAAATAAACTAGCATACATCCATTTTAACACATCTAAAATATAAAAATAAATAAAAAATAAACTAGCATACATCCATTTTAACATAGATCTATAAAGTACTCAGAAATCCAAATGGTAAAAAAATATACACCTCAAGAAATTGGATTTGTGCTGACACTTGATAAATCAGAGTTTAAAATAGATTTATACTAATTACATAAAAACAGCTCATTTTTCAACATAAAAAAATAACTTATTCAATATCTAAATGTATCTAGACTAAAGTGCTCCCTTTTAATAAAGAGAATCAGCCAAAATTATCAAAATTATCACATTTGACAGTTTGTTTTCGGGTATTTCACAGGGACCATTGCTATGGTAGATGCTTATAAGCATTTCATTTTCAAAAAAAAATGTGTGTCGAGGACGAAAAGCTATTATGGTCTATTAATAAAAAACCATACATTTACAAGCTTAAAAAAAGCTGAATAATTAGACAAGTAAATCTTAAAACCAAATGTTAAACTTAAAAAAGATAGGATTAATTATTAATTAATAGAAAATATTAAATGTATAACAATTAATTAATAACCATCCAACACTATGATATGAAATGAATCATATTTGTGATTTTCAATTTTCAATTGAATAATAATTAATTATTATGGTTACTTAATTAATACAACAAAAAAATAAGATATATTTATTAGTATTAAAAAGTATTTTAAAAATTTTATGTATTAATAATTGATTTAAATGTATTAATTAATAATTAATACAAATAGCTTATAATTATAGCTCATTCAAATAATATGTTAAAAGCTAAAATCAATATATTCATATTAAGATAAACCTTATATTCTATTAATTAACGTTTCTTTATATTACATATATTATATTAATAAGAGTAATAGTGTATTATTTAACTAAAATATAAAGTATAAAATGCATTTAATTTATTAGTGAAAGTGTTATATTGGGTAGACATGGAAAATTCTATAATGTCGAAAGTGTTATATTTAACATACTTATACATGTAAACCTAAATACTCTAAATACCCAATACACTTGCACTTGTAAATGTATACAAATAACTAGTGGTGGACTTTGTAGTGTCTACATCTATAGTTATATGTATATATTTAAATCCTTCAAACATAATATTATTAACATTAAAACATAAATAGTAATGACTATTAGATGCCTTAAAATCTACTTTAATGTTTTTCAATGTCATTTTCATGGATTGACAAGGAATCTTCTCACTACTCGCACTGAATGTGCAATGTCCATTTGTGTACATACCATAGTATAGGTTAGCATACCAAGTCTTGAAGCATGAGGAATTTTATTTGTTTCTTCCTTCTCTTAGTCATTGCAAGGGCATAAATGAACATTGAATTTGAAGTGAGATGCAAGAGGCGCTCGTGATGAATTTTAATCCACTTTTCAATCCTTGATTATTATTTCATAATAATTATTCAAACAATTATTTCATCCCACAATTTCATTTCTTAATCAATATTCACTTACAACGGAAAATAAAAAAGGATCACTGAAAGATAACCATGCATAAGAGACACGGAGATTTTACTATCGAAAACCCAAATGGGAGAAAACCCATCAAAATTTTAGTAAAAGAAATTAACACAATTCAAACATATAATACCAAGCATGAAGTTGATCCGTAGCGCAAAAGATATTTGTGCTCCTTCACATGAAATCCTAACAAGGGTAGCTAATCTTCCAAGAGAAATAGAAGAATAAGGGAACCACAAAATTATGCTTCTTTCCTTTGCTAGGCCTTCCTTGGAGGTGCACACCTGTAGAGAGAAGAAGATGTGTGATATTAGTGTGTCAAATGAAGTGTAAAAACACTTCTATTTATATCTTTTGGTTGACTTGACACTAGTAGAAAATGAGAAATTAATGACTAAAATCATGCTATAAACGACTATTTTTGAGTCGGTGACTAATAGTAGCAAATTTTCACTATCTTATAGTTAGTCGTATTTCACTAGTCATTAATAGCTTGACTTAGTAGTCATTGATTTAGTCATTGATAGACAATGTTTTAGTCATTGATAGTCATTGATTTAGTCATTGATAGCCAATGATTTAGTCATTGTTTTAGTCATTGATAGTAAATGATTTAGTCATTAATTTAGTCATTGAGTTAGTGATTGATTTAGTTGTTGATTTAGTCACTAATTTAGTCACTCATTGCAACAATTAATGACCAAATATACGACTAAATAAACTACTAGATGTTAACATATTAATGACTAAGCTAAATACAACCAAGATATGAGAAAATAGCTACTAATAGTCGTATATATGTCAATTTAGTCATTTTTGTAGTCACAAATTTATGATAGGGCATGGAGGAATCGAACCACCAACCTCCTTCCTATTTATAGGCAGGTGCTCTACCATTGAGCTAGTACCCTTTAAGAAATTGTTATTGCTTGACAATGATGATATTCAAACAAATTTATGATAGATATCAATCTATAAACTATATAATTATTGCTTTGAGGGACAGAGATTGGAAATCTATCTTTAGAAAGTCCAACACAAACAATACCAGATGACACTGAAGTTGCATCTGTTCAGTCACTTATTACTATTTCAATGTGCCCATTGCCTAGCTTAGATGAACCCTTGTGTGTGTCAAAGAACGAATTCTTCAATAGACTTTTAAAACCTTCATGACTCCTACATTTCATAGTAGGATCAACTAAACTGGAATTCTTTCCATGGAAAGCTTCCCCAATGATATTGTTAGAATAATCAACCCATAGTTTACCCACTTAGACATTAATTCCATTATTTTTGTCTTATTTTCCTAGTTCATGTGTCCCACCTTGTGCAAGTTGTTATTTGCCTATCTATAATGGTCAAACTTGCCATATTTGACTCATGGAGTGCATGGGAGAGCTAAAGGAATCAATTCTACTTTATTCCTAGCCTCCTAGGCCTCCTTTTTCTTTTTTTGCTTTATTGCCTCTTTTTTCAGTGTTTTAAGGCAAAAGGAAAAGCTAGACTAGGTGAGGTTGACTTGTTTTTTGTCCTACACATCCTACTCTATTTTCTCCATGAAAAAGCATGTATGAGCTACCATTCCACCACTCTTTAGCTTGCCTATGCCTTTTTTCCAATTCGTGAGCTCCATGACAGATTTGGGATCAGCTTTTTACACCTATGGGGGATTTGCTTATTTTTGGTAAGCCTGCTTTATGCTAGATTTAGATGCCTCCTCATGCATTCGATTTCTTGATTTATTCTATTTATTCATAAACCTATGTTATTACAGGGTTGGCTATTGTACACTCAGTTAATACAATTTAGTGTTACAGCTCCATATTCAGTCTCTTTTGTGAGCAATTTTGCATGATCAATTGATAATTGTTGTGAGTAAAATTAATCTATTGCTGTCCTTAATTTCCACATGGTATCAGAGCCATTGTAGGTTGTTTTCTCTCCTTCAAAAATTGTTTTGCAGGTTCGACATCAAAGACTGGGAGCCTTCTACTGATAGCTGGGACAGATTTTCTAGAGCTATGGATCAATCACAGAAAGCTATCTTGGCTCCCTTAAATTTCTTTGAATGGAAAGTAGAGATGGAGATACTGTTGAGAGTGAAAGGCCTCTACAGGGTGCCTATGGCAACAGAAGCAGAGCCCAATGCAGCTGCAGAGAAGATAAAATGGCACAATGGGAGGAATGAGGCTTATGGCCCCCTGTGCCTGAGTATTTCCAGAGACCTCCTTTTCCATCTTGATGGATTGACATCACCGAATGAAGTATTGGAGAAGCTTGCTGATCTTTTTGGAAAGATAGATGAGATGAGGGGACATCAAATTGAGAATGAGCTGATTTCTCTAAGTCCAACAAGCTTTGAATCCCTGCAGCTATATTTATCCAAGTTCAAAGCACTAGTTTTGCAGCTGAAACAGTGTGGTATTGAAAAGAAAGATGATTAGCTCGTATTGTCCATTATCTCGAAGCTGGGCCCTAATTATTTAGTGTTTTTTTCAACCTTCTATGCCACAAAACTGGCAGCTCAAACCTAGAAGATGTCTAGCCTTGCAGATTTCATGGAATCTCTCACACAAGAACAGGACAAGCTGGTGATGATGGGCACCATCAAACCATCCAAATATCAAGCTTTGATTGTTGGAGATTCGAGGGTGGATTCAAACAGAAAAAAGAAATCTAAAAAGCCACCTGAGCAAAAGAGAGACAAGGAACAGTCTCCAGAGGATCAACAAGGTCCCAAGAAGAATAACCAGAAGAAGAAGAACAAAGGTGAAATGAACAAGTGCGCATACTGCAATAAGGGAAATCACTCTGAAAGATCTTGTATGAAAAAGAAGATAGACATTCTGAAAAATCTCCTGGAGAAGAATGGCATCTCCCTTCCAGAAAGCTCAGAGAAGAGAGAAGGAGGATCAAGTTTAGATGACAGAGAGAGAGTTCATGCTCTAGTTGCTGGCACATCAAGCTCACCCAGTTTTATCATTGATTCTGGAGCTTCAAGACACATGGTTTCAGATGCAGGTATTTAGATGCAGCATTCTATCCCTTACACACCACAGCAAAATGGTGTTGCTGAGAGGAAGAATAGATCACTGAAGGAGATGGCAACATGCATGATGGAGGCCAAAACTTTTCCACCAAAGTACTGGGCCGAAGATATCAACTATGTAGCCTATATTCAGAATAGGGTTCCTCACAAACAGCTTGATGGCATGACTCCATTCGAAGCATGGAGTGGGCACAAGCCAGATGTGACCCATTTCAGGATTTTTGGCTCAAAGGCTTGGGCTAGAATCCCGACAGAGAAGAGGAAGGCTTTGCAGCCCCAAAGCCAAGAGTGTCTTTTTGTTGGATACTTTGAAGATTAAAAAGGGTACAAGTTGATAAATTTGAGCACAAACAAAGCCTTCATTGAAAGGTGTGTTCAGTTTGAAGAAGAACCCCTTGCAGCAGTGGAAGTTGGTGAAGCCTCTTCACCACCTGAACCTCAAGAAGTAAGTAAAGAGTTTGTTGAACATGCTGATTCTGATTTGTCTGATGGAGATGAGTTTATTGCAGACTCTAACAGCCCCACAAGGCCAAAATGGGCAGCCAAGACACTACATGTAGCAGGTGAGCTAGCTGGGGATCCCAATGACCCAAGAAGGACTAGATCTCAATTTGAGAATAGTCTGTGCATGAAGGATCCTATGTTTGCTGAAAAATGCTATTTGATGGTGGAGTATGATCCTCAAACATATGAAGAAGCAGCAGGAGATCCAAGATGGAAAACAGCCATGAAGGAGGAGTTCATCTCACTCCGGAAGAGCAACACATGGGAACTAGTGGATCTTCCCCCAGGGAGAAAACTAGTACAGTGTAAGTGGGTCTATAAGACCAAATTTGATGCTGATGGTTCACCACTAAAGTAGAAGGCAATATTGGTAGCCAAGGGATACTCACAAGTTCATGGCATAGATTACAATGAGACCTTTGCCCCAGTGGCAAAAATGGATTCCATGAGGCTAGCTCTAGCCATTGCAGCCTCAAGGCAATGGGAGGTACATCACATGGATGTAAAATGTGCCTTCCTGAATGGAGATATCACTAAGGAGATATATATGCAGCAGCCTCAAGTTTTTTCTACTAACCCTTCTCTTGTGTGCAGGTTGAGAAAGTCATTGTATGGGCTAAAGCAAGCCCCCAGGGCTTGGTATGCCAAGATCGATAGCTTCTTGCTATCACTGAATTTTGTTCGGTGAAAATTAGATCCAAATGTCTATTTCAAGTTAGTTAATGGTTCATTAATGATCATTGTGTTATATGTTGATGACCTCCTCATTACAGGAAGCTCACAGGCTGAGATTGCTTCCTTAAAATGAGCTATGAACCAAGCCTTCTCCATGACAGATTTGGGGCTCTTAAGTCAATTTTTGGGGCTTGAGATCTCTCGAAACAAAGCTGGAATCAAGGTGAACCAGTCCAAATATGCCTTGGACTTGCTGAACAAATTCAAAAAGAAGGATTGCAAAGCAAGCAAAACTCCTTTCCTTTTAGGAGTGAAGCTGGAAGAAGCTGATTCTTCACCGATGGTAAACAATACACTGTATAGGCAATTGATTGGATGTTTGTTGTATCTGACACATACTAGAACTGACCTTTATTATGCAGTAAGTGTGGCTTCTAGAGTCATGGATCAGCCTCAAGAGATCCATTGGAAAGCATCCAAAAGGATCATTAACTTTGTTCAGGGAACAAGGACACATGGGATCTTCTATAAAGCAAAATCTGATCTTGAATTGATTGGATTTACTGACAGTGATTGGGCAGGTGATAGCACAGACAGAAATTCCACATCAGGATATGTGTTCATGCTTGCAGAAGGGCCAATCAGCTGGTCAAGCAAGAAATAGAGTGCCATTGAACTCTCATCTACAGAAGCAGAGTACAGAGGAGTTGTTAATGCAACAACTCAATGTTTATGGTTGCAGGGTTTACTTGGAGAGTGTGGCTTCGAACCTGAGTACTCAACTACCATATACTGTGATAACCAGAGTACCATTCGAATCTGCAAGGATCCAGTTCAGAAGCAGAGAACCAGACACATTGAGATCCATATGCACTACATCAAAGAACTTGTGCATGATGGCACCATTCACCTACTCTTCTGTTCATCTTCAGAACAAGTAGCTAATATCTTCACCAAAGCATTTTGTGAGAAGACCTTCAGCAATCTCAAATCACTGCTAGGGATTGTTGATCATGCTGTGAAAGCATGAGTGAAGACAAGATTCTACAATTTTGTTTTACAGTCCATGTTTAAGGGAGGATTTTCCCAAGTTGGTTTTTCCTTTTTCCTTGTTTAAATGGATTTGCAGTATGTAAAGGGTGACTAAGCCTTGTTGCTAGGCCCTATAATTTTTTGATATATTACTCATAAGTCAGGCTTAAGGGGGGGTGTTAGAATAATCAACCCATATTTTACCCACTTAGACATTAATTCCATTATTTTTGTCTTATTTGCCTAGTTCATGTGTCCCACCTTGTGCAAGTTGTTATTTGCCTATCTATAATGGTCAAACTTTCCATATTTGACTCATGGAGCGCATGGGAGAGCTAAAGGAATCAATTCTTCTTTATTCCTGGCCTCCTAGGCGCCCTTCTGCTTTTTCTGCTTTATTGCCTGCCTTTTCAGTGTTTTAAGGCAAAAAGAAAAGCTAGACTAGGTGAGGTTGACTTGTTTTTTTTTCCTACACATCCTCCTCTCTTTTCTCCATGTAAAATCATGTATGATCTGTCATTCCACCACTCTTTATCTTGCCTATGCCTTTTTTCCAATTCGTGAGCTCCATGACAGATTTGGGATCAGCTTTTTACACCTATGGGGGATTTGCTTATTTTTGGTAAGCCTTCTTTATGCTAGATTTGGATGCCTCCTCATGCATTCGATTTCTTGATGTATTCTATTTATTTAGAAACCTATGATATTACAGGTTTGGCTATTGTACACTCAGTTAATACAATTTAGTGTTACAGCTCCATATTCAGTCTCTTTTGTGAGCAATTTTGCATGATCAATTGATAATTGTTGTGAGTAAAATTAATCTATTGCTGGCCTTAATTTCCACAGATATTTACACATGAATTTAATTTTATATATGTTCCACTCAATGCATTAGGTTTGGCATCAATATGTTTTTTAGATATAAACATTGATGACTTCCCACCCTTATTGACCAATAGCTTGCCATAATCAGAACTCAACCCTGATGCCACAGCTTCCACCACCAAGGCAGGGATATTTAATGTTGGAGACACTGAAAGTGAATGAGATGAACTTGTTTTAGGATTAGAGGAGCCCTGAACAGCTGGGATCCTCATACTAAATGATTTTTCCTGTGCTGCATGGGAGCCCCTGCAACAACCATTAATGTATAAATATTACTAATTTCAAACAATATCTCTGTCATATAACATGAAAATTACTACAAACTTAGATAGCTTGTGTAAATAACAAGCATCTATCAAAATACAAAAAATATTCATAAATCTAAAATCCATGAGTAAGAATAAATGGATCCCAAACACCTTTCTCAAATCATGATCTGGCAAGTTATCAACCAACTTTACTCTAGCAGAAAAGAAACCACTCCCTAAAGGGATATATGGCACAATTCCAATACCGATCTCCCTGTAATGAAAGTTTCAATTTGAAATTTGAAATTAATACTATTAGGAAAGTGGCCACATGGTAAATATGAACTCCAATACCTCTACCTACAAGTTGGAATAATCTCATCCTCTACATCCCTAGTCCACAAGGACCACTCTAATTGAACTATTGTTATAGAATGAACATCATGAGCTCTTCGAATTGTTGACGCAGAAGCCTCAAAAAGTCCAATGTATTTTATTTTCCCTTCATCAACTAACTTCTTCATTTCTCCAATCTGTAATAGATACACAAACAAGACATGGCTAGTTCAGTATATAAAATTGGAAATTAAAAGAGTACAACCCAGGAAGAAATACATCAATGAAAATATGAAAGTGACCATCAATGTGAAACTTTCTGTAGTAAAAAAGAATAAACATCCATATCTGATCATGGTTCATATTTCCAATTTTGTAGTTGGTGTAAGAAGGGCAAGCAAAATATAGTTGCCAACACCTTGCCTTGAAGAAGTTCAACTTTGTGTAGGGCCTAAAATATTAGGGCTGATATGCAGGTTGAGTAAAACAATTACAAATGAGCTTTCAAGTTAATTACCAGCATTCAGTATGAATCAAATATCTCTCCAATTATGAATGAACATTGAGTTTTCTCAGTTTTGAGCTCAACATTTACTAGAAGAAAATGCAGGAATGCCTTATACTTCCCATAGCCAAGCACACATGTTATACAAGGAATAAGATCTGAGTAATCAACTATCAAAATGGAATGAGAAACGAATCTCAATAGTATGCCAATGTTTCAAAAGCATGACTACAAAAGAAGCACCAAACTGTATTTTTCAGGTCTGCTCCAACCAATTGTCATTCCAAGTGAAAACTGGAAAAATCCATCTATTGATTTCATCGTAGTTTTGTCAAATGAAATCCAAAAGAATAGGCAGACATATCAGAGCTAGGAGGATAACAATGTATTTGTATTGTAATCAACAAACATAAAACGTTAGCTCAGTTCACTTGCAATCTATAAGTACATAGTGCCTGGTTGAAAGTTTAATAAGATGAAAATCAAAATGTAAGGATGTTAGTAGTTAGTCGTGAGAATAGGTCATGTTATGGGGTCATGTTGTGGATTATTAAAGTGAAATATTATTTGTTTTCGTCCTTTGGCCCTGTTACCACTCAGGATGAGCTTCTCAAAAAGTTCATCTCCATTGATTCAATGTCAATGGTTCATGGATATATTGTTGGATGAACTTATAATCAAAATTCAACATTCAGCATTGACAGTTTATAGACCTGAAAAGGAATCAGTGGGGAGGAATGCTAAAGATAAAAATAAAGGAATATGGTCATGTGTATCTCCACGGAAGGTAAAAATAAAGATGCTAAGACAAAGTGTCTTACATAGAATCAATATAGGTTGAACTTTGTAGAAATGTTCTATGAGTTTCCATAGAAATGATGGCAACAAGGTTGTTGCAGATTGTAACTCCTTATTTTGAATAAATATTACATGGCCTCACAAATTGGTGGATGTAGCCTCATGGACGAGGTGAACCACGTGAACATAGTTGTCTTCTTGTGTATTTTTTATTCTTATGTGCATTGATTTTCCTTTTTATGCTATTGGTTAAAATGAATTCTATTCTGTGAAACTCACCCAGATTCATCAACTTAATGCATGGTTTACTTCCAACAATGATAATGGCAGAACTACAAGTGTATTCTCGTATGCATCATTTAGATTTATTCTTGGTGGAGAGTAACTTTACTAAGCATGTATTGTTAGTATGTTTAGGATAGGGTTTATGCTTAAGGTAAGGGTCATAATCAAGAATGCTTAATATGTGACATTGTGATGATTCATAACTGCTTATACATAGATATGAGTTATTGTTTTGTTAAGGACAAGTTTAAACTCTTAAACTATAGTTTAGCATGACTTGGTAATTAAAACAAAAACAAAAAACACAAACTCACCCCAGCTTCTCTCGATTTACTTTGGAGTAGTTAGAGGTATGTTACATATAGCAATCTACAAACTACATAATTATTGCTTTGAGGGACAGACATTCGAAAGCTATCTTTAGAAATTCCAACACAAACAATACCAGATGACACTAAAGCTGCATCTCTTCAGTCACTTCTTGCTATTTCAATGTGCCCACTGCCCACCTTAGATGAACCCTTGTGTGTGTCAAAGGATGAATTATTCAATAGACTTTTAAAACCTTCATGACTCCTACATTTCATAGTAGGATCAACTAAACTAGCATTCTTCCCATGGAAAGCTTCCCCAACGATATTTACACGTGAATTTAATTTTATAAATGTTCCACTCAATGCATTAGGTTTGGCATCAATATGTTTTTTAGATATAAACGTTGATGACTGCCCACCCTTATTGACCAATATCTTGCCATGATTAGAACTCAACCTCGATGTCGCAGCTTCCACCACCAAGGCAGGGATATTTAATGTTGGAGACACCGAAAGTGAATGAGATGAACTTGTTTTAGGATTAGAGGAGCCTTGAATAGCTGGGATCCTCATACTAAATGATTTTTCTTGTGCAGCATGGGATCCCCTGCAACAACCATTAATGTCTAAATATTACTAATTTCAAACAATATCTCTGTCATATAACATGAAAAATAGTAGAAAATTAGATAGCTTGTGTAAATAATCAAGCATCTATCAAAATAAAAAAAATATTCATAAATCTAAAATCCATGAGTAAGAATAAATGGATCCCAAATACCTTTCTGAAATCATGATCTAGCAAGTTATCAACCAACTTTGCTCCAGTAGAAAAGAAACCCCTCCCTAAAGGGCTATATGGCACAATTCCAATACCGAGCTCCCTGTAATGAAAGTTTCAATTTGAAATTTGAAATTAATACTATTAGGAAAGTGGCCACATGGTAAATATGAACTCCAATACCTCTACCTACAAGTTGGAATAATCTCATCCTCTACATCCCTAGTCCACAAGGACCACTCTAATTGAACTGTTGTTATAGGATGAACAGCATGAGCTCTTCGAATTGTTGACGCAGAAGCCTCAAAAAGTCCAATGTATTTTATTTTCCCTTCATCAACTAACTTCTTCATTTCTCCAATCTGTAATAGATACACAAACAAGACATGGCTAGTTCAGTATATAAAATTGGAAATTAAAAGAGTACAACCCTGGAAGAAATACATCAATGAAAATATGAAAGTGACCATCAATGTGAAACTTTCTGTAGTAAAAAAGAATAAACATCCATATCTGATCATGGTTCATATTTCCAATTTTGTAGTTGGTGTAGAAAGGACAAGTAGAATATAGTTGCCAACACCTTGCCTTGAAGAAGTTCAACTTTGTGTAGGGCCTAAAAGATTAGGGCTGATGTGAAGGTTGAGTAAAACAATTACAAGTGAGCTTTCAAGATAATTACTAGCATTCAGTATCAATCAAATATCTCTCCAATTATGAATGAACACTGAGTTTTCCCAGTTTTGAGCTTAGCATTTACTAGAATAAAATGCAGGAATTCTTTATACTTCCCATAGCCAAGCACACATGTTACACAAGGAATAAGATCTGAGTAATCAACTGTCAAAATGGAACGAGAAAGGAATCTTAGCAGTATGCCAATGTTTCAAAAGCATGACCACAAAAGAAGCACCAAACTGTATTTTTCAGGTCTGCTCCAACCAA
Organism: Pseudotsuga menziesii; assembly: GCA_001517045.1. Classification (NCBI taxonomy): domain Eukaryota; kingdom Viridiplantae; phylum Streptophyta; class Pinopsida; order Pinales; family Pinaceae; genus Pseudotsuga; species Pseudotsuga menziesii. The sequence continues at coordinate 387,498 of LPNX010861352.1, read as the reverse complement.
TTGTCATCCCAAGAGAAAACTGGAAAAATCCATCTATTGATTTCATCGTAGTTTTGTCAAATGAAATCTAAAATAATAGGCAGACATATCAGAGCTAGGAGGATAACAATGTATTTGTCTTGTAATCAACAAACATAACAAGTTAGCTCAGTTCACTTGCAATCTATAAGTACAGAGTGCCTGGTTGAAAGTTTAATAAGATCAAAATCAAAATGTAAGGATGTTAGTAGTTAGCCGTGAGAATAGGTCATGTCATGGGGTCATGGTGTGGATTATTTAAGTGAAATATTATTTGTTTTCGTCCTTTGGCCCTGTTACAACTCAGGATGAGCTTCTCAAAAATTTCATCTCCATTGATTCAATGTCGATGATTCATGGATATATTATTGGATGAACTTCTAATCAAAAGTCAACATTTAGCATTGACACTTTGTGGAAAAATTAGTAGATGATTTAGCATCTACTGTCCATGAGTGCTTTAGCCAAATTTAGCACATAGTCACAGATATTCATTCTCAACATTAAAGAATGAACAGGATTCTTTCATGTGGTATTCTGATAAGTTTTTCTTAAATATTAGTTCATACTCATAACAGTAAAGAGCGGACAAGTTTTTTTTAGTTCAGCAAGTTTAATATGCTTGCATATGACATGCAATATTTGATGCATGCATGGTAGGATGAGAGATTCAAAAGGATACTTTCATTTTTCCTAAGATTTTTCTTTGTGGGTAACTTTGTATTTTCAGAAAGTCCATATCTTCTGAAATTAATCACATTGTCGGATACACTTTATGGAGATGTGCACTAGGTGGCAATACAACTGATCTTTCCAGGAAATTCCTTATGACGGGTAAATTTCCTTTCAAGGGCACAAAAGGTGCTTTAATTTGATTGATCATAATATCTATTAATATGGAGTCGACAGATAGGGATACACTTTTCCTAAGGACTTTTGTTGTTTCTTGTGACCTATTTATTGGGGATATTATATATCCCATAGAGTCTTGATACAAACTTAAACTATAACCTAATTCACCCAATAGTCTCGACCCTCTTCCCTATACTACTCCCTAGCCTACCGTAAGTGACTGCTTAACCTGCAGCCTAGCTACAAAGCTTAGGACAGACCCTTACACAACCCTAGTTCCCAAAACTAAACCCTATCCTCTATCCTACCCTTAGGCATGTCAAGGAAACATTTATTTCCTAACAACCCTAAATAACCTAGATACAAAGCCCTAGTTACTAATTCATAAACTAAAATCCCTTGGACCCTTTTCTTTGTCCTTTTCCATACCTCAGCCTACAAGAAAGGATCGCTAATAGTCCAGATCAGAGAAATAAAAGTCTCATTCAGACTTGAGGCCTTCCACTTTCGCTATCTAGACTTGGACCTTTATCCAGACCTCATCCTTAATTTCTTGGCCCTCCTCTAAAAGCACCCAACATTCCTCCATTTTTTGGGTGTTCTCTATTTAGGATAGTCATAAATATGCTTCCTAAACCCCCTCCTAATTCTGCACAAACTAAATCTCAGACCCCCATTGTTCTTGTAACTATTTAAAACAGTCCTATACCCTTTAGTCTGAGTTTAACAAGAAACATATCCCTGATGGGACCCTACATAAACTCATATTCAGGATGACCATGATGCACCTCGGTCATAGCTGTTATAATATGTAATTAGCAGGCCTTGAAGGTTAGTTGCGTGCTTGTCATAAATCCTAACATTGGGATAGTCTTGTCTCAGATTTCAAGAAGCATCTAGCAACTCATATTGTCGATGTCCAACAAGTTACTCACAGTCCACAAATAAATAAGGCCACAACACTCTTATTCATACTTTCACTTGTTTATCACATATTTTATTTAAGATACAAATAATAGTTGTTTATTGACATACTGTGGTTACTACTGGAGATTTCATTTCTCATAAAAAGTGTCACATCTTTGTCATAGTGGATTGTAAGTGTTTAGACCAACAACTTGCCATGATCAGAACTCAACCCTCATGCCACAGCTTCCACCACCAAGGCAGGGATATTTAATGTTGGAGACATTGAAAGTGAATGAGATGAACTTGTTTTAGGATTAGAGGATCCCTGAACAGCTGGGATCCTCATACTAAATGATTTTTCCTGTGCAACATGGGAGCCCCTACAACAACCATTAATGTCTAAATATTACTAATTTCAAACAATATCTCTGTCATATAACATGAAAAATACTATAAACTTAGATAGCTTGTGTAAATAATCAAGCATCTATCAAAATACAAAAACCATTCATAAATCTAAAATCCATGAGTAAGAATAAATGGATCCCAAATACCTTTCTGAAATCATGATCTTGCAAGTTATCAACCAACTTTGCTCCAAAAGAAAAGAAACCCCTCCCTAAAGGGTTATATAGCACAATTCCAATACCGAGCTCCCTGTAATGAAAGTTTCAATTTGAAATTTGAAATTCATAATATTAGGAAAGTGGCCACATGGTAAATATCAACTCCAATACCTCTACCTGCAAGTTGGAATAATCTCATCCTCTACATCCCTAGTCCACAAGGACCACTCTAATTGAACTGTTGTTATAGGATGAACAGCATGAGCTCTTCAAATTGTTGACACAGAAGCCTCATAAAGTCCAATGTATTTTATTTTCCCTTCATCAGCTAACTTCTTCATTTCTCTAATTTGTAATAGATACACAAACAAGACATGGATAGTTCAGTATATAAAATTGAAAATTAAAAGAGTACAACCCAGGAAGAAATACATCAATGAAAATATGAAAGTGACCATCAATGTGAAACTTTCTGAAGTAAAAAAGAATAAACATCCATATCCGATCATGGTTGATATTTCTAATTTTGTAGTTGGTGTAAGAAGGGCAAGCAGAATATAGTTGCCAACACCTTTCCTTGAAGAAGTTCAACTTTGTGTAGGGCCTAAAAGATTAGGTCTGATGTGCAGGTTGAGTAAAACAATTAGAAATGATATTTCAAGATAATTACCAGCATTCAGTATGAATCAAATATCTCTCCAATTATGAATGAACAATGAGTTTTCTCAGTTTTGAGCTCAGCGTTTACTAGAAGAAAATGCAGGAATGCCTTATACTTCCCATAGCCAAGCATGCATGTTATACAAGGAATAAGATCTGAGTAGTCAACTTTCTAAATAGAATGAGAAAGGAATCTCAGCAGTATGGCAATGTTTCAAAAGCATGACCACAAAAGAAGCACCAAACTGTATTTTTCAGGTCTGCTCCAACCAATTGTCATCCCAAGTGAAAACTGGAAAAAGCCATCTATTGATTTCATCGTAATTTTGTCAAATGAAATCCAAAAGAATAGGCAGACATATCATAGCTAGGAGGATAACAATGTATTTGTCTTGTAATCAACAAACATAACAAGTTATCTCAATTCACTTGAGTGCCTGGTTGAAAGTTTAATAAGATCAAAATCAAAATGTAAGGATGTTAGTAGTTAGCCATGAGAATAGGTCATGTCATGGGGTCATGCCATGGATTATTTAAGTGAAATATTATTTGTTTTGGTCCTTTGGCCCTGTTACCACTCAGGCTAAGATTCTCAAAAAGTTCATCTCCATTGATTCAATGTCAATGGTTCATGGATATATTATTGGATGAACTTCTAATCAAAAGTCAACATTCAGCATTGACAGTTTGTGGAAAAATTAGCAGATAATTAAGCATCTACTTCCCATGAGTGCTTTAGCCAAATTTAGCACATAGTCACAGATCTTCATTATCAACATTAAAGAATGAACAGGATTCTTGCTTGTGGTCTTCCAATCAGTTTTTCTTAAATATCAGTTCATACTCATAACAGTAAAGAGCGAACAAGTTTTTTTTAGTTCAAGAATTTTAATATGCTTTCATATGACATGCAATATTTGATGCATGCATGGTAGGATGAGAGCTTCAAAAGGATACTTTCAGTTTTCCTAAGACTTGTCTTTCTGGGTAACTTTGTATTTTTAGAAATTCCATATCTTCTGAAATTAATCACATTGTTGGATAGACTTTATGGAGATGTGCACTAGCTGGCAATACAACTGATCTATCCAGGCAATTCCTTATGACGGGTAAATTTCTTTTCAAGGGCACAAAAGGTGCTTTAATCTGATTGATCATAATATCTATTAATATGGAGTCGCGAGATAGGGATACACTATACAATTAAGGTATACATACACTTTTCCTAAGGACTTTTTTTGTTTCTTGTGACCTATTTATTGGGGATATTATATATCCCATAGATTCTTGATACAAACTTAAACTATAACCTAATTCACCTAATAGTCTCGACCCTCTTCCATATACTACTCCATAGCCTACCCTAAGTGACTGCTTAACTTACAGCCTAGCTACAAACCTTAGGACAGACCCTTACACAACCCTAGTTCCCAAAACTAAACCCTATCTTCTGTCCTGCCCTTAGGCATGTCAAGGAAACATTTATTTCATAACAACCCTGAATAAACTAGATACTAAGCCCTAGTTACTAATTCATAAACTAAAATCCCTTGGACCCTTTTCTTTGTCCTTGTCCATACCTCATCCCATGAGAAAGGATAGCTAATAGTCCAGATAAGAGATTTAAAAGTCTCATTCAGACTTGAGGCCTTCCACTTTCTCTATCTAGACTTGGACCTTTATCCAAACCTCATCCTTAATTTCTTGGCCCTCCTCTAAAAACAACCAACATTCCTCCATTTTTTGGGTGTTGTCTATTTAGGATAGTCATAAATATGCTTCCTAAACCCCCTCCTAATTCTCTACAAACTAAATCTCAGACCCCCATTGTTCTTGTAACTATTTAAAACAGTCCCATACACTTCAGTTTGATTTTAACAAGCAACATATCCCTGATGGGACCCTACATAAACTCATATTCAGGATGACCATGATGCACCTCAGTCATAGCTGTTATAACATGTAATTAGCAGGCCTTGAAGGTTAGTTGCGTTCTTGTCATAAATCCTAACATTGGGATAGTCTTGTCTTAGATTTCAAGAATCATCTAGCAACACATATTGTCAATGTCCTACAAGTTACTCACAGTCCACAAATAAATAATGCCACAACACTCTTATTCATACTTTCACTTGTTTATCACAATTTTTATTTAAGATACAAATAATAGTTGTTTATTCACATACTGTGGTTAATACTGGAGATTGCATTTCTCATAAAAAGTGTCACATCTCTGTCATAATGGATTGTAAGTGTTTATACCAACAGCTTGCCATGATTAGAACTCAACCTTGATGCCGCAACTTCCACCACCAAGGCAGGGATATTTAATGTTGGAGACATTGAAAGTGAATGAGATGAACTTGTTTTAGGATTAGAGCCCTGAAAAGCTAGGATCCTCATACTAAATGATTTTTCCTGTGCAGCATGGGAGCCCCTACAACAACCATTAATGTCTAAATATTACTAATTTCAAACAATATCTCTGTCATATAACATGAAAAATAGTAGAAACTTAGATAGCTTGTGTAAATAATCAAGCATCTATCAAAATACAAAAACCATTCATAAATCTAAAATCCATGAGTAAGAATAAATGGATCCCAAATACCTTTCTGAAATCATGATCTGGCAAGTTATCAACCAACTTTGCTCCAGCAGAAAAGAAACCCCTCCCTAAAGGGCTATATGGCACAATTCCAATACCGAGCTCCCTGTAATGAAAGTTTCAATTTGAAATTTGAAATTCATACTATTAGGAAAGTGGCCACATGGTAAATATGAACTCCAATACCTCTACGTGCAAGTTGGAATAATCTCATCCTCTACATCCCTAGTCCACAAGGACCACTCTAATTGAACTGTTGTTGTAGGATGAACAGCATGAGCTCTTGAATTGTTGGCGCAAAAGCCTCAGAAAGTCCAATGTATTTTATTTTCCCTTCATCAACTAACTTCTTCATTTCTCCAATCTGTAATAGATACACAAACAAGACATGAATAGTTCAGTATATAAAATTGGAAATTAAAAGAGTACAACCCAGGAAGACATACATCAATGAAAATATGAATGAAACTTTCTGTAGTAAAAAAGAATAAATTTGTTTTTATATAAATTTTATGGAAAGATGTTGATTACCCAGTTAACATTATAACTTTTTTTTTATATAAATTTTATTGAGATATGTTGATGATAGTAATTTAATTCTTTTTTTTTATGCAGAAGATAGTTTTCCATAAATTATGAGTTACAAAAAGGCCGTTATGGCATATCATCTCAGTTAAACATGAAACGGCTATAAAAATGTATTTCTAAGAATTTTGATCAAAACTATGTTAGATATTGCAAATACTCATCTTTTGAATTTATAATACTTTTGAGAATCTCATAATGGTTACAGAATTTATTTCACTTCAAATTCTCCCATTGACATACATTATTGCAAACAGTTTGTAACTTTGTGATATTTGCAGATGCATTTAAAATGTAGGGTTCTATTCAAATTTAATCCAAGTAAAACAAAAGTTGATTTCTACGGTTCAGCTGATTTTAAAACAATACAAAGTATAAAAAAAAGAAGATCTTGGCCAACATTTCCAAAACAAAGTATAACAAGAAGAAAACCTTGGCCAACATTTCCAAAACAGTTGATCTCTCTACTCAAAAGAATAATTTGTATGTCTTTGCGGCAATAATTATATTACTTAGATGCCCAAGAATTTGTATGTCTTTACGGCAATAATGATACTCCTTAGACTCCCAATTGATGACACAGTCATGAGTATAATCCCCAAGATGATGCATATCTGCATAAGAAGTAGATGTATCAGATCGGTATTAATTTTATTCTTCTGCGCACAAGTCATCTTATTTGCATTGTAATTGAAAAGCGACTTTCATGAATTCTTATTCCCCAGTTTTCTTTTAGTGTTTGTTTTTTTGAATGTGCTGGTATAGATTTTCCATTGTTTCCTCTCTATTTTAGCATTGGCAAGTTTTCTAGCACATTACATACTTGATGCCTTAAAGAAAGGTTCAGAGACTCGAGCACTAACCCAATTGATCATCCATGACCAGCTGAATCTTCTTGGTTTGTATATTGCCAACCACATGATGCAAGGAAGCTACAATAGTGAGATACATGACACGCGTCAATGGAAATTACATATATATGAGCAAGCCATATTTGTTTAATTGACCATAAGACTGACTGAAACAAGCTGGCCAATAAACTAAACTTGAGGCACAGAAGGAAAACATACTTGGTTTTTGCATAAGATGAAAGATGGCTCCAATAGTGTTTGAGTGATCTTTCTCTCTAAAGACTCATGCTCCTTGGTTTCCTTTTGATCTCCATTGATTTTCAGCTTTATCCATACTCCCTTTGGGGATTCCATATCTGATTGGTTATTTTTGGTTTTTGAGGGTATTGATAAATGAGTTTGTGACAATCTAGTATATATGATTGGGATTAATACTCTTGTGTTTGTATTAAAGAGGTCACTTTGAATTTTTCTAACTATTGACTGTTTGATGGATAAACATTTTTTCAAAGCATGTTCTTGGTAGTTTGAGCTTTACTCCAAAAGTTGACTTCCACAAGGGCAATATGCCGATTCAGAGCTCGGTGTTCTCTCTTGCTCATCTTCCTAACTGATCCTGCTTCCAATCATCCTTTCAAAGCACAATTAGTATCTAATCTGTGACTACCTATGTAACTTCAATTAGAGCTTATATGTAACCACCTTCAGCCCATTTTCAACTATATTTTTTTTATCACCAGAATTGTGCTCAAGTTCCTCTAGCCTCCACCCAACATTGTCACAAATATCACTAATTTCCTCATTTATTCTACAGTGATCACTGGAGCATTTGGGTGCCTACCCCATCTCTGTGTAGGATATCCAAGCCCCAATGTCTTCCACAATAAATAGTTTGCAAGCTCAGACAATGTTAAACATAATTTTGGATAATAATCCTTTGTCAATATAACTTCTGTGTGCCTAACTTCCTCTCGTGGGATCTGTATTGAATGCCATTGGTGGGAAGATAAGATGAGATGACAATTTTATTAATGTCAAATGAATGACCAAGATAATTAGGTCAACCATACTTGAAAGTACGTACATTATAGATACCTGGGTCAGAGTGGGGACCTAACATCCAAGGTCGATCAGAAAAAATTATGAATGGAAGATTGTGTGCTTGATCAAACTTGGAGAATTTTTTTGCATAGAGAGAGTCTAGATCTGGAATCTCCCAGGGCTCCTTAGAATAGTTGTGGAAGGTAGTAGATCCATCAGGGGAGGTGTTTCAAGAGGAAATTTATGTCTCACTGATTTGAAATCTATAGTGGTATGGGCCAATGTATGATGTTTGCTTCCTTGAGTGGACAGTTAATAGGGAAAAGAGAGAAATTTATGTTGTTTGTTGTTTGCTGTATGTTGTTTGCTACTCCAGAGAAATTTAGAAATATTAATCTATCATTCTATGCATAGAATTTCCTCTTCTACTAGCATATATGTACTATATAAGAAAATTCATTAAGGTCTAAACAATATTTTCAGCAAATCTTCCAAACAAAGAAAACTGTAAAACAAGCACAGGATGAAAAGCGAAATCAGACTTACCAATTGCCTCTTGTTTTTTTCTCGGCTCTTCTATCTGACCTGTGAGCTACTCTTTCTCAAGAATATATCCAGGCTCCTTTTGAAGAAATTTCCAGCCACAAACTCAGAGCTTCCTGATGTAATCCATCATTTGTTCCATTCTACCCTATTAAGCATCAAAATCTCATGCTTGTTCTAATTGTATCTTCCATAGATTGACACAAATTCTAAAAAATAAGGTGGGATTAAAAACAAATTGAAAAAGAGAATGAATTACCTTTGCATGTAGAATCTACAGCTACTACACCTCCTCCTCCTGTTATGAATTCTCTCGAATCCCTGTTCTGTAGCTCATCATCATCCTCTTCATTGCCACTGTCGAGCAAGCAATGAGATCATTTCTTAGCAATATCAATATAATTAGCAAATCCAGTACCTTCCATCATTTTAAAGCGCCTGATTTAGATGCGGCCACGATTCACAGAGTTTGATTCTTCCATCACTACAGTTGTGATTGATGCTGCATGTATTGTCAACACCAGTAAAACCCATAGCGTCCATAACTCTCTTTCAGAACTAAAACCCAGCTCCCAATCACACGAAATTGAACCAGTTTACCATTTGACACAAGCATATAAAAGGGGGGGAAAGATATTAGGCTCTGATACCAAGCTAATGTGTTATTTTTCTTGAGAATGCAAGTTTTGTCTTCCCTTATTTGGGAAATTCCTATCGAATTAAAGATGTTTTTCTCAAGGTAAATAACACATGTCTAGTTTTCTGGGAAAGTAGTTAAGTCATTATTAGGGAAACAAAAAATTTACAGAGAAAGGAAACATGATTTCTACTTACAGATTCTCGGCAAGCCTCAGTGCGGCTTCGACTGTTGGGTAGTCCAGCCTTCATCATGACTCGGTCCCTTCCAAAAACCTTTAAAAAATTCAGCTGTTAATACTAAAGAAACTAGGGCTTCCTTCCCCAACTACCGGAGACTGTCATGTTGCTATCCGCTCTTTCAAACAGCCAAACGCATATTCAACACTCCAAACCACAATTAACAAGTTTCTAGGATTCCGAGCCAAAAAAACTAGTGTAATTTTTTTCTAAAGAGGAATGCTTCTGGCACATAAACAATAGCAGTAATGTCAGGCTCTCGTGTGTCAAAATTTCATTCAAATACAATAATTCTTGGCTCTAGTTCAAATGCAAAATCTATAGAAGGTCTCCTGTGGACAGAAACTTTGAATTACCGCAAGAAAACAGGTAGGCTTCTCGCTCATATAGAACGTTTTGTGAAGAAAACAAGACGAGCATTTTCGAGTCAAATTGAACGGCAACAAACACAAAAAAATAAGGCACTGCTTACGGTTACGAATTCATTGTAATGAAAATAGGCACATGACCAACTGTAAATTAATGTCACGAAAGAATAACCAACACACTGCACAACCAGGTCCTCTTTGCTGGATCAATGACTCGCTAGGGTTTTCTCACGAAGAATCTCCAAGTTTGAAGATGCAGAGAGAGCGAGAGTCCACTGTCTAGTTCCCGTGGAATTGAAACGCTCCACTGGCTATGGACCATCGTGTCTGTAAGGATGGAGCGCTTGCCAAAATTGATGCCATAATAGTTGAAAATTGAACCCTTCCCAGCCCTTCCAAAGGGTTCTAGCCCTTCCTTTAAAAAAAAAATTAAAATCTAAATTTTACTCTTCCAATTAAGTTTCAATTAAGAAGGGCATAATTTATATCAACATTTTAAAAGAAGGGAAACATTTGAAATTACCCATCTATAGAAATTTTTCAAGATGTTAAAAATTTTATGCTATAAAGTTCAACTCGTCATTGAAAATATTGGAAATATGATAAATTATAATCACTCGTTGGCTCATGCCATGCACTTACTGCTTAGTTGTGCAAGATGACAAGTAATCAATTATGACTGCGAGACACTAGCCATCGATATGTTTTGACTTTAAAGTCACTTGGGGTTGCAATCTAAAGTGTGACAATGTGTCAACAACTATGACTATAACAAAAAAGAACTGCTAGTCTACCGCTAGGCCTGAAACGAGCTCAAAACTTTGTGCCTACTGCGTATGTGAACCTCGCTACCAATGTCCACTATTTTTTCATCAAAATGAAATTCAAAACGTCAGTTTGATGAGTCCTCCTCTATAAGACTTCATTTCTTGCATGAATATCATGGACTCACGACAACTATAAACAACACTCGATGTCATGGAAATACAAATAATAACATGCATCTAGGATCACAAACCATGCAGAGGTCGATTTATGCATTGCTATAGAGAAGTGTCATTTGGCACATGATATGGAGAAACAATGGTTATTAATAAAATTAAAAAAACAATTGGTGGCTCAAGAATAGTCTTCAATTTGATGGGTGGCATGATTGTAATGTAATCTCCCTCCATCCTTCCAAATATTATGGTTTCTCACAAATTTTTCCTCAGCACCACCAAAATACATATAAAAATTACTTGTTTTTACATCCTCTTCCATTTAAATCCTCATCTCATAGTCATAACTAAGGATTATTATGCATGCACATCCTCACCTTATAATACGAATTGGTTCTGGGCATAGAGATAACCATAAAATATTAAATGTGTCAAGGCTCAAAGAGTAAGAGACAAGTATAAGCAAGTCTTATATTAAATTTACCATATAAGTCTTTAATTAACACAATCAACTAACATTTGACATGTTGGATTGTTTTAATCTTCTTACCAATCCTTACCAATGTGATTGCAAAGCACTGAAGACAATCTTTCAAATTTCCAATTGTTCACCACCCTCATCTATCATATATATAAATGGCGGAGAGAGCCTTTTCATTAATCATATCAAACACATCATGTATTCAAAAAGAACTATCAATCTATGCTCACTACTTTGACAAGTGGTTTTGGCATACTCCCCGAGTGCATAGCCCTTGCACAGTCATGTCTTCTTCATCTTGAAGTTCAACTATCCCTACACCATGTCCTTCAAAAGAGGTAATGCTCCATAATGTAGGTGACCAAATCTCTTGTGTCAAATCCTGCACAAGTTGTTAGTATCATGCACTAAATCTCTATGTTTGATTGTTTTAGCAAGTAATTTGTACAAGCCACCCTATTGCACAACTTTGGCAAATACTCGGCCAAGATCATGGCTATTATCTTTGACTACAACTTGTTGATCATCAAACTCAACCACATGTCTAAGTTTTTCCATGGCTAAAACTAAAAAAAGATTCATTATTAAACCAAGAACCTAAAATACATCATCTATCTCAAGAACATCACCACTTGATCACGCATGTCGAATGAGATAGATCCCACTCCTATAACTTGATAAGTGGCATCATTTCCTAATTCCACCTATATGTCATCCTCTCATTCTTGAACTCTATTGAAGGTCATGTTTCCACATACCACACTCCATTGAGTATGTGTCCACATCCTCTCATTTATGAAAAATTCAACAAACTGGAAATTGCGTCATTCAAGCAGACAATATTATGATTGGAGATAATCAAAGCCACAACCAGGAAAGTCTAGGTAAAATATAAAATCATTTAAACATAACCAGGGTTTGCATACTTGATATTCGTAATTTATTGCGATTCTAATGGAGAATCCTTACAAGACGAGTGTGGAGGATTCAATAAATAAAATCAAGGTTTGCAAAGTTTCTCTTCTTTAAATATCCAGTTTAAACCGTCGAATTCCTACAAAATGCACATGGACGGAGTCAGAGAATAAAAAGGGATATAGTTTCACTAACCCAAGACATACAGTTAAGTTTCACCCACCTCGAGTTTCACTCACCCAAGCCACCCAGGCACATTCTCTGATGAAGGTAGCAGATTCTTTTCTTATAAACCAATGCCAACACTTTAGAATCTCCATCAATCTGATCTTCCTAAATTTCCTAAGTCACCCGAGTTTTGGAATCCAGACTTAAACTAACTACAAGTTCCTTCTTAGAGTCATTCGATCCCAGCAAATAGTTTGACCGCAATATTCCCTATGAATTGAGCTCTGGATCTGCAACCCCTTCAAACTTTGCATTCAAGCGAATGGAAAATATTGCTAACCAATCTTCTTTAATTATCCATTATAAACAGTCGAATTCCTATAAAATGCACATGGATGGAGTCGGAGAAGCATCAAGAACTCGATTCAAATGTTGAGAGCCTCATCATCTTTCCCATTCAAAGCATACCCTGCAATCATATTGCTCCACAAATTCCCCTAGTAGCTAATTCCTCATCATCTTTCAGTCTTGAGTCTGACTTGTAATTTTTTCTTCTAGCGCCAAATTCCCCCTTTTACTAGGTTATTGTTCCCTTCCTTGCCTTCAACATTATCTCATACTTATTCAATGCTATATGCGACTTCTTCAATGGATTGTCTTGAATTCTTGATTATTTTTTCATGTTAAATTCATTGATGTCTAACTCCTCACATGCATATCACCTTCTTCCATAGAGCTCTAATGTTGATTTGACCATACTCTAAGAAGTCTCATAAATTTCTTGCAGAAAATGTCAAATACAATATTATATTAGGCTTCGTCTATACCACTACTGATGAAATTATTTATCACATATACAAGTCAACTCACTCTACTAAGAATAGATCACGCCCATTATGGAGCACTCCCACATAGAGTATGAAGTGTGACCTCTAGCCTTTAGACACTCATAGTCAATCCACAAGACTAGATAAAGGCTAAGAATATGATCCTCAAGACACATAGTTAATTCACATGACTAATTAAGGCTATGAATGGGGCCATCCTCTACCAATTATTGGTCAATATACACATGGAAAATATGGGAGAATGATCTGCATAATGTTTTCCTGATGCTAGAATGATGGAGAATATTAGAGAAATAATCCATCTTAGTACTATGATCATACACATAGGAACATTTCCTTAGCTTGTATGCTATGTTCTATGATTTAGACTTACGATATATTGGTCATTTACTCATAGTTGAAGTGCTCCGAGTTGATCATTCAAATAGTTGAGGCTCTCGTAGTTGATCATTATGACTGATAGGTTCCCTCATTGATGAAAAATCTTCCTTGGTGCACTCCCCCATCCCTATATTGAGGTATTGTATTTGACTTTAGGCGTTAGTGCATGTTTTTGGTGGTTTTTGGCCTTCCTTGGGCTTTTATTGCCTCCTAGAGCCACTCCCACTCACCTCTCCCACTCACCCATGTGCTCATCCACAACTAGCATGCCTTCATTTGTGTCTTTACATGCCTCACCCATGTTCACACTTACATTCATGACAATTTGGGATTATTAGAAAGTTGATTGGTCCACCTAGGGGGGTTTGAGGTTCAAATCATGGTGTCACACTTGTATGCATCTAGATGGTCTCCAGGGCCTCACGATTTTTCCCTATTGTAATATATGTCTGTTGCAGACATAGTTACATGTTGGATATTCATAATAATATATGTTATTGACTTCATTTGTGTGTGTTATTTTCACTCTTTCTCCTGATTTGTGCATATTTTGTGAGCAATATTGAATTGCGAGAGTTTCCTTGGCTCCTAGATCTAGCTGTGAATCAATTCTCACATGGTTTCATATCTATTTGTATCTTCAAATCGAATCAGTAGTGTTTGACTTGGTGTTTGAGGGATTTTCCAGTTAGATTCGAGTGTTTTCTTTGCTGATACATTCGACCGTTTGTCACCAAGAACGCAAGAAGAAATGGAGCAGATCCATGCATTTCTGACCCCAATCAACTATTTTGAGTTGAAGGACGAAATCATGATCTAGATGAGGTTCAAATGCTTCTATAGGGTCACCACGGGTATTATAGCTGATTTTACCACTCTAGGTGAATCACACTTGTATGGCCTTCCCCTGTCCCTCTATAGAATCCTTAGACCCCTTGGACCATTTTTTGTCCTTTGATGTTTCCTTGACCATCCCTAAAAACATGTGAAAATTAGTACACGCGAATTTTAAACCCCTAATCGCATATATACGCGGGTTTGACCCCTAAAACCACCTACATCAGGATGTGTGCATAGTCGAGATCCTTTTGGAGTTTTCCTTGACATGGATCTGACTCACTTGACTCCTGGCCTTCCATATGCCTTGAGATCGCTCGGATTTGACCTTTCATGACCCCTTTGAAAATCTATATAAGGAACTCTTTGGTACATTGAAGGCATATGAGAGAATTGAGAGCAAAGAAACTATAGTCCATTGTTGTCAGAACTTGTGCTTGAGTCTGCATCCCTTTGTCCCTTGTAGCACTTTTGTGTTCTTCCCAAGCTTGCCTTTTTATTGTGAGCTTGCTATCGACAAATGGAGGATTTAGGTGGTGGAGGCCTAAGTGGGGGATTGAGTTTCTTCGATTCGCAGACATGCCGATAGAGGTTGTATCCATTGTAATATCTGATTTTATATTAATATAAATATCTTTTCCTGTCCAATAATGTATGTTTGAATGAATATTTTATCCATGGATGTTTTCAAATGTTTATACATTGTTGATTATATATGCTAGAATAGATCTAACACCAATATATATAGTATGCTTGTATCGTTTACTTGTTATTGAGGAAGTAATCTATCAATTCAAGATGAAGTTGGAAAGCTCAACGGGGATCTACTTCAACCATCTAGAATAAGGTACGAGGTCTGATCCTTTAGTGTTAGATATTTAATTTCTATTGCATATTGGAAAGGATTGATTTCTGGAGTCAAGCTATCTGTTGTGGTACCCCAAGCCATAGGAATTTCTCTCCGTAATAGAATTGGCGACTCCGCTGGGGAGTTCCTAGTAGTTGTCCTTTGGGGGTTTTCTAGCGACATTCAATGACTTTGAATTGCTCTTTCTCTCTTGTTTCTGTGTCGGGTCTGGGGGCATGTTTGTCTGGTAGTGTCTAATTGGTGTGAAGTTTATCTCAGCTTGTCTGTTTACCTTTATTTTTATGCACATTTCTTCTTGTACGTGATTTTTGTGCTCACACTCACGTATATATGCGGGTTTCTCTACCATTTCCGCGTATACATGCGGGTTTACTGCGAACAGTCGCGTATGCCCTTATTTTTTCCTTTTAGAGGAAGTTGAATGGTGGATGGTGAATTTTGATGATTGCTGAGTCTCCTTTGATACTGCTAGAGTCTATATACACCTCTATTTCTGACCAGAGATGTATTTTTTAGGGTAAATTTTGTTTCTAAGAATGTTCTTGTCATTGCATTTTCAATTTTTTGTTTTGGGATTAGTGCATTAGACTTCTTTTACCTTAGTGCTTTGCTTGAGTGCTGCTTGAGTGTGCTTGCAGAGTCTAGGGATTGTAGAATCATTCTTTTTCTTTTTATATCTCATTTTATTTCAAAAAATACAAAAATATTTTCTTATCATCATGCATTGCATTTTACATTTTGCATAGTACTTGCACTAGATTTGCTTTGGAGTATTAGTCAGGATTTCATATAGGAAAGCTTGCATTTATCATTTGAAGAAAATTGTGCATTTCATGTAGTAGCATACCCTATTTTCATGGACACAATGCATCTGCATTGATTGTTAGGTGTGCATTTTAGTTCATGTTGTGTCATAACACCATTGGTTGCATGGCCATATCCCTCTTTTAAGTAATAAAGCCAATTAAAATCAACGCATAAAAAAATGAATTACACTATTTTATTTTATAGGGTGCACCAACAAGATTAGGTTTTAGGGTCTTGGAAAAGTTCATTGTCAGTAAATTCTCCAAGACCACTAAACAACAACATGTATGTGTCTGTCCAGGTGAGACTATGAAATTCCTTGGTATAATTGGTGTTTCTTAGAATCCTCCTCTCAAAAGGGAGTTAAGCACGAGGCAGTGTGACGGTTAATGATTGAGATTACCCCTAGTGATAACTGAGTAGCACCGGAGATATTTCCAAGATTGTATTTGTATATGGGGGCTCTTTCAAGAGTTTCAGGCTTTGCTACCCTGCCCATGCGGTCAATCCTGCCTGCGACTATCCTCTTGAGCATTGATTATATTGAGGTGACCTTAGTGGCCTTACCTAGGATATCAAGGGGGTACTTTGGAGGGGTTATTCTGTAGGTGTCCCGGCCAGGTTGGGGTCGGACAGCACAGTCGCTTTACGCGTTGAAGCTGAGGGCCACAATAATTGGTTGCGTACCTCTGTTTGTTGTGTATCGGAGTCTCAATCCTCTCCTAGGCGAGACATACCTGCTTCATTCAGGAGCTCACTTATCCTACCCTTGATTGCTTGTATTTAGCTTTAGATTTTATTGGTGATTTCTTTGTGCACGTTATCTTGTCTAGGGTTTGCGTAGATAGAGAGTCTTTTGTATTTTTTGAGTCATTGTGGATTCGGGTGCGGCTCCTCACCGTTTCTCGTCATTTAGCAAGACTTCCTCCTTCTACATCTCCTCCTCCTTTGGGAGTGAGAAATAGACAGTCGAGGATGACTACTTCGCACATTGATTCGCACACCATGGGAGACCATATAGAAGGCATTCCTGAACCACCTTCTCCTATTCATGTGGAAGATGGGGAGTTTACTCCTAACTATGATCCTTCACCCGACTTGACTGAGTTAGGTCCTATGATTTCTGAGATAGGAACCTTTCATGATAGACCTACTTACTCTAGGGTTGATTCCCCATTGACCCATCGCCGTTATGGAATGCCAGAGGATGATGAGACTCATTTTGAACCCGTGAGCACTAGTTATGGTAGTTATGGTATGTCTGGTTTTCCCACACATGATTTGGCATTTCATGTTGAATCTGAGATCGATCCTAATGCAGAGAGTTTTGGGAGCACTAGTCACATTGCACCTTCCATCCGGGCAGTGGAAGCTACATCACATATTCCTCATAGGACTAGGGTTAGTGATCATATTAGGATACTAGATCCGAGACAAGTGAATATAGGGAATAGTACGTACATAATTACATAGATCCCTTCATTCTCTGTCCCTAGTTCTTTGAATGTTCACCCTCCACCTCATTCACATGGTCCTTTGGGCCGGAACGTTGCTACGAGTTATGTCTGTACTGCGGTTACTAGATCGGTTGTGTCTTAGCTTCATGCACTGCCTATTGTTGCGGAAGGTCATGGTCATACTTCTAGAGGTCATATTCCTACTTCCGGAACCTATGTTCCTACTTTCAGAATGTATATTCCTACTTACGGAGTGTATCATGGGAAATCTCATGCGATGACTTATGGACCTTATTATGGGATGCAGTATGGACAGGGTTCTTCACCTTATGGGTGCGGGTATCAACAACCTGCTTACTCTCCACATTACAGATTTATAGCTCTGAATAGTCAAGGTACACCACAATATGGTGCTTCTATGCCACCCTATATGGGTCAAATGGGAGGAGGGCACTATGGCCAAGGCCATGGTGGTTATGGTAATCATACCTATGTGAATTAGAACTACCAGGGAGCGTTCCATTGACCTAATCATCCTAGGCTCCCTTTCCACACAACACTGAATCTTCCTAACTTGTCGAGATTGATGAACAATCTTGTAGCTCATGACCTGGCTTGGCCGACTGTCCCTACTAAGCTTCCCTCAGACATACCCAAGTTCAAGGGAAAACCGGGATAGGATCTGAGCGAACATGTTACTACCTTTCACCTATGGTGCTCTTAGAATTCCTTACACGAGGACTCAATCCTTTTAAGGCTGTTTCAACACACCCTTACTGGGCCTGCCATGAAATGGTACATAGAGATACCTAGGGGGGCATTTGCTTTGTTCGATGACCTAGCGATGAATTTTCTTAACCACTTCTAGCTACCAGTGTATTATGATGTTGGTACTGAACTCTTGTCGACATTTTGGTAGGATAAAGCCACACATATCTCAGATCATATCCAAGAGTGGTGTAGATGGAAGACGTTAATTAAAGCCTTTATACCGCTAGAATTCCTCCTCGAATGGTTCCTTAAGTCATTATTTCCGTATATAGCGAAGGATGTTTCTACATCTAGAGTGAAAAATGAGGAATAAGCCATTTTTATGGTGCAGGAACTGGTTTTGATTTATGCTCAGTCTGGTTTGTTATATGAGATCATTCCCATTGCTCCGCATTCTAGTTTCGACCCGAAAGTTAAACCTGGACCACATGCCGATGGCATTGTGGGTTTTGAGAGTGCTAAACCTGGGGATTTGGTTGCAAAACAAGTTATTCAATTGTAAATCAACCAATTTGCTTTGGCACAAGCCATGACTTTGTCTCAACCCGCCGAAACAGCGAGTGTAATTTTTGTGCAATCGTCGGACCAGGAGGGTAACCAGTAGCCCGAACGGAATAAAAAGAAGGGTAAGAATAATCGTAAGGGTGGGAATAGGAATGATAATGCTAATAATTATGACAATAATTCCCATAATGTTGGGGTGGACAAGTAATCTAAACATAAGGTTAAATTCCCTTGCAAGTTGTGTAAGGACGATCACCTCACTTAATTATGCCCTCATATAGATGAAGCCTCGAGATTCTTTTCCTAGGGCCCAGCTGTGCTAAGTAACCCTTTACCTCACAATATAAATATGAACTCGAGGACCCATGATCAGTCTGGTGGTGATCAAGATCTGCCGGAGGGTAGTGGTTGTGGTTGCATTCTAGTTTCGACCCCAAAGTTAAACCTGGACCACATGCCGATGGCATTGTGGGTTTTGCGAGTGCTAAACCTGGGGATTCGGTTGCAAAACAAGTTATTCAATTGTAAATCAACCAATTTGCTTCGGCACAAGCCATGACTTTGTCTCAACCCACCCAAACAACGAGTGTAATTTCTGTGCAATCGTCGGACCAGGAGGGTAACCACAGCCCGGACGGAATAAAAAGAAGGGTAAGAATAATCGTAAGGGTGTGAATAGGAATGAGAATGCTAATAATAATGACAAGAATGCCCATAATGTTGGGGGGGACAAGTAATCTAAACATAAGGTTAAATTCCCTTGCAATTTGTGTAAGGACGATCACCTCACTTAATTATTCCCTCATATCGATGAAGCCTCAAGATTCTTTTCCTAGGGCCCAACTGTGCTAAGTAACCCTTTACCTAACAATCTAAATATGAACTCGAGGACCCATGATCAGTCTGGTGGTGATCAAGATCTACCGGAGGGTAGTGGTTGTGGTTGCATTAACATGGTACGTGCTGCGAAAGTTGTGACCCATGCGAAGGACTATGGTTCGTCACAACCCAACCCAGAAAAAGAACCTTATCCACCAGGGTCTCCTTTGCGTATTGAGAAACTTGTGGATAAACCTGAAGCTGTACCTCACATTGCTAAGGGAGTCCTTAAGTGTTCGGGGCACAATCCTAATGCCCGAGCCACCTAGAACTATTCAGTTGTCGAGGATTTGGGTCACACTCCATGTGCGATCTCTATATTGGAAGTGCTTCAGAGTTGTCCTTCGCAAATGAAGGATTTGCTTTCTTCCCTTGGTGTGAATGATGATGATTCTTCCTCTGTGATTAAATTTGAAATCGTAGGACTTCAGCCTTGCTTGCCTTAATATGTGTCTCTTTTGATTCACGTAGAATGTCTTAACATGACCGTTAAGAGCACTGTGATTGATGAAGGCACTGCCGCTTTTGTGATGTCTTTATCGTGTTGGAATGGTTTAGGTTCCCCTGAGCTGTCTAAATCAGCGACCATGTTAATTGCATTCAATGGTATATCGTTTAGGCCGCACGGTATCCTTCCTTCCCTTAATATCCATTTGGGAGGGAAGACCGTTGTGATAGAGGTCGAGGTTGTTGATGTGCCCCTTGACTACAATCTCTTGCTAGGTAGGAATTGGATGTACAGTATGCAAGCCATAGCTTCTTCCCTATTTCACGTTGTATGCTTTCCATTCAACAGGAAGATAGTCATAATTGATCAAACATCATTCAAGAATCTGTCAGTTACCACATCTTCGGGAGCTTCGATCCCGATCGTTGAACACTCTCAGCCAGAAACTAGCAGTGTGGGTGTAGGCATGTATCCATCCCTCATGGGAAGTTTTAGTTCTCCTACATTGATCCTTATGATAGGGTCTAGTTCCCGTGAGGCTTCGACATCTATGAGATCGGTGTCTTTTCGCACGAGTCATATGGAAGATCCTTAGATTCTTCCTACACCAAGTACTTCGAGTGAGCCCATCATGACAAACATGCCGTTGCTTGCAACTATGGTAGCTTATCAAGCTAATCTTGAGTGTGTTGCAGAGCCCAGTCCTTCCTCTTCATGGATGGAGGAGGAGTGCCCTTATGTGCTGCCGGCATGGGTAGTTCAGTATTCTCATGCGCATGACTTCCTTGATAGTGTTTTCCCTTCAAATGAAGCAATTATTGAGGCCATGTTGAGAGTTGAGCCACCATGGGAGAAACCCCATCATAGATATTAATTTCTTCCCGAGCTTGACTTCTTGGAGCATGAGGACTATAGGGTGGTTCTTAGTGAGAGAGTTGGTAGTCCTATGGTTCCATTAAGCTGTCTTGGTCCGATCGCTAATGGCAACATGGAAGACATATCTTCAATGATTCCTATCAATATCTCTCGTGATCCTGGCAGGATAGAGAATGTCTATATTGGGGCAAAATGTTCCCATGCTTAGATTCAAGAATACACTGAGGTGTTTAAAGAATTTTGTGATATCTTTGCTTGGTCTTATGATAAAATGCTAGGTATAGTCCCTCGTATTGTCAAACACGAGATTAAGACTTATCCAAACGCTAAGCCTGTTCGACAACGCTTGCATGCAGTGAATCCTAGGAAGGCACCTGCGATTAAGGCAGAGATTGAGAAACTGTTGAAATCTGGTTTTATTTATCCCGTTCCCTTGAGGGAGTGGGTTTCAAACACCATTATGGTGGATAAGAAGCAGGGCACGATCCACATATGTACTGATTTCTGTGATTTGAATCCTGTCTGTCCTAAGGACAATTTCCCCACACCATTTATTGATCAGATTTTGGATGAGTGTGCAGGTAGTGAGGTTTTTTCCTTTATGGACAGCTTTTCCAGATATAATCAGATACAAATTAAACCTGAGGACCAACATAAGACTGCATTTATTTGTCCTTGGGGAACTTTTGCATATCAGAAAATGCCTTTTGGCCTTAAGAACGTCAGAGCTACTTTTCAGCGGGCAATGACCTTGATCTTCCACGATCTCAAATTGATTATCGAGGTATTTTTGGATGACCTTGCTGCTCATTCTCCTATGAGAATGTGTCATTCCTATCACTTGAGATTGGTATTTGAAATATGCCGCCATTATTTGGTTAGGTTAAATCCTCACAAGTGCATCTTTTGTGTGAAGTCAGGTTGCTTGTTATGATTCATCATTTCTAAAGAGGGTATAAGAGTCGACCCTTTGAAGGTTGAGGCAATACTTCAGTTGTCTCCCCTAAAAAATATTCATCATCTTCAATGTTTGCAAGGCATGGCAAACTTCTTACGGAGATTTGTTGTCAATTTTTCCAAATTGACTAGAGGCTTCATGTGTCTTTTAAAGAAGGACACCACCTTTTGTTGGGATGAGCAAGCCCAAGATTCCTTTGATGCACTCAAGCGAGCCCTAGCATCAGCCCTGGTGATTAGTCCCCGAAACTATGGCCATGATTTTCTACTTTATGTGGCTGCGTCCATGGAGATGATTGGTATGGTTTTGGTTCAAGAGGATGAGGAGCTCCAAGAGCATGTCATATACTATCTAAGTCGGAACCTTATTGACGCAGATATTTTTTATTCTCATGTTGAGAATCTTGCTTTAGCTACCGTACATGCAGTTCAACGGTTGAGACATTATATTATCCTTCGCCAGACCTTGGTTGTAGCCCATGTCAATCCATTTCAATTCGTCCTCACTCAAAGGATGATTGGGGGAAAATATAATAAATGGATTGTCATCCTACAAGAATTCGATCTCGAGTTTGTTTTAGCAAAGTTGAAGAAATCATTACTTTTTGGAGAGCTTATATCGGATTTCCCAAGCGAGGCTGAGGAGTTGGTTTATGAAGATACGTTTGTCGATGAACACATATGCTTAATCTCAACTTTAGACCCTTGGTATGGAGATATCATTATATATTTACAAATATTGAAGGTCCCTACTCACCTCTCACGGGATGAACGACAATGATTACATCATGTGTCTAAGAATTACCTCATAGTGGATAAAACTTTGTACCACCGTGGGGTAGATTCCATTTTACAATGTTGTTTAACTCATGAAGAGGCTGAGGTAGTGCTGAATGATTTCCATGGAGGGGCGTGTGGTGGTCATTTATCTGGGCTTTCTACAGCCCAAAAAATCTTAAGAGCGGGTTATTTCTGGCCGTCAATCTTTAAGGATTGTATATATGCGGTCAAGAGGTGCCACCATTACCAGGTGTTTGCACGTAATATGCGCTTGAAACCTGCCCCGTTACATCCCATCATCACCGCTGGTCCCTTCACTAAGTGGGGGCTTGATTTTATGGATTGCAACCCAACTTCAATTGGGGGGCATCATCATATCATAGTGGCTGTTGATTACTTCACGAAATGGGTTGAGTCTATGCCTACAGTTAAATCCAATAGTGATACAGCCACGCACTTCGTATTCAACCAGATTATTACTTGGTTCAGAATTCCGAAAGAGCTTGTCACTAACCATGGCTCGAACTTTCATAATCGTATGATGGAAGAGTTTGCATCAAATTTAGGGTAAAAACAAGAGCATTTCTCCTCTTACTACCCTCAAGCGAATGGACAGGTAGAAGCAGTGAATAAATCACTCAAATCCATTCTCCAATGAACCATCGTACAGAGCAAGAATAATTGACACATCATGTTATATCCTACTTTTTGGGCATATAGAACCGTTGTTAAGACTGCCACGGGTTTTTTTCCATATCAACTTGTACATGGAGCGGAGTCGATATTGCTGGTTGAATGCAATATTCCTTCTTTGAAGCTAGCCATAGAACTCTTACCAGACACTTCACCATTGGAGGAGCGTTTGGTCCACCTTGAGCAACTTGATGAGCAGCGTTGAGATGCCTTGGTGGCTCTAGAAGCAAATAAACATTGCATAAAGGTCCGGTACGATAAGTCTGTCCATCCAAGGAGGTTTAGTGAGGGATACTTGGTCCCTTTGTGGGATCAACCGAAAGAACCCTTGGGGGAAGAAAACTTTAACCCCATGTGGCGTGGTCCTTACGTCGTCAAATGTGTGTTAGATAAGGGCGCTTATGAGTTAGTGGATTATGAGGGAATGGCCTTGGTGAAGCCTAGAAATGTACTCTATATTAAGAAGTACTATGCATGATTTTCATCCAAGGTTGGTTATTGTATATTAGTGTACAGTTTTGCATAGTTAGGTCTTTTTCTTATAGTGATCGGGTTTGTGATTAGTTTTCGTTTCTTTTGGCAGATGTCAATAGAATCTTCCACCTACATAAGATTTGCGGATGGTGTGAGCCATAACACTCAACACTCAACCTCTACTGCTTGGGTGATTTATACTCCTATGGGTCAGGTACTGTCTTCAGGAGGCATATGTTTGCGACCATATTCAAACAATGTTGTTGAATGTAGTGTCGTTATTGAGCTTCTACAGGATTCCATTTCACATGGTGTTCTCTCTCTTGAGGTATGTCTTGATTCGGAGTTAGTAGTGTCACAACCTAATGGTTTGTACCATGTTAGAGATCCGACGTTATTAAGAAGATTCTTACATGTGAGATTATTAGAACGACAATTTGACAATATAACATACTTACATATTCCAAGAATTAATAATCAAGTTGCTAACTCATATGCTAACTAGGTGTTAGATTGGTATTTGTTTCATACACAATAAATTCATCACAAACACAAATTTTTGCACATGTAAATAAATAAATCGATCACCATAAAAATTTTATATAACATCCAAAATGTGGTAATACATAGTGTCATGATACAAAAATGGGGCTCTCGAGCCACCAAGATATAATACATGGTAATTCAAAATGAATAACTCCCAAGTATCTAAGCATGTGGAGGATGAGGGGGGTTGTGATCATGGGAGGTCACTACGGCTCTAGCTAGATGTTGGAATAATTGCACCCATGGTCATGGTACACACACCACCTGGCGCTGCATAGCCTCAGGAAATTCCTTGACTTGCACAATGGGAACCCTATCTGTCAGCATCACAAAGTTGGTATGAATGCTCTAGAGCATCCACTCTGCATCTACACCCATGATATCATCTCCTCTTCCCCTCCGTCTGTGACGAGGGAAGCCGTCAGGCCACTGTGGTCCCACATCTGCATGCAAATGGTAGATGTCACTATGTATTGTCACCCAAAAAATATATGTCTTTTGATTCCATATAAATAGAAAACACAAAAAAATTAAATAACTCAAAAATTTAAAGAGAGGGTTGAGATTCATTACCTATGTCACCATATGCCGATCCTGGTGGTAGTGGCATGTCCAGGTCCCCCCTAAAATCAATCCCCGCATAGGGGTAGTCATCGATGAAAAGTATCTGTCATCGCCACCATGAAAAGAACTCAGCTGGATAGGGGTTGGACACCCTACCTCCCCCTAGTCTATGCATCACATCCGCCCAATGTCGTTGGGCTGGATCTCGAACCCTGTGAAGAGGAACTTCAACTCTAGGGCTCAATCCTGGAACACGCTCGAAGAAAAACGTGCTCAGTATGCTGCTAAAATCAAAGTTTCACACTCTGCCCATCTTACACTCACTGAACTGATGTTTCATGTTGCTCAATAGTGTAGTGCTCCAGTCATAGACCATG
Source organism: Pseudotsuga menziesii (assembly GCA_001517045.1). Lineage (NCBI taxonomy): Eukaryota > Viridiplantae > Streptophyta > Pinopsida > Pinales > Pinaceae > Pseudotsuga > Pseudotsuga menziesii. Next base: position 362,049 of record LPNX010861352.1, on the reverse strand, counting down.
GTTCTCATGCACTCCACTGCATAGAACATCAGAGGCCACGAGGCCTGGTGGAGTGAAGCCAAGCCTACTTTCCTCCCCAATGTCAGTAGGATGGCCTTTAGGCCTAGTACCTATATAGATTTGGTTGGGATCTGACTCCCCACCTTCTCCGTGTCTGGATAGCAGTACACCGCAATGTACTCATCTATAGTCAAGCCACCTCCGGGCCCACCGCGAGAATGAAGGTTCACTACTTCCCCCCGTCGAGAAAGTCCAGTCATAAAGTATATGTCCTCCACCTCTATGGCGAGGGACATCCCATCTATCTGAAAGGACTCTAAGTCTGGATCCCAGTAATCCACCAACATCTGCAATAGTCTTGGTTTTTCCCTCAAGCCACCAAGACACCAAAACTTGTAGAGCCCACATGCATGTAGCGCTTGTTGAGCCATTAGATCGGCCCTTGCTGCCTCTTCTACATCACCATGTTCACACTCTCTCCATTCTAGGACCATCCTATACAAAAAATTGCATGTTTTCCCATTAGAATACTCAAAAAATCTCATGCATGGCCTCATACGCGACTGTTTTCCAAACAGTCGCATATGTATACGACTGTGAGGGAATTTTCCGCGTATATCCATCCCTATATGCGAAAAAACCCTCGATTTCTGTGTGGGCCGCAACACCCTTTTTAAGTTGGCCTAGAAACCTAAAATGACCATGGAATTTGATAAAAATTGCATCAAAATGGAAGAGAAGAGCATGGGTAAGTACCTGGAAGAAACGGTAGTGGATTCCGCCAGCTGCATCTCCTGGAATTCGCTGTTGAAAATATGAGCTCAATTGGGAAAAAATTTCAAATGTTTTATACTGTTTTGAATTTTTTACTATTTAGAAATTTTTCAATTTTTTGAAAATTTTTACCCCCTTTCCTATAGTTTGGACAATTTCTAATCATTTTGGATCGTTTTTTACCTAATTCATGATGTAGGAGACCTTTTTTAGTGTCGTTTCAGCCATTGGATTGACCCATTCGTGCTGATCTTAGATATCATGTCTAAACTGGCATATAGGTTAGGTTTCATCACCGTTTGCATTTTGCATGACCTTATGACCGTTTCATCATAGCCTTAGGTACGAACCCACTCTATTATGTCACAAAACCTTCTTGCTATTTTAGAAGTGGCATGGTATGAGTGTTAGAGCTTGACCTTACATGGGTACCCTAGTTAGCACCTTATCTATAGTGTTAGGATATTTAGACACTTAGGAGTTAGTTAAGATCAACTTGTGTAATATATCTGTTAGGTAAAAGTGTGTTTCTTTAGTATGCATTAGTATGCATTTGTAAATATTCTAATCCGATGGTCATGATATCTTCTAGACATAGAGTGATCCGATGGTTCAACTTCTCTTAGATCATACCTACCATTGATCCATGGCTTAACACTTGATTGGTCTATGATCTCTATTTAAAGAGAATAGAGGGTCCTTGGCTAGTTGATCGATTATGAGAAGCTCATGTAACTTTCTTTCTTTTGGATAATAAATTGCTCCAAGTAGCTATTTGGCTAGGGCCATGGACTGTTTCCCTCTCGAGGGTTTTAACCACATGACAAACATCGGTGTGTTGATCTGTGATCTATTTGTGTGAAGCGGTTTCTGAAGGTGTTCGGTATTTTGGGAGTACCCTGTGTACCCGAACATGCAGTTGGTGCCCATGCTGACATTTTGTCCTTTAGGGTATGGGATTCCATTGTATATTATTGCCATGACATTACAAGAGCCTCATACTCCTCTTGATCTTTTATTGTCCTATTTCCCTCAGGACTCTCGTATGTCAAGTTGTAATTGCATTATCATGAGCTTTGCCTTCCTTATTCAGCTTTATTCCGGCTTCCATGACATTGCATTTCAGACATATAGCCCGATCTTGTCTCATTTCTAACCATGTAGAGCCATTTTATATATCCTTTGCAGCTTGATTCCCTTTTTACCGGGAGGGGTTTTCCCCCGAGTGTCGCTATCCTACACATGTATCCTTGCATTGAGCATAGGTATGTTCCACTACTTGGAACTAGTTTGTTTTCCCCTATGACACTTGTCTCTTCCTAGTCTATAACTATAAAGCAGTTTTATTCTTTTTCAAGCTTTTGAAATATTTGAAAAATTCCAAAAAAAATCAAATAACCAAAAAGCCGGACAAGGAAAGATGTTATCTTTGGAAGTTGTCGAGTCATGTTGCCTTCGAACAAAGAACTGTATATCACATCCATTGGTTGGGTTTATAGTTTGACTTTAGGAGCTGTACTCATTTATCTGAGTTTATCTCCACCGACTGGTTAAGCTTCCAGTCCCCATGGAGCCTCTATCAATGCCTCCTGTGTCGCAGAGATGTCCCAGTTTGTCTATCGAGTCTATGCTGCCTTTATTTAGTCACCATTCGTTGTTATGCTCTTGTTCAAAGAAATTTGAAACCCGAGTCAGCCATTCCTCAGTTATCTTGACTTTGCATGTTAGCCATTCCCAGTACAGTTACTGGTTCGTGCACCTTATGATCGAGTCCTTCCACATTATACATATTTGCTGAGTACTTCATGTTGGATGATGGGGGATGCCTTAATGCCCTCCTTTTAGTGGATTTCATCCCATCAACTTCAGATAATTTATTCTGGGATTGGAATCTAGAGTCATTTTTGAGTTCCTTGAGACTTGCAGTCATCAATGGCAGGTTCTCTCGCCATCAAAAGTCTTTGGGAATACACCAATGTCCCCTGATCGATGGATCCTCTCAAGTGTTCGACCTCAACACATTTATTCACACTTGTTATTTTGCACTCTCGTACCTTGATTCCCATTTTCGTTATCGATGGGTGATCTCACGTCTGTTAATGATATACATCAATGATCGGTAATCAGACGATGGACTACTATGTTCGACCTCGACACCTCTATTCACATAGTAGGACATGTACTCGTAGAGGTTTGTGTAAAAGACCTTCCATATTGGTGGCATCACTTATATGCTACCTCCTTGATCGTGCCAGTGTTCATGAGATTTCAGCTCCCGTGACTTCATTCCAATATATGTCAGACATTTCCATCTATTATGGAGATCTTGATCCATTGTATATCTTCAGCCATTATGGAGATCATGGTCCTTTGTATATCTTCATCGTGGATATTCTGATTTATGTATATTGTATGTGGCGATGACCACTTATGTGATATATTGTATCATGCCTATTCATGGCCATTGTACTCTTATGTATCCAGGACTGCTATATATATTTGCAGTATGTGAAGACTTGTATCATTGTACTATGCTGATTGGGTGGTTGGTCTTCCATTTGGGATCCTTCATCACTCCACTTCTGGGATGGACTTATAATGTATTTCAGCCGTCGTATGACCCCTCTGACCTCACACATTAGGGGGCGTCTGTTATAGCTAATTTTACCACTCCAGGTGAATCACACTTGTATGTCCTTCCCCTGTCTCTCTGCAGACTCCTTAGACCCCTTAGACCATTTTTTGTCCTTTGATGTTTCCTTGACCATCCCTAAAAACATGTGAAAATTATTACACACGACTTTTAAACCCCTAATCGCGTATATACGTGGGTTTGACCCCTAAAATCGCATACATTAGGATGTGTGCATAATCCAAATCCTTTTGGAGTTTTCCTTGACATGGATCTGACTCACTTGACTCCTGGCCTTCGATATGCCTTGAGATCGCTTGGATTTGACCTTTCATTACCCCTTTGAAGAGCTATATAAGGAATTCTTTGGTACATTGAAGGCATATGAGAGAATTGAGAGAAAAGAAACTATAGTCCATTGTTGCTAGAACTTGTGCTTGAGTTTGCATCCCTTTGTCCCTTGGAGCACTTTTGTGTTCTTCCCAAGCTTGCCTTTTGCTTCTGAGCTTGCTATCGAGAGATGGAGGATTGAGGTGGTGGAGGCCCAAGTGGGGGATTCAGTTTCTGTGATTCATAGACGTGCTGACAGAGGTTGTATCCATTGTAATCTTTGATTTTATATTAATAGAAATATCTTTTCCTGTCCAATAATGTATGTTTGAATGAATATTTTATCCATGGATGTTTTCAAATTTTTATACATTCTTTATTATATATTCTAGAATAGATCTAACACCAATATATATAGTATGCTTGTATTGTTTACTTGTTTTTGAGGAAGTAATCTATCAATTCAAGCTGAAGTTGGAAAACTCAACAGGGATCTACTTCAATTGTCCGGAATAAGGTACAAGGTCTGATCCTTTAGTGTTAGATGTTTAATTTCTATTGCATATTGGAAAGGATTGAGTTCTAGAGCCAAGTTGTCTGTTGTGGTACCCCAAGCCATAGGAATTTCTCTCCGTAACAACGAGGACTGAGGTCGAACCAAACTCTGCTGTGGAGAAATTGAAGTTCTTCAAAATGCTTGATGAAGCATTTGGAATGTTTTGTCTCAACATTTTGAGAGACTTGATCTTCTATGTAGACAATCTATCAACTCCCAACTAAGTATGGCTCAACCTTAAGGCATTGTTAAGGAATATTGATGATATGAGATCTCAGCTACTCGAAAATGAGCTAATCTCATTGAGTCCAGTTCGTTTTGAGAAAATTGAGGACTTCTTCACCAAGTTCAAATCATTGGTGCTTCAGTTGAAATAGTGTGGCATAGAAAATAAGGATGAGAAACTCATATTGTCCATACTTTTGAATCTAGGGCCAAAGTACTTAGTGTTTTTGTTTACATTCCACTCTAGCAAGATCACAGCTCAAAACTAGTGCATGCCTTCACTGGATGACTACATGCAGTCACTCACTTAGGAGCAAGATAAGCTAGTGCAAATGGGCACCATCAAATATCGTAAATATCAAGATCTTTTTGTAGTATTTTTGAATCCATCCAAAGGCAAGGAAAAAGCTAAGGATTCGAAGCAGCAGGACAAGAAGAAGCTAGAAAAACCCAAAGCTTCAGATGGAGGTTCGAATCCTAGCAAGGATAAGGAAAAGATGAAGTAAGAGAAGACCAAATGCACCTTCTTTCACAAAGGGTGGCATCCAAAAATTCCATGGATGAATAATACCGTAGACATGATAGCGCAAGTTCTTGAGAAGAACAACATCCCACTTCTTGAGGGCACAAGGAAGAAGGATGGAGGTTCAAGATCACACAAAAAAGAGAGGTTCCATGCATTGGTTTCTATTTATTTAGAATCTTCTACCTTCATCATAGATTCAAGAGATTCCAGGAATATGGCCTCTATCGAAGACGTTTTCCCAGCCATGTATTCGGACAGTCGTCTAACTATTCAAATGCGAGATGATTCAGAGATCCAATCTAAAGGGATTGGTATGATTGATCTTGATGATGTGTACTTTGTTAATGTTTTGTTTGTACCTGACTTGGAAATGTACCTACTCTCAGTGTACCAAATGACTCACACTGGTGAATCCAAGAGAGTAAAATTTACTCCAGACACAGTGGAGATAAGAGAAATCTCTACAAACAAGGTGGTGGCATTGGGGTTTGTTGATCATCATACAAGAAGGTACAAGTTCTCTCATTTCCTTCCCTACTCAAAACGAAATGCACTTATGTCTCATACCAATGAGATAAGAAAGTTGTGGCATCAGAGATATGGAAATATCAACTACATATACCTCCACACATTGAACAAAGAAGGCATGGTGGAAGGTATTCCTTCTATCAAGTTTTGAAAAGGCACATGTAAAGGATGTGTAGTGGGAAAGCATGCATAGCATAACTATGAGAAAGGGAGAGCAAGGAGAGCTACCCAAGTTCTTGGTTTAGTGCACTAATATCCTATTGGGAATATTTCCATACCATCTTATGGGGGATCAAGGTATGTTTTGACTTTCATAGATGATTTCTCAAGGTATTTTTGGGTGTATTTCCTCAAACTAAAATCTAAAGTCTTTGATACTCTCAAAGTTTGGAAATACCTGGTTGAGAATGCATGTGGGAATAATATTAAGGTCCTTAGGGATGATAATGGACAGGAGTATGTAAACAAGAGTTTGTATCATCTTTTTGATGAATGTGGCATCCAAATGCATCATTCTGTGTTCTACACACCACAACAAAATGGTGTTGTAGAGTGCAAGAATAGGGCTCTCAAGGAGATCGCTACATGTATCATTGAATAAAAGAGTTTGAATCCTAAGATATGGGTTGAAGTAATTAATTGTGCTTCATACATCCAAAATAGATCTCCTAAAAAATATTTGAATGGAAAAACACCATATCAATCTTGGTTGGGTCACAAACCTAGTGGTTTAGATTTCAGGGTCTTTGGCTCAAAGGCTTGGGATAGGATTCCTCCAGAGAAAAGAAAAACCTTGCAAAATCAAAGAAAGGATTCCATCATGGTTGGATATGCTGAATATGCAAAAGGCTACAATATATTTTATCCCTCATCTCATAATACCTTCATATAAAGGAGTGTTCAATTTGAAGAGCATCTCATGTAAGAGGCCAAACTAGCTCATGGTATTGGTGAATGCTCACATCCTCCACTCCATGATGATTTAAGTGATGAAAATATTTATTATATTTCCAATTATGATATTTCTGAATATGATGATGACATGAATCCAGATCATGAATCAGCTATTCATCCCAAATGAGCTGAGAAAAATCTTAAAGCAGCAGGAACTCTAGTGGGAAATCCACTAGGTCCTAGAAAGACTAGATCTCAATTTCACACTGCGTTTTCTACATTTGAAGTGAATATTGCTGAGAAATGATTCATGATGCTTGGATATGATCCTAAAACATATCTATAAATTTCACTTGTCCCAACATGGAAAACATCCATGCAATACGAGTTCAAATCATTACATGAAATTGAGACTTGGGAATTGGTTCCCTTGCCCTCCAAGCGGAAACTAGTGCAATGCAAGTGGGTCTATAGGACCAAAGTGGATGTTGATTTTTCATATATAAATTATAAGGCTATTTTGGTTTCCAAATGCTTCTCAAGTACAGGGAGTGGACGATACATAGACATTTGCACCGGTTTCAAAGATGGGCTCTATCAGGCTAGTCTTAGCCATTGGTGCATCTAAGCGTTGGGACATTCACCACATGGATGTTAAGAGTGAATTTATTCATGGTGAAATTAAAGAGGAGATATATATGCATAAAAAGGAAGGTTTCATTGAGGATAATTCACTTGTATGCAGGTTAAATAAGTCTCGCTATGGCCTCAAGCAAGCCCCCAGGGCTTGGTATGCCAAGATGGACAATTGTCTGCTCTCACTTCGATTCGAAAGATGTAAATATGATCCTAATGTGTATTTGTATAATATTGGTGACTTATTTCAAGTAATATTGTTGTATGTTGATGAAATTTTTATTACTGGTAGCTGCATTAAATAAATTGGATCGATTAATTCTTATTTGCACAGTGAATTCTTCATGATTGATCTTGAATTATTGAAGCAATTTCTTGGTTTGGAAATTGAGAAATATGAAGCAGGGATAAAGGTCATACAACAAAAGTACAATGCATATTTTTATTTAATTTCAAAATATATGAATGTAGGGAAACCAAATGCCCATTCCTTTCAAGTATAAAACTAGGTGAATTTGATGAGTCTCCATTGGTGGACAGCTCATTGTACAGACCGGTAGTTGGGATTCTACTGTATCATACACACTCTCGATCATATTTGGAATATGTTGTAGGTGTTGTATAAATATATATGCATCATCCTCATGAGATCCATTAGAATTCATCCAAGAGGATCCTACACTATGTGTAAGGAAACAAGCACTTCAACGGTACACTATGTTGTTGGTTCTCCACTAGAACTAGTAGGATTTTGTTATTCTGATTGCGATGGAGATCCCAAAGACAAGAAGTCCACTTCAGTTTATGTATTCATGCTTTCACATGGTCCCATATACTATTCAAGTAACGAACAACACACCATCTCCCTATCTTCAGCTCAGGCTGAGTACAAAGGAGTAGAGAACCTAGCTACACAATGTGTGTGGTTGCAAGGTATTCTTCGAGAACTTGGAGTTGCATTTGATTCACTGACAGTAATTTGGTGTGATAATAAAAGTGAATTAATATTTCCACTAATCTAGTAAATATTTCAAGGACCAAATAATTTGAGATACACATGCACTACATCCAAGTCTTGGTGCATGATGAGGGTATATCCTTGTAGTATTTCCCATCTACAAACAAAACTGTAGACATTTTCACCAAGAGCTTCGCAGAGAATACATTCACCTATCTGTGATCACTTCTTGGAGTAGGTGATACATACTGATGGCTACATTTCACTTTCATATGTTTGTCTCAATGTCCATTTTGAGGGGAGGTTTTGTTTCCATGTGGTTTTCCTCCTTAGCTTGTTTTTATGGACAAATAAAATTTTATGTTGTATGAGGTGACTTGTGAAGCCTTATTTTCCAAGGCCTATGATGATATTTTTATAAGTTGTACTAATTTAGGCTTAAGGAGGAGTGTTAGAGAAATAATCGATCTTAGTACTATGATCATACACCTAAGTGTGTTTCCTTAGCTTCTATGCTATGTTCTATGGTTCATACTTGGGATATGTTTGTCATTTACTCATAGTTGAGGTTCTCCCAGTTGATCATTTCGACTGACAGATGCCCTCATTGATGCAATATATGCCTTGGTGCACTGCCCCATCTCCATATTCAGGGATTGTGTTTGAATTTAGGCGCTAGTGCATGTTTGTGGTGGTTTTTTTCCCTTGGGAATTCATTTACTCCTAGAGCCACTCCCACTCACCCATGTCCTCACCCACACCTAACATGCCTCCATTTATGTCTCATCATACGTCACTCATGTTGACACTTGAATTTGTGACCGTTTGGGATGATTAGGAAGCTAATTGGTCCACCTAGGGGGGTTTGAGGGTAAAATCGTGGTCTGACACTTGTATGCATTCAGATGGTCTCCAAGTCCTCATGATTTTTCCCTATTGTAAAATATATATTTTCCATACATAGCTACATGTTTTATAATCATAATAATATATGTTATTGACTTCATTTGTGTGTTCTATTTTCACTCTTTCTCCTAATTTGTGCATATTTTTGTGAGCAATATCGAATTGTGAGAGTTTCCTTAGCTCTAAGATCTAGCTGTGAGTCATTTCAAGAGATAGCATCAACACTTCCTATATTCAAGGATTAAATTATCCATCATGGAAAGTCATTACAGTTGGTGAGAATGTCGATGTTTGGAGCCTCATACTCATAGCCAATACTCCACACTTCGACCTGTATTCATAACGTTGCACCAAAGACATTCACCACTAAATGTGAGTAAATATTCATCCTGTTGTTGTACATTGTTGTCTAGATGAGAACTTGTCTATGGAATTAGCATCTCAAGTCTGAGAAAGACTATGCCATATCCATTCACCACTAAATATGCATGAACATTGAAATCAATGTTTCACACTGGATCCATCATCATCTTAGTCCTTGGGCACAAGGATTTGCTAGAGCTATTCACCAAATAACCACTAACCATGAGTGAAAATTTATCTCGATGCGGCTCACTTGGTCCATCCATCACTAGAATATATTAACACCATGCACCTTTTTCACAAGGTTATGCCATATCCATTCACCACTAAACTGTATGTTTTAAACATGTGCAGAGAAGAAAAGCATACAAATTATTTTAAGAAAAATAGAGATCACAACACATGATTCACACATAAACACAAAGATTTACCCTGGAAATCCTTAACTGGAAAAACCAAAAAACCTTGGAGTCAAACCTCCTATTTTCTCTTCATTACATTATGAAATCATCACAATACAAAATATAGGTATTCCGCAACATCAAAATACCCTAATCCGTTAACCTTGATTAGATAAATAATCCAATCCCTTAACTGAGATTAAATTACATATGTTTAGACAAATTCTAAAAATAGCCACAAATAGCTATAAATAGCCATAAAATCTATAAATAGCCAAAACAATTTGGGATCGTCGACCTGCAGCCCTGACATGTGCACCTCCCCTCCATACGCACATGCAAAGAATATAACATATACCCAACATAAACATGAGAGAAAATTTATCCCAATGATGCACATATAATGATTTGTCTAGGCCATCCATCACTAGCATGATTATAATGGTTATTTTTCCATGAGTGAATATTTATCCACTCATCTATAAAACTATCTCAGTATCTAGGCCATTCACCTCATGAAATTTCTATTGATATTTTGCAGAACCATAATGATGTTCCACATCCATTAACACTCCCTCACTCAGAGAGGCATTCTCCATCACACTATCCTTGTCTCTGAAGTGTACAAACTTTTCCTTGTATAGAGGCTTGTTGAGAATCTTAGTTATTTTCTCATTTGTAGATATGTGTTGGAGCTTCACTGCTCCTTTTTGTACCATGTATCAGATGAATTGGTATTTTATCTCTAGATAAAATAGACCTATGATACTGGAAGAAATGTGCTCTACTTCAGGTATACCGAGTTCGACAAAAATATCCTTCTCACTAATCCAACATATTATAATTGATCCAAGATGAATCAAAATTCCAAGATGTTATTTCTATCCACTACTCTCCTCTCAGTCAGAATCAGTATATATTTTTCATCTTCACTTAATCAAATGAAACATCTCTTTTATTATATTCAAATGTACCATGTGGGTACATCAGTACATGATTTGTTGCAACCCAATATACATTCCTTGGCTCAACCATAAAATGGATCATGGTGTTCACTACAAAGAAAGTATTAGACCTAGTGTTAACCAAGAAATGAAAGGATTTAGTTAAGTACCCACCAAATCTAAATATGAAGAAAAATTGTTGAGCTTCTCCATACTTGTCATGATAGTAGGATCCATCAAATATTAATCTAAAGTAGAATCACTTAGCTTATAGAAATTTATACATCAAGGGATCCACCGGATTTAAATCTGAAGTGAAATCACTTATCTTCTCAAGATCTATCTCCATAGGTATATCCATAAGCTTTCATTCCATCATCCCAAATCCCTCAGGATTTCAACTAGGTACTCCCCCTGTCTCAGGAAGATCTCATATGGTCATTTCCACACTTCTAATATCAAGAAGTAATGTATCAAGCTAAAATACTTCATCTTGAACTCACAGGAAAAATCCCTCTTGCACTTGACATTGAGCTTCTATGTTCCCACAATGGAACATATGATCAATCATACGACATCAAGACTAAAATTCCACCATCAACGACCTAGTAGTAAAGGTCGAAATCCACATCATTCTTGGTGAACATATAGTGGAACCTATAGGAAGGATTGGTGCAGAAATATTAAAAGATCCCATCAAAGACAAATACATTCCCACGCCAACATTCACAGTTGTCGGCTAAGAATGATCAATAACTGGGATGGTGGATATTGGAGATCATGAAGTACTGGAGTTATCAAATGAAAATATGATCGATTGTGACAATCCTATCTTCTAAAGGGAAGCAAATAACATGGAATATGGAAGACACAATCGTTCTGATATTGTGAATTCAGTTACTGCCCAAGAAAATGTTATAGTCAAGGGACGCATTGACCACCTTAGCTTCAATGGACATGCTCTTGCCTCCCAACTAGACCTAAAGAGAAGGAATAATACAACGAGACCGAAAATAATGTCCATCAAATGTATTCAACAGGGTACTGGATTTCGACAATGAGGGTTAGCGAAGACCTTTCCAATAGGCTAGAGAGATCCTGGAGGCTGCAATGCCTTCATTAACTAGTGTGTGTTTGATCATGTTATTCATACACTCCACATGGACTACGAAATCCACATGGTAAGGAAAGTGAGGTTGGACCTCATGGGTTTCAAATCTAATCACTATGGAAGGATGAGAATCACCCATCCCAGGGGTAGTCAATAAGGCCTTTATGTGTGAAGGGAAAGACTGAAGGACTTCAAGAGATGACATCACACAAGGAGCATGAAACAAATACCCAACAATAGAATAATGTTGGGTGGCTCAAGAATTAGGATTGTGACCTTAATGCTTTAGGAATCCTTTATGAATGAGAGGTATAACCTCATGCTCTCAATATACAAAGGAACCTTGGGAGGTGTAGGATCTTTACCCAAGACAAGTTGCAACGAACCATAATATTTAGCGCAAGCCATAACATTACTTGCCTACATCATGTTGATACAACCATGGCCACCTTCACCATTCAGTGGGTTTTGATTTCCACTAGAATCATTTCTCAACTCCACGTTCCTCAAAGCCATATTTTGGTTATGTGGTAAAGGATCTGTTAACGTAACTGGGCTCTGTGCAATTAAATTTAAGGATTCATCTATACAAGTGAAAAAATAAGTAATATTCTCTCCCCCATAAATATTAGAGGGGAATTTAACCTTTCATTCAGAATTCTTGTCCCCCCCATCATCTTTGCCATTCTTATCATCATTAGAGTTCTCCTTCCTATTCCCACCATCCCAAATCTCTTAGGATCTCAACTGTCTACTCCCTTTGTCTTAGGAAGATCTCATATGGTCTCTTCCATACTTCTAATCTCAAGAAGTAATGTATCAAGCTAATATCCTTCATCTTGAACTCAAAGGATAACTCCATCCCAAATCTATTAGGATCTCAACTATGTACTCCCTCTATCTCAAGAAGATCTCATATGGTCTCTTACAAACTTCTAATATCAAGAAGTAAAGTATCAAGCTAAGATACTTCATCTTGAACTTAGAGGAAAACTCCCTCTTGCACTCAACACTGAGCTTCTATGTTCCCACAATGGAACACACCATCAGTCATATGACATGAAGACTAAAATTTCACCATCAATGACCTTGTACTAAAGGTCAAAATCCACATCATTCTTGCTGAACCAACAGTGGAACCAATAGTAAGGATTGGTTCGAAAATATTAAAAGATCCCATCAAAGACAGATAAATTGTCACACCAACATTCTCAGTTTGCAACTAAGAATTATAAATAACCGCAATGGTGGATACTGGAGATGCTGACATACTGGAATTATCAAATGACATATGATTGATCATGACAATCCTCTATTTTAAAGGGAAGCAAATAACATGGAATATGGAAGACACAATCACTCTCATATTGTAAATCCAGTTACGTCCAAGTAAAAGGTTGTAGTCAAGGGCTGCATCAACCACCTCAACCTTGATGGACAAGGTCTTCCCTCCCAATAGGACCTGAACATAAGGAATAATACAATGTGACCGAAAATAACATCCATCAAATGTAGTCAATATGGTCCCAGATTCTGACAATGGGGTTGATCCAAGACCTAAACAGGATAGATAAATCACAGAGGCTACAACACCTTCATTAACCATTGTGTTATTCATACACACCACATGGACTAAGAAATACACATGGTAAGGAAAGTGAGGATGCACCTCATGGGTTTCAAATCTAATCACCGTGGAAGGACTAGAATCAACCATCCCAAGGGTATTCAATAATTCCTTTCTCTATGAAGGGAAATTATGAAAGACTTCAAGAGATGACATTGCACAAGCAGTATGACCCAAATCCTCAACAATAGAATATTGTTGGGCATCTCGAGCATTAATATTGTTCCCTGAGCGTTCTAGGACTCCTTTATGAATCAAAGGTATAAACTCGGGCTTCTCAATATGAAAATGAATCTCGGGAGGTGTAGGCTCTTTACCCAAGTTGGGTCGGGACAAAGCATAATCTTTAGCACCTATCACAAAATTAGAGGCCAACATCATGTTGATACAACCATGTCCACATTTAAAGGCTTCAAGGCTTCGTCGATACGAGGGAACAAGTAAGTAATATGGTCTTCCCCACAAAGATTACAAGGGAATTTAACCTTCTATTTAGACTTATTGTCCCCCCCAGCATCACTATCGTTCTTATCATCGTTAGAGTTCTCCTTCCTATTGTCCCCCCCAGCATCACTATCGTTCTTATCATCGTTAGAGTTCTCCTTCCTATTTGGCACCTCTCTGATTATTTCTTTGCTTCTTCTTATTCCATCTAGGATGTTGGTTACCCTTCTGGTCCAATGAGTGTACTAAAAGAAGATCCACCATTTGGGTGGGTTTAGATGAAGTTGTAGCTGGTCCAGTCACAGAATGGTTAGTAGAAAAATTTCTCATTTGATTCGTAACGTGTTCTCTGACTTTAGTACTCGTAGAACCAACAATGCCATCAGCATGTGGTCCAGGTTTAAACTCAGGCTCGAAATTAGACCACGGTGTATTAGGGATAATCTAATACAAGAGCCCAGACTGACCGTAAATAAAGTTCAACTAATGAGCTTGGAAAATATCGTGTTCCTCATTCATAACTCTAGATGTAGAAACATCCTTTGTGATATAAGGAAATAATGACTTGAGGAACCATTCCAATAAAAATTCAAGTAGAATGTTTTCCTTCAACCTCTTTCATCTACACCACTCCTAATGTGATAAAAAATATGAGTGGCTTTGTCTTGCCAAAATGTTGACAAGATTTTGATACTGGCATCATAACGCACTCATAGTTTAAAGTGGTTCAAAACGGTCATGGCTATATCATTGAACATCTTATATGTGCCCCCAGGGAACTGTATATACCATTTTGTTGCAGGTCCCAAGAGAGTGCATTGTAACAGTCTCAAGTGAATAGAATATTGATTCAAATAATTCGAAGAGAACCATAGGTGGAAAGTGGTAACATGCTCTCCAGGGTCCTCACCACCCTTACCTTTAAATTTAGGAATGTTTGAAGGAAGCTTAGTGGGAAAAACCAACCACATCAAATCATGAGAAAATGAATCGTTGGTCAATTTCAATAGGTCAGGAAAGTTCAATGTAGCTAATAAAGGGATCTTAGGATGTTCTATGGGATTCCATGCTCCCTAAAAATATTGATTCAAATATGTATGGTTATTAGAAATATTGTGGCCTTGTCCAGTTGGATAGTAACCACGTCCTGCATGACCCATAAAAGGATGTACGAGGATGCTATAATTTGGTATGACTTGAGAGTGGGGTGTTGTATAACCATAAATGTAATATTGGTAGAAGGGTTCCCCCCTAGGATAAGGAGGCACTTAACCTCCCACCACAAAAGTAATCGAAGATGAGGGAACAACGTGGTTATAGGAAGCACTCCATCCCAAAGGACCATGCTAGTTATGAGGAGGGTTTGTCATGAGAAATGCATTTGAAGGAACAATTCTATTGGAAAAATGAACACCGGATGGAATATAATATGTACCTCCAATTTTCATGTTTCTAGGGTCACCTCCATGAAAATCCTCCCACAAATGGTGTGTAAGGCACAATATGACCACCACCAAACCTATCGACATGGAAATGAATGGAAGTGACCCTAGGAACAAAACTAGGACCTATATGAGGGTGGATGGTAGATGGTGGAAAACTATCAGTCATATCAGGGATGCCAAATATAAAAGGCCCAGAGCTAGAGGGAACATGGTGAGTCTCTTCACCCGACCTTCGCGAGGAAGTGCTTCCAAAATCAGCTGCAAAATATGACAGTTGGGGATATGAAGTGTAATAAGTGCTAGTTTCATGAGGATCGGTCTCAACTGGAGTCCTGAATCTTGGATGAGTCACATTACCCACATAAAATATGGAGAAGGAGCGATCTCTGCGTGATTAGATGTAGTACTCATGAGAATGGTGTCTTGATAAAATTTTGTATGAATATGCCTAGAATGTCTAGTCCTCTTCTAAGGAGGAGTAGTTGATCTAGAATGTGAAAGCACTACTAAAAAATGATAACACTGGGGTTCTGAAACTCTCTCCATGATGACTCTGCAAAATCAAACAGACTCAACCAATAGAGAACCCTAAATAAATCTAGCGCACAAAGAGCACACTTTGTGAAAATCTAATCCAAATGAAAACAAGACAAGAGGGAGCATCAATGAGCTCCTGAATGTAGCAGGTATGTATTGCCTAGGAGATTACTGATACTCCGATACAATACAAGTGGAGGTTCACAACCAATTATAATGGCCCTCGATTTCAACGCATAAAGATACTGTGTTGTATGTGTTAGTTTTTCAACATTAAGCTAGCATTATTAGGATCTTTAACTGAGAGAATAACAAGCACAACAATGAAACACGATAGACAATGAACATAGTGTTTTTCCTCTGGGAAACCATAAATGGAGAAAACCTCACAACTTCCTCAGAGATAGAATCATCACAAAAATAGAAAATCCCAAAACAGTAAGTGATCTCTGACAACAATATGCTTCTTCTTATCTAGCCCCAGTGTCTTCTCCTTCCTCAACTATGTGCTACACTTGAGTGTGTATGAGTTGTGTGATAAATAGAGACTCTATTTCTCTATTTATACTAATCTCGGCATGACTAAAACCCTACTAGGGATGACCTCTACTAGGAGAGTCTAATAACCCTAGTGCCCCAGAACTGCGGGGACTTTAACCCTTAGACAATTGGAGGGTTACCCACTATGACTTGAAAGGACTTGTTTACATTATAGATCCTCCCGATCGAAACATCGGGGCATGACAACATGACTCAATTACATAATAGATACATCCCAGAATAAACATCGGGTTACAAGACATAAGATACATAGATGAATACATTCCGAAGTCACAAATACATCAACACTCCCTCTTAACTAGGAAGGTATTATTTCGACACAATTTTCAGCATTAGTCTTCTTCTCTGCATCAACTGGATCATCTCGTCATATGTAAGTCTTCTTAGTCTTTAAGTCTTCTTCGTCTTCTTCGTCTTCAAGTCATCTTCTTCTTCAATTATTCTTCATCTTCGAGTCTTCAAGTCATATTATTCTTCTTTATCATGGGATCTGTATCATCATGACTGCTGGCTCATCACTGTTAGATCATCACTCGATCTGGATCATCATCAACTCTGGATCATCTCATCTGGATCACTTGATCTGGATCATCGAGTCTGGATCATCATCACAACTAGATTGTCACTTGATCTGGATCATCATCAAGTATGGATCACTTGATCTGGATCATCATCATATGCTATCTCATAATGGTGCTATCTTGATTATTCTCATCACAGGAAGTTCTACAGAATCAATCTTGTAGGCCTACCCTTCATGTAGGTCTTCATTAGCACTTATATTTGATACTTAAGTCATAATGGCCTGCCCAAATCTTACATCTAACCTCATCTTATCAGAAAGGCACGCCCAGCACTCACATATGACTTCATCCTGTCAAAAAGGCCCAGCACTCACATCTGACCTCATCTTGTCAGAAAGGCTCAGCACTTATATCCGACCATATGCAAGCACACCACATTAGAAAGGCTCTACACTTATATCTGACCTCATCCTGTTAGAAAGGCACAGCACTTACAGTCGACCATGCTTGAAAGAACTGCATCGACAAGGCTCAGCACTTACAAACCAACCATGCATGAAGCACCACATTGGAAAGGGTTCAGCACTTACAAACTGACCATGCACGAAGCATTACATAGGAAAGGGCTCTGCACTTACAAACCGACCATGCATGAAGTACTGCATCAAAAAGGGCATGCACTCACATATGATCATAGAGGAACTAATCCTACCATCGCATCAGAATGGCCCCCAGTCCCAGACTGAGCTACCTGGTAACTGACCAGGTGCCTCCATTCCTAGAATGGTAGTTGCCCTTACATCTGACCTACTCATCAGAATGGCCAACACTCACATCTAACATGGGAGGAAATTAATCCTTTAACCATGACAGAATGGTTCAACCCTTACATCTGATCAAGTGGGAACATATCCCTCTATCACATCAGAATGGCTTCTCAGTCCTAGACTGAGTTTTCCTGGTGACTGAACAGGTGCCTCCATTCCTAGAATGGCAGTTTCCCTTACATCTGTCCTACTCAACAGAATGGCCAGCACTCATATCTGACATGGAAGGAACCAATCCTTTCACCATGACAGAATGGCTCAGCCCTTACATCTGTCCATGGAAGGAACCAATCCTCTCACCATGTCAGAATGGCTATGGGTCTCATCACTTTCTCTTGGAGGAAACTTCGATCTGGAGAAGACCAAGATTCTCCCTGAAGTACTTGAACTTCACCCTAGCCAATGGCTTCATCAATACATCAGCTATTTGTTCCTCCGTTGCAACATACTAGAGCTTCACTACTCCCCTCTGAAACATATCCCTGATATAGTGATACTTGATCTTGATATGCTTCAACTTGTCATGGAACATTGGATTCTTTGACAACTTTATGCAACTCTATTTGTCACAATGTATATAAGTAGCATCCAACTGGAGATCAAATATATCAGACAGTAGCTTCCGCATCCATACTACCTCACAACTAGCTGAACAAGCTGTGACATACTCTGCTTCAGTTGTACTCAATGCCACACAGGATTGCTTCCTGCTAAACCAAGAGATCACACCTGATCCCATACTGAAGCAACATCCTAAAGTTCTCTTCCTATCGATGGCACTGCCTTCCCAATCTGAATCGACATAACCCTCTAGGTTAATCTTCAGATTCGACTCATACTTGAGCCCATAATCAACTGTACCCCTTACGTACCTCAAAATATGCTTTGAAACAATCAAGTGAACATTTCTTGGATATGTCAAGAACTGGATCGAAGTGTTCACAGCAAAGCAAATGTCTGGTCTCATGTTTGTCAGGTACATCAAGGACCCAATCATGTGATGATACATCATACCATCAACCGAATTTGATGAAGCATTACTCAATAGATTTAGGTTTGATGCAATAGGTGTGACCACAACCTTGCAATCCATCATCCCAAACAACTTCAGGATCTCTACTGCATACTTCCCTTGTCCAAGGAAGATTCCATCTGTACTCTGCCACACCTCCATACCTAGGAAATAATGCATCATACCCAAGTCCTTCATTTCGAACTCAGTAGCAATCTTTCTCTTCGTATCAGTAATCAACCCATCCATACCTGTTACAAATAGATCATCTACATACAGTAGAAGAATCACTCCATTGCCATATTCAATCTTGTAGTACAGGTTGGAATCTGCTTTACTCTTGGTAAAGTCGAAACTGGATAGAAAGTTGTTAATTATGCCGTACCAAGTCCGGGGTTCCTGTTTCAAACCATATAGGGATTTCTTCAATATGCATACATGAGACTCCCTGTCATGTGTCTCGAAACTGAGTGGCTTCTCAACATACACTTCCTCTTCTACTACACCATTCAGAAAAGCAGTCTTGACATCCGTGTGGTGTATCTTCCATTTCATCACTGCAGCCAAAGCTGGTATTGATCTGATGGAAGTGTATCTGCCTACAGGTGCAAAGGTTTCTTCATAATCTATTCCTTCTTTCTGAGAGAAACCCCGAGCCACAAATATTGCTTTACATTTTTCAATGCTACCATCTACAACATGCTTGATCTTGTAGATCCATTTGGAAGTTACAACTCACTTCCCTTCTGGTCTTGGGGCAACATCCCAAACATCGTTCTTCATGATCGATTGATATTCTTCAATCATAGCATCCTTCCATTCTTTTCGTTCTGCTTCTTCTTCATAACTGGAAGGTTCTTTGTCAATGAAATCACATAGTAAAGCTACATACCTGGAGCAAGATCTGGTCCTCTTTCTTTCTCTATGATTCTCTTCTGGAGCCCCATATCTTTCCGCACCTTGGATAAGTTCTCATACCCAAGCAGGTTTCCTCTTATGAGGATTCTTCTCCAGAGGTGGATCTACAGGTCTTTGTGGTTCTTCAAATTCTCGATCTTCTTCTTGAATTTCTTCGTTCATGGTTGTGTCATGAATTTTGGGTCCTTCTGCTTCTTCATGTTCTTCAGTAGGTCTCTTTCTGGATTTGTTGTAAGCTATGTCTTCATCAAATGTCACATCCCTACTGATGTCATTCTTCTTGTATCCTGGGAAATAGATTTTGTAAGCCTTCAAGCTTTCAGAGTATCCCACAAATACACCTTTCTTTCCTGAAGGATCTAATTTTTTTCTCTTCTCTTTTGGAATGTGTATGTACACAGGACAGCCGAATATTCTGAGATGGATGACTTCTGTTTTCTTTCCAGAGAAGACTTCTTCAGGAGTCTTGTTCTTGACTAGTTTATGTGGAGTACGGTTCTATACATACACCGATGTTCTGGCAACTTCCACCCAAAGATGCATAGGAAGATTTTGATCATGAAGCATAGCTCTTGTAGCTTCCATGATAGTTCTATTCTTCTGTTTCGCAATCCCATTCTGTTGGGGATTATAAGGAGTGGAAAACTCCATCTTAATCCCTGATTCTTTACATAGCTCTTTGAATTCATTTGAAGTGAATTCTCTGCCATTATCTGATGGAAAATTATTGATCTTCTTTTCAATGTGGTTCTCGATCAAGGCTTTGAATTCCTTGAATTTGCTGAATACTTCATCTTTGTTCTTCATGAAGTAAACCCATGTCTTCCTAGAAAAAGTCATCAATAAAAGAAACATAATATGCATACCCGCTTAGTGAGCTTGATAACATAGGACCGCATACATTGGAGTGGATGATTTCCAAGATTCCTTTTGCTTTTCTTTCACTACTTGGAAATGTCTTCTTTGTGTTCTTTCCCTTCGCACATCCCTTGTAGAACCCATCATGTTTTGCTTGCATTTCTGGAATACCTTCAACATCTTTGCTTGCAAGAGGTAGTGCTCTATAATGCACATGTGCAAGCCTTCTATGCCAAAGTTCACTTGGATCTACTATGTCATGGACCAAAGCTTGTTCTGGATGGCCCTTCAATTTTTACAAACCTCCATCTTGTTCACCAATCACTATTGCATCATCAATAGTATTTCCTTTTGGCCACATGATGACTTGAACATCTATGAATGCAACCCTCATTCCTTTTGCATCCAATGCTGATATGGAGAGAAGGTTCTTCTTGAGTCCTGGCACAAAAAACACTTCCTTCATTGCTATAGACTTTCTAGAGGCTAGCTTATAGGAAGATTCCCCACTACCTTTTATTGGATATTGGTATTCATCTCCTAGATTCACCTTGTGAGGTGATTCATCTTCCGAGAGTTTCACAAGGGATTCCTTGAATCCTATCATATGTTTGGAAGCCCCACTGTCTATAAGCCAATAATCACTTCCATGAATAATGTTGCCTGTGAGAGCGGAGATCAAAACATATTCATCCTTGCTTGAAGAATCTTCACTTTCATATCTGGTTCTCTTTGATGAAGGTTCATCATCATCTGTAGCATGAGCATGATGTCTTTTCTTATGTCCCTTCTTCTTGTGAGAGCTACTTTTGTTCTTAGGACAATCTCTAGCAAAGTGTCATTTTCATCACATGTATAGCAAATGTACTTAGACCTATCTCTAGGATTTCTAGAGTTATTTCTATGATGAGAGTACTTACTTCTGTGATGGCTAGATCTAGACTTCTTGGATTGTACTGTGAGAGCTTGATATTCACTTCCCATCTTCTCTTCTCGAGCTGCTATCCGAGCTTCTTCTTAAGAACATTCTTCCCACAGTATTTTGAACTTGACTAACTTCTTTCTAGCACAGATGCCTTGAATGAAAGAGTCCCATGTCCTAGGGAGACCATTCGACGTGGTCATCACCATTTCTGCATTCTCCACTTCTTCATCTACTTCTTCCAATTGTTCCTTGATCTGAGAAACCCTTGTGAAGTAAGCCTGGATGGCCTCTGCATTCTGGATCTTCACATTCTTCAGCTGATTCCTCAGAGTCATCTTCGAGTTTATGTTCTTCCCTTCAAACAATTTGGTTAGGGCATCAAACATAGCTTTAGGTGTCTTGAGGGAGGACACCTATGGGATAAGGTGATCCTTGATAGAATCAGCAATGATCCTCTTTTCCATAACCATGTTCTTCTTATGTAAGGCCTTAGCCTCATCTCCCTCTGGAACTGGAACCTCCTCATGGATGTAGGAGTCTAACTAATTTTCTTCCAGGACTAGGGAGATCCTATACTTCCAGGCTCGTAATTTATCAGCTCCCTCAATATTTTCATCAAGCTTGGTATGATGAGACATCTTAAACTAAGAACCTCAAATGGAAATACAAAAGATTTAGATCTTACGAGGTCAAGATGTCGGATCTGGATTTGGAGATGAAATCCTGCAGTACTGGATTAGGAGAAAATTAGGGTTTTGCTTTTCCAAAGTTCTGTCCACCCAAATGCCTTGAAATTTATCCCTAACTTTGATTTTAGGGAGGAGATCAATCCAGCCTTGGGCTCACTGAAAAATTTCTCTTCTATGAAAAGCCCTAATTTCTAGCAGTAGTGTCGTGTCTAAAACTGAAAAACCTCAGAATTGGATTCTGCTTCGACAGAAAGATGCGCCCTAAGGAGGAGAGTTATTCCACCTTACTTTTGCTAAAAATCTATGGAGGAAGATCCACAAACTAAGAATCCCTAGTTCTCGCAGCTGCACAGTGTCTTCTTCTCAGGTTAGCTCTTATACCATGATAGTTTTTCAACATTAAGGTAGCATTATGGGGATCTTTAACTGAGAAAAATAAAAAATTAGAGGAATTTTGGGGTCTAAAATGGGCCTCCTAAGGAAAATAATAAAATAATAGTTAAAATAATAAAATAATATTGATTAATTTTGGAGGAAGAAAGAAAAAAACTACATTTTGTGTTCGTATTTTCAACATATCTCCCTGTGTTTTTACTCAAATTTCGATCGGGAGAGATCATTGGATGCGGAATTTGATTCCGCATCCAACGAGTACCCACACTGCATACTTTTGACAGACCCCGCTACCCCAAAAACAAGAAATACCTGAAAAAATGTGATGGTGATGTCATCATCACGTTTTTCTAGGTATTTCTTCTTTTTGAGGTAGTAGGGTCCATCAAAAGTATGCAGTGTGGGTACTCGTTGGATGAAGAATCAAATTCCGCATCCAATGAGCTCTCCGGATCGAAATTTGAGTAAAAACACAATGAGATATGTCGAAAATATGAACAAAAAAAGTAGTTTTTTTTAATGACAAATATGTCAATTCAACCATTATGGTTGACTTATTTTATTGAAATTCTATTGGTTCTTGAATTCCAACTCACAAAAAACTTATTTTGGCACGTTTTCTTATAAGGCCCATTTTAGACCCCAAATTTCCTCTAATGAAGCACAACAATCAAACACAAGAGACAATGAACACAATGTTTTTCCTCGGGGAAACCATAAATAGAGAAAACCCTGCAACTTCCTCAGAGATAGAATCAACACCAAAATATAAAAGCCCAAAATAGTAAGTGATATTCGACATCAGTATCCTTCTTCTTATCTAGCCCCAACGTCTTCTCCTTCCTTAACTATGTGCTACACTTGAGTGTGTATGACTTGTGTAATAAATAGAGACTCCAGTTCTCAATTTATACTAATCCCAGCATGACTAAAACCCTATTAGGGCTGACCTCTACTAGGAGAGTCTAATAACCCTAGTGCCTCATAACTGTGAGGACTTTAACCCTTAGATAATTAGAGGGTTACCCACTATGACTTGACAGGACTTTTTTACATTATAGATCCTCCCGATCAAAACATCGGGGCATGACAACATGACTCAATTACATAATAGATACATTCCAGAATAAACATTGGGTTACAAGACATAAGATACATAGATGAATACATTCTAAAGTTACAAATACATCAACAGTCTGACCCCTATATGGCCAGGACGTTCACAGAATAACCTCTACAAGTACGCCTTGTGATACCTAGGTAAGGAAAGCAAGGTCACCCTAATATAACCAATGCTTAGGTAGAAAATCGCAGGAGGGGTCTTCCATATGGGAAGGGTAACAAATCTCGAAGCTCAAAAGCACTAAAGGTACCTCAAAAGCCCCCAGATACGAATAAGATCTTGATAGTATATTTGGCACTGCACAGAGAGTATCGGGGTGCTATCCCCACCACAAACGTATAGGTTCACTCATTTTTAACTCTTGTGTAAGAGGATCCTCCTGATAAGACTAATTATATCAAGGATTTCTCTTCTTACCTTGACATACACCTAAATGTTTTGTTTTGTAGTCTTGGAAAAATTTATTCATGACACCATTTTCCAAGACTCTACAACCTAATCTTGTTGATTCACTTCTATAAAATAAAAAGTGTAATTCATTTTAAATTAAGCATTCATTTTAAGGTTCTGATTACTCAAAGGAAATGATCATGCAACTAGTGATGTTATGACTCAATAGTGAACTAAATATGCACATTTAACAAATTAGTCCAAGTGCAATTTGTCTTTGATTATGAACAAAAGGTTATGCAACTGTTGGGCACCCAATATGCAAGTGAATTACAACTAACATACAGAGTGTACAATATTTATTGTCAACCCAGGGAAGTCTTGTATTTCAAGGATAATGTTAAGTCAGTAACTTGTTTCTTTAAAATTTTATGTTTGATTGGCATTTTATTCCAAGTTACTCATTTGTTTTAGTTTGGTTTTTGCTTCTTTTAGGAGATTTTTAGTTTTCAAGTGAAATTTTGAGCTTTGCCTTTTGATTTTTTATTTTATTTTTGATCCCTTAGATTATTGAAAGGTTTTTAAAGGTCATAATATTGAATAATGCACTCATAAATCATATTAAAAGCATACCCATCATTCAAACATCACGTAAACTTCATGCAAAATGGAAAAAAGTTGTAAAACAGTGCCAAAATTGAGTTTAAATTATTCTGGTAGCGCAACTGCCAAAAATTAACACTGCGGCACTACAAGAAAATCGTTTTTTGCCAGAATGGTCATTTTTCAGTCCGATTTTTTGGGGATTTCGCTCCTAAAGTGTTAAATAAATCATTGGTCATGTTTGATATATGTTTTGCCAAGTTTTTTTCATGTAAACAGGCGTCAGTCTCATGTGAGGGAGATTCTGGCAACTGTTCTGGCAACTGGATGCAAATTTATGGCAAATGATGATAGTGAGTGAAATAAGGCAATATTTTCGAGGAAGATGTTCTAAATTAAATATTATGGAGCTGGTGGAGACGCTGGAACGAATACATCTTCCAAAAAGCCGGAGTTACTGTTTCAGAACAAGGTTGAGGTTTTTCACGGTTACAGGAAATTAGGGCTTCCTGGTGTTGCCACCTGCAATCAAATTGGAAGTGGAAGGACATTTGTATAGTTAAGGTGGAAAATTTGACAACTCATGCAACAGTTTTAAGCAGCTACGGCAACGCATAAAAAGGGTATTCTGCGATAACTAGTTAATGTCTGCCTAGTTTGGGGCTTTCTCTTTGAAGTCGTTTCTGTCAAAATTAGTTAAGGGAAGCATTAAATTATGTCTCTAAAAGGGATTCCTGTTGAAGAGATAGCTGTTTAAGACATTATGAGATGCTCTGCTAAGTGGAAGATTGAAAAATAGCTTTATATTGAACCATTCTTTTGTCAAAGTCTGAAAGAGGATGGGGTAAAAAACTATGCATTTTATGGTGCTTAAATTTCACAAAAGAGTCTGCTACTTATACACAGTGAGATGAAGGAGCTGAACAACTGAGATAACATGAAGACCTAGCTCCATTTTTTATGCTAAGATTACAGGAAGCATAAAGAGAATAGATTGGAGATTGTTCTGTTATATATATATATATATATATATATATATATATATATATTCTCATCCAACAGACAAGCAATATTCAGTTAATCTGAGAAGATAGTACCTGAAATAATTTATGCCAAAAATTCTTGCTGTACAGAGATTGTTTATCAGTGATACTAGCAGGATTTGAGGGAATAATTTTGGTATTAATACACAGGGGTTAGTATATATGCTGGAGATGGTAAGCTTTTTGAATAAACAAATTGAATGATATCTAAAGCTTCATCATCATTTGCAGTGCAAAGAATCTATTGGTAAACACTTGTGGAGATATATAACAGTAAAGCAGCATCCAGTTTATAGTGAAATGCACAGATCACTGAGAATTCTGCTCAGTTTTTCCTGTTTTGGGTTATTGAAGTAAAATGCCGACCACGAGCTAAGGGAGAGGAGTTTTTAAAAACAAAAAGAATTTTTTGTTAATAAGATACCCATCTACAAAAACCTCTCTCATTTTTGCAACAAATATCAAGTTTTGAAAGATTCAGTTTAATCTTTGCAGCCTATTTTTCAGGGATTTTAAATATTTAATATTTTCCTGTTTTAGTGTTCATTTTGCGGGGCATATTATGATTGATTGAAGACGAATTTTTAAAAAACAAGAGAGGTTTTTGTCCATCACGGACCCATTTACAAAAAAATCTCTCAGTTTTTACACAGGTGTCACGAATTGAGAAATATGGAAGCTTCTTTGACACCTATTTTCCAGAAATTCGCCATATTTGCCAGGAATCCGATTTGCTATTTTTAGTCAATTAGTTGAGTTAGTTAGTTAATGTAACTGCTGGGTAGTTTCAATTTCGAACCAATGAAGGGGAGATAGAACTACTTCTTTGTAATTATAAAAGAGGGACAAAGGGACTGAAGAAGGGTTCGATTTGGGGAGAACTTCAGGAGGTCTATCAGACTTATTTGTAAGTGAAGTATTATAGCTCTTATATGCATTGGATGACAAACTATGAAATATATGACACTTTTTACCTTTCAGTATATGTATTAGCTTCATTTTGAGTTTGTTTAACTATTGGTCTGATATATTCATTGCTTGTTCATGGTTTCTTTACTTGTGATGCTTGTCAGCCCTGAATGAATTTTAAGATTATATTCTGAATGATACTAGTTGATTATGTTATGCATCTTTTTCCTTACTTGTTTATGATTCAGTTTATGTTTAACTTATGAGTGTATTCCCTGTTGGTTACCCCAAACTCACAACCAAGAAAACATTTCAGAAACCCTAAATCCAATTTACTTATTGATTTTATTTTGATATTGTGTTGGCTTGTTTCTTTGGCCTTGGAAACAATTTCTGGCACAAACAGATAACATGCACGATATATGATTAAACACTCAATTACTGTAATTGAACAATCCTATCTTCTGTTCATCTATGCTCATCCCAAGAATCTACTTAATATAGTTACCTTCTAAGGAATGCAATCATAATTACCTTCTATTGTTCTCCATCTAAGAATGGAAAGATGAAAGTCACATCTAGATTACATTTGCAGAAAAAGGGAAATTATGTTTCAACCCACTTAATGATTAACTCAACTACTTTAATCTAATTATTCTAGAAATCCAAAGACATAAATTGAACATTATTCTAGAGATTCAAAATACAAAAATTGAGTTCAGCTGTTCTATGAATTCGAAGTACAGGAACGAAGTGCTGCAATCATAAAAATAAGAGACAAGCCGCAAAGGTTCATGGAAACAACAACTAAAAGATCTAAGTATGAACAGAGCTATTATAGTTACAACACAATTTGTATGAGGAATAATTACCTACTCAGTTGACTGTCACACCATGCCACTACATATATCCAAGAGATGCAATCACAATACACTGTAAATCCACAACTTGTTACAGCTTCCTACAAAGAAATAAAATTAACATAACATCACACAACAAAATAATTGAAATGCCTAATTTAACATAGCGATCCCTATGGAAGGCGGGCCCAGCCTTCACACAAAGATGTTGGATGAACACACACAAAAGCCTTTAGATCTGAAGTAACTCCTTGTATTAAAATATAGATCGATTACACAATTCCTCCTCACAGCTAATACAATGAATTGATTATCTGTTCAAAAACCCCTGGTTCGAAATAGTTATCCATATTTATACAATGTAAACCATAACATCCTATCCCTATTATGGAGCATCCATGAATATCTCTGATCTTCAGGCACACGAAATGACAATAGCTATTACAACATGGTAGGATGAAAAATAGGAAATATAGGGAAACTGTTAATTTCCCCAGGAGTGACAATATCCTTAGATTACAGCTATACACAAGAAACAACACACTATTGACCTCCAAGTTTGACACGTTCTATTACAGCTACCTTTGCACAGCTTTTCTTGGGATATCACACTGGAACCACATTCCTTGGGTAATGGTAGGATGGATGGTGATCAGCTTGAGTGATGAATGCCCATCCTTTTCATACATGTTTAGCCCGATCTTCCTGCAGTCCATATATCTCAAAATACCTTTATAAACCATCATATGTTAGTGCATTGAGAGATATAAAGGCTTAATTATCACAATCATAAGTATTAATAAAATAAAACAATGACCAATCATACCCTGGTGGTTTGAAGAGTAGAGTTGAGGTAAAACGTTTATTTGGCATGCTCAATGGGGTAGGATAGAATAAAAAGAGGTAATTAAGGGTGGTCAAAAGGGGCCATTTATGGGCCCAACATATCCCCCCAACTGTCCCGTTTCATGTCCTCATGCAACAACCTCCATCATTCTGATTTTGAATCTTGCACTATGCTTTGTTCATGGAGAGAAGAGAAGTTGTAGGGGAACTCAGATGTCCCTTCTTTTTCTATGAACCCTCTACGGGCAATCCAATATCTCCAGCATCATTTCTCCTCTACCTTGGTTAGTGAGAAGTCCATCCTGTATGGTTTTTCTGGCCACCAAATGAGGGGAAATTTAAATTTCAGGCCCAACCAGTTAGCCCCACATTCCCTTATACATGCAACATAACCCTCGACCCTTGAAAGTACCTGTTCAAAATTTCTATAACAATAGGGGCCTCTGCTTCTGAATGTAGGAGAAGCAACCTGCCATCTGTGCTTACTTCCTTTCAACACTGCTTGTTGGTGTATATAAATATGGTTGGTACAGGTAGAAATAAGTTCATCCTGTAGTTCCATTATGTGCCGAGTCTGGATGGGGCATGAGAGAAAACTCCTATGTCGAGCAAGAAAAATACCCAGATTTTGAGGCTCACTTTGAATCCATAGATTAGAGTGAGCTTCATTGTGAGAAAAGGTTTGAAATGACCCTTACCACTGAGCATGATTGCTCACAAAAGAAGCAAAGGCCCTCAACTGAACATCTCCTGAAAAAGGGACATGATCTGAATGGCGGTCCAGAGGGCAAGCCATCCCATGCAAATATAATTCACACAATAAATTTTGATCTTCAAAATTGATTCTTAAAAATGTTTCCAAAAATTTCGATGAGGTCGTTATCTCAAATGACCTCCCTTCTTTCACAACTCTCATCTTAAACCAAACCAATTGTTCAAACAAAAAGACAGGGTAAGAAGAAGAAGGTTCCCTAGTTCCCAGGAGTTCTTGAGAAAGAGCATACATCTTCTCTTTTTCCTTCTGCATAGACTGGAACTTTTTCAGCTCCCTTAAATTGATCTGTAGCTCTTCTTCACGAAGTCTTTGGGTCATACGTTCTTCTGCCCATTTCTCCTCCAGTATCCTGATAATCTTTTTATGCTCAGTAAAGGAAATTATCCCTTCTTGGTATTCCTCGACCTGGCTCTTCCATTTTATTACCTCCATTCTTAGAATTGAGATTTATGTTTTAGGGTTCAGGGTTTCTTCTTCATAATGCTCCTCCTTGTCAAAATCTAGGTCAATGAAGTTTTGAAGGGGATCAATCCACACCTTGTCACCTGATGTGCCACATTGAACATCCTGCACATTTGAAGCTATTTCTAGGGGTGTTGGTTCTTGTGTGACAACAACCTTTTCTAGACTCTCTTCAGCAACAACGTCCACCACTCTTGGAGATACTGGTTGTTGTGTAACAATGTCTTCTTTCTGGGGTTCTCTCGTGGAAATTTTGCCAGCTGACTGTGAGGATGTTGGTTCTTGTGGAGCAACTTCCTCCTAAATTTTAATTCCATTTTCTACCTGATTATCACCTGCTATTTCAGCCAAAGGCTGTAAGGCTACTGGTTCTTGTGTGACAGAGCCATGTTCTTCTTTTCCTTCCTGCTGCTGAGATTGGATGTCTTCTTCAGTATGCAGCTATTCCTCAAGTATTTCAGTATCACTTGAGGGATATGTTTGAACTTGTTCATCTTCACCCCAATCCATATCAGGAATGGCATCCACTTCAGGGTTGTTTTCTTGTTGCATTTCAAGAGTCCCTACTGCAACCTTCAAGGATGTTGGTTCTTATGTGACAACATCTCGACTCACTTCTTCATCCCCATGCTTTTGTGTCTCCTCTTCTATGATTTCTGTGTCATGGCACAATTCTGGAGTCGTAGTACAAAATTCTTTATTAAACTCCAGAGTTCCCTCAATTCCTGGTTCTCCTCCCATTTGGATAGCCACTTGGGCAAGCACATTCAAGGATGTTGATTCTTGTGTGATAGCACCCTATTCAACCCCATCATTACCTTACTGTTGTGATTCCACATATATGATTCCTTCATCATGGGAGGACTCCGAGGTCACAGTGCAATATTCATCCATACAATCAGGAATAACTTCATCCCTTGGTTCCTCTGTCCCAGAGCTAGTGGCAATTTTGGCAAGAATATTTAAAGATGTTGGTTCTTGTGTGACAACATCTTCTTTCTGTGAAACTTCCTCCATTGTAGGTGCAGACTGCTGTGTTGTAAAGGCATGAATTACAATCTTGTGGCTCGATTCCTTAAATATTTCTCCATAGGTGGTATAGACCACTCTTTCTTCGTCATTGCTAGGCTCGGTAGGATTTGATCCTTCCAATTGATCTGTAGTCTCCACCAATTAGTGCAGCTTCCTTTCACCCTATTTTCTGCACACTTCTTTCCAAGTTTCCAATTCCTTTTTGAGTGTTTGGAATTC
The DNA here is from genome assembly GCA_001517045.1 of Pseudotsuga menziesii. Lineage (NCBI taxonomy): Eukaryota > Viridiplantae > Streptophyta > Pinopsida > Pinales > Pinaceae > Pseudotsuga > Pseudotsuga menziesii. Next base: position 331,243 of record LPNX010861352.1, on the reverse strand, counting down.
CTCTTTTAATAGCCTATTTTTGAAAAGAATTCCTTCAAATTGGGGTTCTTCTTCGAACGGCCCCAATGGGGCATCAATTGGTCTGGGTTCAAGAATGGGGAACTCAATTTGTGCTTCTAAGGTTGCCCATATTTTCCTTACTACTTTTGCTGCTGCAACCGAACTGGTTCTTTTCCTTCTTATTGGTGAAGATATCTTAATTTCATCCTTTGATCTATTCTTTTTTATTTTTGGTGCCAGAGTTTCTGGATTCGCAGCTGAGGTAGATGGAATGTTCCCAGTTCCAGTGTTTTCTTGTTCCTCAAGATGTTCTTCGTCAATCAATGTTCCTCCCCACTCAGGTGAAGATTCAATGGTCACCAACTCATTATTTTCTGCTGTTTCCATGGCTGTGTCATCTTTGGGTTCAATTGTCATAGCATCTAATGCTACTCTAGTTTCACCCTCTGCTATCAGAGCTACCCTATTATTTAGTTCTTCCATAGGGTTTTTATGTACATATTCTATCAATTGTTCTACTTGTGCCCCTGGTTGATCCTCTAATCCAGTCTCTTCTCTCCCACCAACTATATTGGAGGGGCTCCGATCCTCCTGTTGTGCTTCATTTACCCCCAACTATGGATGGAACTGCTCTTCTTCTATTGGGATAGCAGGCAAAGGAGCGGGTTCCTGAACTTGATCTGTAAATTTCTCCTAGGTTATATTGTGTTGAACAAGGGTCCTTAATATTATTAACTTAATGAGGCCATGGTGGGTCAATGAGGAGAGTGGATGTTTGGAAACTCGAACAAACCCCGCCATATGATGTAAATCATTAAGCAAATAATACGGAATATTTAACAGAACCCTGTGACAGAGATTAGATAGTAAAGGGAATTCAGAATTATAGACTATTTGGTACCTACCTTCACAGGTGATATATTTCTTGAGGAAAACAACGACTTAATTCCATGGCTGTGGCAATGAATGTAATACTATCCCCCTTTTTGTCGCTTGAACCTACTCCCCCTCTATTAGAAATTCCTGTACTGCTGCAGTAGTGGGAAGTTGATGTCCAAACCAAGCCCTTCCCACCTGAGGAATACCAGTGACCTCAGCCATGATGGCTTCAGAAGCTTCAGTGCACAAACCCCAAACTTCTGAGTGAGTTTCTGTGAGGTTCAAAGAAAAATGTAAGGCTACTTCATGGTGAAATCCATTTAGACGTTCAAAAAATTCCGTCCAACTGGCAGCTTGAAAGATAGCAAAGACTGCAACATTTCTTCTGAGTTCTCATGTGTTTGAAGGTTCATAACGAGCCAGAATCGCCATGTTTCTGACTTTGGAAGTAGTTTGCAGTTCAACAGATTACAGACTCCGACAATGGAGGTTACAGCACAGAGTATGCATGAACCGCTGAGAGGAGAGTTAGGAAAATTTGGAAAGTTTCAACGGACCGAATTATTTGAAATTTTATTTCGAATTGGGAAAGGTGGCGGTTATTATGTAGCATAATTAGTCTTTACGTCGCACGGGAAAAGAGTTTAATCGATGCAATAATGGGCATAAAAAGGGAGGTACAACTGATGTCACTTATTGTCAAATCATATTGATACTTAATCAAGTGGTTAATCAAATCCATACCTTTGGAAATGCGTGCTGGATGTCCTTTGGAGAATAATAGAACATGTGGTTGTAGACATTGCAGAAGCTGAACTTGTGTGCTGTGCAGTCATTAAATATAATCATTATTATGGAGGTACCGTAATAACTCTTTCCACCGGTGAAGCAAAAACCATCGTGTTAGAATGGTCAAAAATATGATAAGTATTACATTATAGGTCAAATTGTTGGCATCAAGAGTCAGAGCCATATCTAGAGGAGTTGATAACGTGCAAAATGATCTGCTAATAACACAGGAGTCACAGCTACATGTCATAAAGAAATCGAAGAAGAGACGTGGCCTTCAATGATAGAAAAATTAGGTAAATATAGCGGAGTTGCAGCTGGCAGAAAATATGTCGTCGCTGTCGGAAAATATGTCGCAGCTGCAAGAAAAGAGGGAATAAAATGTGAAGCGAATGAAAAGTGACTGCGCTGCAGCTATGCGAAACGGGTTTTTATGGTCAAAAGTAAAATGGGGTCATAGCGTGTGGAAATGGAAGAAGGAAGAGTTTCATGGTGCGGAAGCTGCCGAAAATGGTGTTGGAGCCATTGGAAAATGGTGTCGCAGTTGTCATAAAAAGGTGTTACAGCTGCTAAAAAAAGGGTGTTGCAGTCTTCGGAAAAAGGTGTTGCAGCTGCCGAAAAAACGGTATTGCAGCCGCTGGAAAAATGGGTGTTACAGTTGCCGAAAAAAGGGTGTCACAGTTGCCGGAAAATGAGTGTCGCGACTGTGACAAATTTATTTAAGGAAAAAAAAATTGGTGTGGGAAGACAAAGAAAAAAAAATGACTTTTGGTCGACAAGCCCGATCTGACCACCATCCTTGGGCGCTTCCCTGCAAATTTTGGAAAAACAAAAAAAATGATCAAGTGCAAAAAGAAAAGATAACATAATGAAAAAAATAGAAATTATTTATGTACAATGATTCATACGCAATTTATAGTGATCAATTAAGGATTGACAGAGGCAGAGAGAAATTTCGGCCCTTGTGCTAGCTGGTAATCTGGATCAGCGGCAATTTGTGAGATAAATGCATCCTTTGAAATTGGTTTATGGTACAGTCGTAGCCTGTGACCATTGGAAAATAATGGTGCATGGTTTTCATCGATAGTTACCAAGCAGACTGTGTCATTATCAAATACCCTGTCTACTAGGTATGGGCCTAGCCATCTTGTGCGTAATTTGCCCTTGAAATCTCTTTTAAATCTGGAATCGTATAATAGTGTCCAGTCTCCCTCACAAAAGACATTCTTTTTAATGAATCGGTCATGCCAATTGGATCTCTATTGTTAAATTAACACTATCTGGTCCACTGTAGCTAATTGATTGTCATCCAGTTCATTCAGTTGGTTCAATCTTCTTTTCTGGGCTTCAGTTACATCCAAGTTTACTTTTTTGGCCATCTTCAGGGTCTTGATTTCAAATTCAATTGGGAAGATGTCACTTTTTCCATACACTAAATTGTAAGGAGAGAAACCTATGGTGTTATGCCAAGTGGTGCGATATGCCCATAGTGCTTCCGGAAGCCTGTCAGCCCAATCTATACGATGGTTCTTAACTGTCTTGGTAAGGATAGATTCAATAAATTTATTAGTGCTTTCCACCTGGCCATTAGCTTGGGGATGGTAAGGTGAAGCTACCCTATGTTGAACATGATACTTCCGTAGCAAAGCTTCAAATTGATGTGACATGAACTGTGGTCCCCCATCAGTAAATACTTCCTTAGGTACCCCAAAACAAGTAAATATTTCACTATATAGAAAGTTGATCATAGCCTGGTCATTAGCTTTCACCAGAGCTACGGATTCGACCCATTTGGTCATATAATCGGTACAGACCAAGATGTAGGATTTTTGCTTGGAATGAGGGCTGATAGGGTCAACGAAATCCAAATCCCATCTATGAAAGGGTTCAATTACTGATTGTGGTTTCAGAGGCATTTGATCTAATCTGTTGGGTTGACCCATCCTTTGGTAGCTATCACAAGACTGAACATATCTTTTTGCATCCCTGAAAAGAGTTGGCCAATAGTAGCCCATTCTCAGTGCTTTGTGTCATGTCCTTCTGTCTGCAAAGTGTCCCCCACAAAGTTCATCATGGCAGGCCTTCAGTATATGAAATATTTCATCTTCCCTTACACATCTTCTGATTTCAAGATCAGGACCTGTGTAAAAGAGATGACCATTTACCCAACAATACATGGCACTTTGTTGGATGATTTTTCTCTTTTCTCTTTTAGACATACGTGCCAAAAGTTTTCCTCCAACCAAGTAATTAGTGACATCTGCATACCAAGTGGAATGAGATAAAACTACAAATAAATTTTCATCTGGAAAAGAGTCCTCAACAGGCAAATTATCATCATTGTTAGTGAAACGAGATAAAACATCAGTGACAACATTTTCTTTTCCAGGTTTATCTATGATGGTAATATCAAATTCCTGTAATAATAAGAGCCATCTAGTCACTTTGGCATCAGTGACAGGTTTGTTCATTAGATGTTTAATGGCAGAGTGGTTAGTGTGCACAAACGTAGGATATCCAGTAATGTAGTGTCGAAATTTGTTAATGGAGTAGACAATAGCTAAGAACTCCTTCTCGGTGAAAGTATAATTAATCTCAACAGTGGATAAGTTTTTACTAATATAATAAATTGCATAAGGTACTTGACCATCCTGATGTCCTAAATCTGCTCAAATAGCGATATCAGAAGCATTTGAAGAGATGTGGAAGGGTAGGGTCCAATTGGGCCCTCTTAAGATAGGAGCTGTGGACAGCTTCTCCTTAAGCTTAACAAACACTGTCTGACATGCTTCATTCCAAAGAAACTACACATCCTTCATTAACAGTGAAAACAAAGGATAAGCAAGTTTGGAAAAATTCTCTATAAATCTTTGGTAGTATCTAGCATGTCCTAGGAAACTTCGTACCTCTTTTTGAGTTGCAGGAGTAGGTATATTTTTTATTACCTTGATTTTTGAGGGATCTACCTGAATGCCATCAATAGAGATGAAGTGCCCTAATACTACTCCTTCACTCATCATCATATGGCACTTTTCAGTGCTTAAAGAGAGTTGGGTCTATTCACAGCAAGTTAAATTTTGTTTCAAATTTTCCAGTGCTTCTTCAAAATCCTTGCCATAAGGAGTGAAACCATCCATAAAAATTTCCATACTGTCATTAACTAATTCTGAAAATATGCCGATTACAGCTCTTTGAAATGTTGTTGGTGCATTACATAAACCAAAGGGAAGCACTCTGTAAGAAAACGTTCCCTAGGGACAAGTGAAGGTAGTTTTATCTTGGTCTTCAAGAGCAATCTGAATCTAATTGTACCCACTAAACCCATCCAGGAAGGAGAAGAACTTCTTCCCTGATAGGGTGTTGAGTACTTAATCAACAAAGGGCAAGGAAAAGTGGTCTTTTGTGTGGCTTTGTTCAGCTCCCTATAGTCGACACAGAATCTCCATTTACCATTTTTCTTGGGTACAATTACGAATGGGGAGACCCACTCGCTGTCTGAAATAGGATATATGAATCCTGCTTCCAAGAGTTTCTAAATTTCTTCCTTCACTATGTCCCTAAGATTGGGGTTCATTCATCGTTGAGGCTAGCACACAGGCCGAGAGTCACTTTTAATATAAATATGATGGGTGCACAGGTTAGAGGGAATACCCCTCATGTCTGTATACTCCCAGGCAAATGCCCCCTTGTGTTCTTTCAAAATACTGATCAGGAACTTCTGTTAATCTAAGGAGAGGTTGGGGTTAATATTCAGGTTTTTTCCAAACTCTACCTCAATGGGAATACTTTTTGAGTTTTTCAATACTCGGATTATGTGTGTGTCACCGACTAGTGCTTCTTCTGTGAGATTTTCTTGTTCTTCCTTACCCAGAGTAATGTTCAGGATTTGATAAATTTCTTTATTGACTGAGGTGGGTTCACTAATGAAGTTATTAATGGCATCGTCTTAAGTTTCATCTTTAAAAGTCAAGGCTTTCCCTATAGTTAATAGTGGCTAAACGCCCTCTTCTTCCTCTGGATCCATCCATAAAGACATTTTAGCTTCTAGGATCGGCTGAGCTGGAGGATAGAGAGTGAGGTTCTTAGTCTCGATGCCATCTAATATGGTCATAGACCCAGATCGACAGCTGATGCAAGCATCAGATGTGGCCAACCAAGGCCTTCCCAAGATAAATGGGTGTCCTCCTAGCTACGACTTAGGTTGTAAAACCAAGAAGTCATCAGGATACTCCCAAGAGTCAACTGAGATGATGAGATCATCCAGAATTCCTTTGGGTTTAATGGCGGATCTATCTGCCAGTTCTAAAATAGTGGGGGATGGACTAAGATTAGTGAGCCCAAGTTTCCTTACAGTTTCGATTGTCATGACATTAATCACTTCCCCTAAATCTACTAGTATGTTTGGTATCTATGTCTGCCCAATCTGCATAGTGACAGTGGGATTCCCATGATCATCATATTTGGCCAATAGGGTTTTTCCTGTTATTAATGCAAATAATTTCTCTATGATGTGGACAGTGGGAGGGTCTTTGGGTTTCCTCCCTAGTTTCTTTGTGCATAGGTCCCGAATAGTTCTAGCATCGATAGGTACATCTTGGAGAGCTTGAAGGAGGGGGATTTTAACATAAAGATTCTTTAACTCTCCTAAGAGGTTAAGCTAGGGTTGTCCCCCTGCCCTTGGTAGCATTAATATATCAGGATACGGTGGTTGTCTGATCAGCTGGGTAGGTTGTGTATCGTTAGATTTATCATTCTGTGTTTCAGCCGTCCCATTAGTGGGATGTTCAACATCTTCAATGATTGGGGTCATATCGGATAGATGTTGTGGATTCATCCCTTCTTCATGTATAGAGGGTGGAACATCTTTCATGATTATAGGCTCTACTATTTTCCCTAATTGTAAATGAATATCGTTGCAAGGCACAGGAGAAAGGGAGTAGGCAGGCATGTTGATAGTCTCAAATTGATGGAATGTTTTCTTGTTTGGGTTAGGATTAGGTTGAGAAGGTAGCTGAGGTCGTATCAGTACATTAGGGGAAGAATTGTTCTGCAACTGTAGCTGTGACTGATGATGAGGGTATTGAGGATATTGAGGATATTGAGGAGGGTATGGTTGTTTTTGATGTGAAGGTTGTTGAGGAAACTGGTTCCCTAGATGGAAATTCCTCCATCTAGTAGACCAAGAAGTTGGTTGGTGTGGTGGCTGTGTCCAAGGATTCCATGAGTTATAATTGTGCATTGAAGGTTGAGAATGGTTCTACTGAGAATAAGATGAAGGGAATTGTGTTTTCACATTTTGCATATTATTCCAATTACTCATATTATTCAAAAATGGAAACGAGTCTGAGGTCATACCTTGGTTTCAAGGCTACCAAGGTTTCTTTTGTGCAATGAAGTAGGTCGGTTCCACTTGTGGAGTTGATGCCTGCAGAACATCCTTCACTTGGGGAAGTGAGGGGCATTCTTTTATGTCATGGTTCAGCTCGCATAGCTGACACACTTCTACCTTGTCAAGCGGGCACTCCTTCAGTGGTGGTTCTTTATACATCGAGGGCAGAACACACCTAGTGTGAGGTCCTCTACTACCTGTTTTTGCTTTACCCTCAGGACGTCGATTTCTGAGGAGATAGATCTCATCATTTCTATTTTGAAATATTCAAGGAGGTTTCCTATCTCTACATGGGTGGCTCCTCCATTAGATGACTTATGTGTTTTATTGAAGACATCTCATTCTAGCTTATCCTGTTTGTCTTGCCTGTTATTCCTAAAAGACTCCATGGAGTATCTTTTGCATAATTCCACAATCTTTTCGAAATACTCCTTGGAGATATCCCCCTTTCCTAATAGGTTTAACATATCTAGGCAATCATCCCTAATCCCATGAAGCAGTATTATCTTGAGCACATCTAACCCCATGTTCATTTTTCCAGCTCTTTGCACATTGTATAAGAGCCTCTCTACAAAATATTCTAGGATTTCATCTTCCTTTTGCACCATTTTGAACAATTCTTCTATTTTGTCCTTGGTGTTGCAATATTCTTGATATTTCTCCAGGAACACCTGATTCATCTTGTTCCAATTAGTGACAGTTCCACCTCATAGGTCATTGTCCTTCAGAGTGGTAGGGAAGAGCTTCAGTTTCTGTGCATTGCTAACGTAGTCATAGCTATGACAGAGGATATCAAACTCGAAAATAAATTCATCTGGATCCTCTACCACTTTTCCATGGAAGTGAGGCAACACCGATGGTGATATATTTTTCATAGGGGTTGTTCCTTCTGGCTGCTGAATTGGGAATTGAAGTGTAGCCACCATTCCTTGAGGCAGGGAATGATCTTCATGATGATGGTTTTCCTCCATTTCCTCTTCCTCGTCAGATTCATGTCTATTACTCATTCCTTCTTCTATTTTCTCATATTTGTTCCTCTCTTCGTTCGTTTCTTTGTGCCTCTCCTCGTTCTTTTCTTCATTCTTCTCTTCATTCCTCTCTTCATTCTTTTCTTCGTTCTTCCACTGATCAGCAGTATTCTGGTTGAACTGTGTTACTCTTATTCAGTTACAACCTTCCCATAAATGTGGTAGATCAGTCTTCTACCAGCAGATCCGGTTGTACCAACTTTGTCCTCTTCTATAGGGATAATTGAGGATGTCGTGGCTGCTCGTGTGTTCTCCACTGTGGACCCTGATGTTGGCACCCCAGGATCGGCAGGGCTTCTTCTAATAGTTGTTTCTTTATGGAAATCCCTGGTGGATGAATCTGTTTTGTCAATAAGATCGTCAATGAATGTCCTTCTACCCAATTGTGGACCTCGACCATGACCTCGACCACCTGCACTGTTAGTATTTTGTGGGGTTTTGGGAGTCAAAAGATGATCACACTTTACCCTTCTTGTATTCATGCAACCCAAATCATTACAACCAAAAATAAAAGAGATTGAATAGAAACAATTACAGGATGCAACTAATGATGGTGTTTAATTTTTATCCTCCCTACCAATGGCGCCAAAATGTTGGGCCCCCAATATGCAAGTGAATTACAACTAACATACAGAGTGTACAATATTTATTGTCAACCCAAGGAAGCCTTGTATTTCAAGGATAACATGCACAATATATGCTTAAACACTCAATTACTGTAATTGAACAATCCTATCCTTTGTTCGGCTATGCTCATCCCAAGAATCTACTTAATCTAGTTACCTTCTAAGGAACGCAATCATAATTACCTTCTGATGTTATCGGTCTAAGAATGGAAAGATGAAAGTCACATCTAGATTACATTTGTAGAAAAAGGGAAATTCTGTTTCAACCCACTTAATTATTAACCCAACTACTTTAATATGATTATTCTAGAAATCCAAAGACATAAATTGAACATTATTCTAGAGATTCAAAATACTGAAATTGAGTTCAGTTGTTCTATGAATTCGAAGTACAGGAATGAATTTTTTCAATCATAAAAATAAGAGACAAGCCGCAAAGGTTCATGGAAACAAAAACTAAAATATCTAAGGATGAACATAGCTGTTACAGTTACCACACAATTTGCATGAGGAATAATTACCTACTCATTCAACTGTCACACCATGCCACTATAGATATCCAAGAGATGCAATCCCAACACACTGTAAATCCACAACTTGTTACAGCTTCCTACAAAGAAATAAAATTAACATAACATCACACAACAAAATAATTGAAATGCCTAATTTAACTCAGTGATCCCTGTGGAAGGTGGGCCCATCCTTCACACAGAGATGCTGGATGAACACATGCAAAATCCTTTAGATCTAAAGTAACTCCTTGTATTAAAAGACAGATCAATTACACAATTCCTCCTCACAACTAATACAATGAATTGATTATCTGTTCAACAACCCCTGGATCGAAACAGTTCTCCATATTTATACAATCTAAACCATAACATCCTATCCCTATTATGGGGCAGCCGTGAAGATCTCTGATATTTAGGCACTCGAAATGACAACAACTATTACAATCTTGCAGGATGAAAAATAGGAAATATAGGGAAACTATTAATTTCCCCAAGAGTGACGATATCCTTAGATTATAGCTATACACGAGCAGCAGCAGACTATTGACCTCCAAGTATGATGCATTCTATTACAGCTACCTTTACACAGATTTTCCTGGGATATCACACTGGAACCACATTCCTTGGGTAATGGTAGGATGGATGGTGATCAGCTTGAGTGATGAATGCCCATCGTTTTCGTACATGTTCAGCTCGATCTTCCCGCAGTCCATATATCTTAAAATACCTTTATAAAACATCATATGTTACCACATTGAGATATATGAAGCCTTAATTATCACAATCATAAATATTAATAAAATAAAACAATGACCAATCATACCTTGGTGGTTTGAAGAGTAGAGTGAAGGTAAAACGTTTATTTGGCATGCTCAATGGGGTAGCATAGAATAAAAAGAGGTAATTAAGGGTGGTCAAAAGGGGCCATTTCTAGGCCATGTTTTGTTTTTTAGTCTTGGAAAAATTTACTCACGACACTATTTTCCAAGACTCTACAACCTAATCTTGTTGATTCACTTCTATAAAATAAAAAGTGTAATTCATTTTAAATTAAGCATTCATTCTAAGGTTCTGATTACTCAATGGAAATGATCGTGCAACTAGTGATGTTATGACTCAACAATGAAGTAAATATGCACATTTACCAAATTATTCCAAGTGAAATTTGTCTTTGATTATGAACAAAAGGGTATGCCACTACATGACAGGCATAAATTTCTTCATTAGAGAGAATTTGAGGTAAAAAATGGGCCTCAAAAGGACCAACAATGTACTATAAAAATCAACCAATTACATTCTAGTAGATGACATCATCCCCCATGGTTGAGGTGGCATTGCATGAGTTAAGAATGCTTATTTGTCACATTTTCTATGGTGGAAGAAAATCCATAGTTAACCAAGGTAGTGGTACAAGTACTTTTAAGTCATAAAATGAAGTACTCACAATAATAGTCATTTCACACTTTCTCATAAAATAATATTATTGTTATTTTCAAGTAAAGTACTCACAATTCACTTTCTCATAAAATAATATTATTATCATTATCAAGTAAAGTACTCATAATTCATAAAAATGTCTTTTCACATTTTTTTATAACATAATATATTGTCATTTTCATGTTTTTTAATTTTAAATTATTTATTCACTCAATTGTATTTAATATCATAATGTCAAACTAATATATATATATATAATCTTGTACTTTTAAAATAAATTAAATTCATGAATGATATTTATATGAAAAAAATATGTTAGTTATGCATATAAATTAAATTCATTTTTGTTTAATTTTATTTACAAGTTCAAGACAAATAAATGTTAAAGGACAATAAATTTTTGGGAATTTACAATGAATCTTAGTCACATCATTCTAGAGTTATTTTATTAATTTTATTTATAGTCAATTTAGAAAAGTAACTCAACCATGGTTATTTATATTGTGCATAAAAAGTAGTGTAGGAGGTGAGTTGTCATATATACCTACCCCATAAAACCCCTAACTCATAATATTTTAATATATCTTATATTTTTGTAGTACATCTCTCAGGAGGCCCATTTTTGACCTCAAATTCTCTCTAATGTTTTCAAATGTCAATGGAACTTTCCCTATATGAAATATCGGTCACCATTCAACTAAGAAAACCTAATGCAAGTACTAATTCACGCAAATGCACCATGCACAAACATCCCAAAAATAAGATATTTTCGTAATTTTGTAATAAATGATATGAAATTGATATGAAAAGACTCTAAAAATCCAAGACCCTACAACAAGTATCAAACACCATCCAAGCATGACACTGAGATAAAAAGGTCTAATGCAGTAATACCAAAACAAAAAGGATAAAAGTGACAAGAACAACTTTTAACTAAAAATTAAAAGAAAAAGGGTCTCTGGTCAGAACAAAAGAAACAAACAAGCACCAAAAGCACCCAAGAAGACACAGCAACACTCAGAATCCACCCAACATTTCTCAAACATAAAGAACTCACTAAAAAATAGGGGCATATGTAACTATTCAAAGAAAAAACTCATGTATATAACGTTACTGTTAGTACAACAACCCGCTTGTATATGCGACTCAGACTTATATGACTGTTGGAAAAAACCCACCAACAAAACCTCATCGACAAGGGTTCTCACTTTTCCAATGCCCAACCAGCGCAATCTCCTTAAGCACTAGCTGAGACAGGTTTGACCCTTCCCAGTAACATTAGCAAAGTAGACGAAGTCTCACCCGAGATGTTCAAGGGAGAGCTGTCGGAACTGAGTTTTCGGTAGTAAGGAGGGATGACGATGGGGAGAACAGTGTGTCTATCAGATCCAGGACTTAGGTAGCTATCATTAATTCATATTCACAACTACATATTGATTGCATCATGTACTTGTCACAGCAGTGTTAGCGTAGCAACATCATTTATAAAACAACTTAACTCATAATGTAACATGAATGTGACAGAATAGGAACAAATCACAGCAACATCAGTAAATCATAATAGAAATGGAACATATCACAGCATCATCAGTAAATCATAACCGAAAGACAAAAGAGTAGATCGCAACATCATCATAACATATTCGACACATTTCACATTGGTATCGTAGCAGAGAAAATAGTAAGACAAAAGACAAGATTTATGCAACAATCGTCATGTCATATTCATTCTACGCAATAGAACCAAAACAGATAATTCTTCTCCACAGTAGGAGACCAATTACATCCCAAAACTCAGATATATTGTAGATAAAAGATATGAATCTCTCCTGCCTATCGCTATCTCCATCTCTACCTCTCTCTTACAATTACAAAACAAGCTCTATATATAGGCTTGCGCCTTTACATCGAAGGTTCACTTCTAACTAACTTATAACCACTAATGACCTATGGAGACAAAACTTGGTCAAATAATATATTAAATATTCAAAACGGCTATCTTTCTTCCCATCGTGCTGATCTAGCCTTGTGCGGTGTCATGTGAGATTGTGCAGCTATTGCGATGCTGCACAACTCACTTACCAAAACCTTTTACAATAGGCCCCCAACACATTCTTGTGGCTCATCATCGAGCCACGTCAGGTTGACAGGTTATATGCCGATGTCTTAGCCTTGAAATCTTTGAACTGCTACGAGATCTCTTGAACTTGTAGCCAGAATTTTTTGACAACGCTTTGACAGTTAGTCAAGACTTTCTTAATGGGTTTCTCTTCCCTAGCCTTTCCATTGACCATCTGTCGATTCTCTTGCACCACATATAGTGTGGCGACTGCTTTAATATCCAATTTCCCACCAACTACTTAAAAGCTATTGAGCTCAGGTTAGCGCTTTTGTTGACATTCTTGTGCACGGGTAGCTCTGTGCTATAGGTCCTTCAATTCCTCAGCCTACATAATCTGAACCATCAGCGGTATTGCCTGTAGTGACATCGTTAGTGTCGTCAGTTTTCCTTCAACTTCTTGCACCTGCGTGGTCAGCTGGTCAAGCTGCTCATCTTAGACAATGCTTTGCAAAAATTATGTTATTGCCTCCATGATGGTCTTGGCATCTTACTCCATGGTTTCAAACTGGGTCATGATTTATTCAATAGAAGTATTTCATTTAGCAACCTCCTCTAGTGGCATCATTGGTTGGACCAAGGCATTGGGCATCAAATTGGTGTCCTAGAGCCAAAAAATAGATTCCCCCAGTCACTTGGCCTTATCTATTGGAGTGATCTCGGTCGTTCTCTCAAAAATATGCTGATAGGCCTTAGTAATAGCTTGTTCAAGCTCATCGCATCTTACACACAACTGTGCTTGTTCAAGAATAAGGAGGTCTTGCACCTTCTCAAGCTTGGTAATTTACTTGGCAGTCTTGCACTGCAGCTTAGCCTGCACAACCTTCAAGGCGTCAATTTCTTGTGCTTTCTCTTCTACCAGCTACACTCTGACCTAATGCAGCTCCTCTGCTTCCTTCTATAGCTTCTTGGCTGCACTTTGTGACTATACATATCCATCAAGCATCTCCTTCTGTCGATCCACCAATTCTAGGGTAGCAACATGCTGTAGCTCCACCAATGCCTAAGCAGATAACCTATTAATATCCATGACAATGCTCTGTATTGACAATAGCAACTAGTGTACTTCCTCATTCCCCACATCGATCGTAGTCTGGGGAACATCAATGTTCCTCTCCTGGGGCTCGGTGTTGATTGACGAGACTAACTACATCACATGTCTCATGGATGTCTTCCTAGAAATAGTATAAAACATAGAAGTCAACTTATCTTTTACCTCAGCAAACCCTTCTTCGTTGGATTTGCATATCGCTTTTGTCGCGGCCGTAGAGGAGTCAGTGACGTCTTTGATGAGTCGCCGCAGTTGGCATTCCAGCCCTGATCGGGTACTGCTTCCCGCGTTGTATTCTTGGAACCATTTGGTGTGAGTCTCCTCCCACATGCACTATGATTCAGCTTCAGGGTCTATCGATGACTCATTGTCAGAGTCATGAGCACTCAGCTCCTTCTAGGTAGGATCTTCTGAGGCATCAAGCAATGGTTCCTTAGAGAGTTCCTCTTAACTCACAGGGTTATGCCATTCAGTCGGCCACTCTTGAACAATAACATCCAATTATTACTATGTGACTTTGTAAGCCAGACAAATCCACTTCTTGTCGAGGTCCCGCCGTGACTGAACATAGATGGAATGAGGCCCAATAGCGAACTGAATGAGCCATTGATACTTGGCTATGGCATAGTTAGATAAGTGAGGAAATTTCATAGTTGTTTCTTGCAACGCATCCCAATAGACCCAAAAATGGATTTCACAGTCAATATGTCGACTAGACTCCTCAACCCACCACAAATTCTGATATCGTGTGCCGTGGCACACCTTCACCACATCGACTGCCATTGGTTGTCAACCTTCAGGTTCCATCCATGCGACAAGTGCAATACAAATTAAGAGCCAAAGATACGAAAATGGCCACCCAACCTGAGCATCTAGAGCATCGTTGAGCAATTGTTTAAGTAGAAAAAAATACTAGTTCATTTGTATTCCTTCAGTGCATTTCTGGGTGCATGAGATGACACCTAAGTTACACTCGACTGGTCGATTTCCCCAAACAACCTTGCTCGCCAGAATGCATGCCCCATCATGCACCACTTGTGATTTGATGCTATCAATACGATAGGCATGACCATCACGTTGTAAGCCAAAGCACTCCTTCAGCTACTTGGCAAGATTTTTGTCAGTATCGCTCCCGCAGATATACTTCACCAGATCTTCCTCGGCCTTCGGCAAGCCCGTATTTCTCACAATTAAATCTACTATGATGGGAATGGACTCATTCAACCAGAGCATCCCACCATGGAAATAGGCCAAAATATTTTTAACACATACATGGGATTCATTCAGTCACCCAAAATTGGGCATATTAATGAGCCCCATTAATCCAGAGTTGTCCAACCCGCTCACCCATGGTTGAGGAATTCACTGAATCGGTGCACCAAGCCTCATTGCAATTAAATCATAGGGATCATCTTGGACATATTTAAGTAGCAACAACTCATGGTACTCAAAATTCAACCTGATCAAGGAAGGGATGATATCGACTGAGCACATCATCCCTTCCAACAGCAGCGACAATTTTGGTGGATACTTCTAATTCTTTGTAGGATTCCTCGGCTTCGATCCCAGACACATAGAAGAAACATATCCCAATATATCATGAACATAGATTCCCCTAGGTGTCATTGACTCTATAGCTCGCAAGCTCAACGGCCCGTTCTGTCCATTCCCTTCTCCTTGCACTCTAGCCGAAGTGCGGGTGTGCCTCTTCTAGGCAGCGTGGAACTGCGCTTCTGAGCCTTCCACTTTCTCTTGGGGATGGATGATGAGCCTACGGGAATTCTCATGACTTCTTCTTCGATGAACATTGGCCTAATTGGGGACTCCTGCTCTCTAGAAATCTCAATTGCATTGAGGTCGCTCAGCATGCGTCACTCCCTAAGCCTTACAATGCACCCAACGATGCTACACCTTGAATCTGCAACTCACCAAAAGCTCATAACACAACTATGCAACTCGCACTCTCCTCAACACTCTACTCACTCAATTAAACAATTCCATCCTCCCACATCTCGCGTGATTTTTATAGGCACCTCCCAATTAAAACTCATTAATGCCAAATCTATGATCTCCATCATGACTAAATTCGACAGTAATGATGCTAGATCCACTGGCAATCTTACCCTTCTAACGGTCGGATCAGCCATTAATGCACGTCACTTCAACAAACATCACTAGCTAACTGTTTTAACTACCTACATTTATTACTGATTTGACCAACCCACAGCCCTGCAACTGTCGCAAGTGGTCGTCCTTTCATTGTTACAAAATCTAACCTTGCACAGCCTCTTCCTCTACGCTCACCTTGCTGCTATCTAACAAAATCTATTTTTTTTTAGTGCCTTAAGTAGTGCATGGCTTTGACCCCATCCTATAGGGATTCAAGCGACTCCAATTGATGAACTTTGGTAATACCACAATATCGAATTGCTGCAACTGAGCTGCACCTCTAGAAGTAATGGAATGAACAAGATATAGACCTAGCCAATGCATCTATAACTTACCTATATGCTTCATGAACTTGCTGTCGCATAATAGAACCAAATCTCCTTCCACAAACTGTTTTTTCTTAATGTGGTGATCATGCCACACCTTCTGTCAATCCTTCGCAACCCGCTTGTGGAAGCTTGCGATAAAACAATATTCTTCAAGCTGGACCAACTACATAATGCACTCTTCTAATGCCTCTACATCATCCATGTTGGTTTCCGGAGCGATGTGCAGACTAGGAAAAATGTATTCCATGGGAATGACCACCTCTTTCCCATATACCAGCTTAAACAGTGTATGTCCTATAAGTCATTTACAACTAGTGCGATAGGCCCATAGCACTGCTGGGATTTTCAAGTCCCAGTCATTGTGATTAGCATTACATACCTTTGTCAACGCTATTTTGAAAATTTTGTTGAACGCTTCAATAGTACCATTCGCCTGGGGATTGTATGGTGTGCCTGGGGATTGTATGGTGTGATTTTATTATGTTGCACCTACAGTTCCTTAGTTAGCACTCTCATAGTACGATTGATAAAGTGACTACCTTGGCCACTCATCAATATCCTGGGACACCCAAACTGGGTCACAATATTCTCAAATATGAACTTCGCTACTATCACAGTAGTACAATCCACAACTGGTGTGGCCTCTAACCACCTGTTCAGATAGTTAGTTGCGGTAATGATGTATCGTGCACCAGTCCTCTTCCCTAGTTGATTAATATGACCCAAAAAATCCATGACCCATTTATCAAAAGGTTGCAGAGTCACATGTGGAACCAACAACATCTCATCCCACCGCGATGGTTTATCGACACGCTGACAGACGCCACAACTCCTCACATACTCTGTTGCATCATTGTACAACTTAGG
This sequence comes from Pseudotsuga menziesii, assembly GCA_001517045.1. Taxonomy (NCBI): domain Eukaryota; kingdom Viridiplantae; phylum Streptophyta; class Pinopsida; order Pinales; family Pinaceae; genus Pseudotsuga; species Pseudotsuga menziesii. Next base: position 314,048 of record LPNX010861352.1, on the reverse strand, counting down.
CCACCATAGCCTAGTGCGTAACACCTTTCACCCAGTCTCCCTTCCTCCATAGTGACCTCCTGCAATTCCTACATGTGCTTCTTCTAGAATGGGTCCCTGCTTATGCGGGAAGATACACCGTCGTAAAATTTCATGTGGCCCAACTTCCTAACAACCAGCTAGAAATATGAAGCCTTTACTACCAACTACTTCCTTTGACTAGTCAGCATATCCTCTAGGGTGACACCAGTGGCCAAAAACTGAATGATGGGAGCATAGTGATCATCTGTGATGTCAACACGAAACAGTTGCACATCTGGTAATCCATCATCAATATCGGTCGGTTCTTCACCGGTCTTAATGCGAGATAGGTGATCAGGACCAGCATTCAACTGCGTTGGTTTCACAACTATTTCAAAGTCAAACTCCTGGAAAAGTACTAGCCACTGACATAAATTCCCCCCAACACAGGATTCTTGACCAAGTATTGCAAAGCAGAATGATCAGTGAACATCTTAAAATGTCTTCCCAACAAATAGTACCTGAACTTTTGCAAGGCATAAACCATCGCCAAGCCTTCTCTTTCAGTCGTTGTGTAATTTCATTCAGCAAATGATAAGTTTCTACTGACATATGCAATTGGGTAATCCTAGTTTCCCTCTCCTGGTTGCGTAAGCACAACCCCCAGTGCAACAGAGGAGGCATCAACATGCACATGGAACTCCTTGTTCCAATCCGGGAATCCCATTATGGGCGAGGCCATATTGGCCATTAGTGTGTCAAAACTTCCTTGACATTCCTGATTCCATTCAAACGAAGCATATTTCTTTACTAGCTTCTCCATAGGGGAAATAATCGTAGCGTATGCTTTGATAAACTTGTGTTAGTACCCTGTATACCCTAGCATCACCCGAAGCATCTTCACATTCGTTGACGGAAACAACTTGAGGATTAGCGCGATCTTCACTGGATCGACCACTAGACCTTACTTACATACTATGTGCCCCAGTAGCATTCCAAACATCGCACAAAAAATGAACTTCTTAGAATTTAATGCAATCTGATGCTGTCGACACCATTTGAGCATCAACCACAAGTTGTCGAGGTGGTCCCTGATTATCCCATATACTGTCCAATCATCCATGTATACTTGCAGAAAATTTTGAATAAAGTCTTTAAAAATAGTGACAACAACCCAATAAAATACTGCTGGTGCATTCTTCAGCCTAGAAGGCATGATCGTATATTGAAAACAGCCCCATTTAGTGACAAACATGGTCTTATGATAATCCTCCTTTTCAATATGAATCTGGTGGTACTACGAAAATCCATCTGTGAAGGAATAAATCTCTTGACCACCTACTCATTCAAGGACCTCATTTGTAAAAGGAGTCGGGAATGGATCATGCACGCATGCATCATTCAACTTTCTTAGGTCAACACGAATGCAGATATCATCGATATTTTTATCCTGGACCACCATAGGGATTATCCACTCTGATTCTTCTACAGGCTCGATGATCACAGCATCCAGCATCCGGTCTATCTCATCCTTCACATGGTCCTTGTATCATGGATTCAGTCAATACAGCCTCTGGCGTATAGTTTTTGCATCTGGTTTCAACAAGATTTTCATCTCCCCTAGGTCCCCTAATATCCCCTTCATTTCTAAGAACCACATTGAAAAGGGATCCTGGAATTCATGCAGCAGGTCTGTGATTTTAGCTATTGTCTCATCATCCCAGTAGTCCTCAACATTAGAAAATTGTGGGTTATCTTCCAACCCGATGTTGAATTTCCTCATCTTCAACGGCTAACTCATCGAATCCTTCGACATGTCTAGTGATGCAATGTTACGGATTCCTTTTAACTCCAGAATATTAACATTCTACAACTCATCATCATCTTTGGGTTCCCCATATAGGTTGTAGCATGTCATCATGGATTGTATTGAACAGTGTGCCTGTGGATCAACTGGGTATGCGACAGGGACAAATTTCAACACTATGTCATAGATTATTTGCAATGCATTATGTACCTTTGGGTTGGCATCCCAGAAACCAAACGTTTGCGCAAAGAAAATGGACAACTCCTCCCAAGTGGTTATAGTTCTGCACAATTCTGCCGCTACATACCAGGATCTCAGCATCTCGTCTAGAGTGTGAATAAAAGCATGGACCCACTCATCTTTGGGTTGCGATTCCCATAAGGCCTGACATTCCATTAAGTGACTGGTGGGGTCATTCCTTCCATCAAATCTCCCATCATGATAGACCTCTGAATCATTGAAGCACGCCATCATCAATCTCCAGCACTATCCCCAATCATGGATCACCTGCTTGTGCGTCACCCACCAGCGGGCTATAGTAGCCTTCAGTGCTACATCTAGGGAAAATAACCTTTGTGTTTCAAACACTTTCTCTTCAAATTATTGAAAGAACTCTGATAATCCCGACAACCCTTCATAAATTGGCAACTCGAAAATTTCAGTTGCTATGCATCAAAGAGACCGTGTGATCAACCCGCATTTCCTGAACAACACCTTATGCAACCTATTTTTCCAATTTTCCAAAGCATAGTTGGAATCAAAGGATGTAGAACTCACACTATTCCATCCGAGTTCACCATCAATAGTCAGGTGAAGATAATCTTTAGAGATTTTATAGTCATGATCCCAACTTCTACTAGCTTCATCCCTCACAGGTTCAATATACTAACATCCCTCCTGAGGGTACATAGGAGAAATGACCCTGACATCCTGGTTTTCAAATGTCATAACTCATTTTTTGAAATTGATAACTACCATGCTATCATTATCCAACCTAATCCCTAGTAGAGCGGTATAGGAGCCTCCATCTTCAATGACTTCTATCACATCAAAGTCAGCATGTGTTTTCATATCTTCAATGTTGACAACCAGGTTTGTGACGCAACCAATGGGCTAAACCTTTTCCTGATTCGCTAGTTAGAGTTGTACCAATGACCATCCCAGTGTCAGCTTCCCCATCAGCTACCATGTTTTCTTGGTCAGAATGTCTACATCTGATCCGAGATCCAAAATAACAGAGTCAACCTCATAATCTCCAATCTGGATATTCATCCTCTTCTCATTACCTATCTTCCTCTTTTGCAAGGAGTTCATTGCATAATCCTTCAACGTCTTATCCTGGTGGTACAGCAATTTTTCAAGCTCGATAAGGGCTGCGGGGTCCCTTGCTAGCAACATACAAATCTGAAAGAACTGATGCAAGGTACCATGCTGCCACAATGGTCTTGCCTCTATGGATGGATCAAAAGTAGATGGCATGTCAATAATAAATAAATTACCCAGATTTCTCCTGATTGCATGATTTTCCTCAAAGAAAGTGTCCTTCTCCGTCACAATATCAAATGCTACCTTTTTCTTTCCAGCGAGCTAAACTTGCTCACGCAGTTCATCATCTCCAGTTGTTGCACCAGCGTGAGTGATAATCCTAATGTCGACAACCTTCATTCATGGTTTGACATGGATTGTTGCAACCATTGACCCTTGATTTAGGTTCTGAGCTTAATTTAGTGGGGGGTTCTGATTCAACGGTTGATTCTGAGTCTATGGCAGGTTCTGTGGTAGGATCTGATTTTGCAATGGAATCTCATTTTGCATCGTCGGTTGGTTCTGTACTTGGAATATTTTCTGGTTTTGAGTCTGCGCATTCTGCAACAGAGGAATGTTTCCACCCTGCCATTTTGCAATCAGTTGAGGGAAACTTTCAACATTATGCTTGTTGGTTGCACATTATGTACACTGCACATGAGAAAACTCCCTCTGGTAGTGCCCAAATACTCCATAGGTATAACACTGGATTGATTCTCGACCTCCTCCTCGTACTTGTCCAACGCCTTCTCCTCTTCTTCTGAATCCTCCTTGTATTCCACATTGTTGAAACTAAGGCTGAGGCATCTGTTGCTATGAGGGGTTTGGATGCTGATGTAAATAGTGTGGATATTGAACATATTGTGGCTGATGTTGAATGAGAAGTACCTGATTATAATGTGGTCATGGCGCAACCTATGGTTGTGCTACGAACTACGACTGTGGTTGTGACAGGATAAACTGCTACTTCGGTTGTGATGGGGTAAACTGCATCTGGGGTGGTGGTGTATACTACACCTGCGCTGCTGGTTGTACTATCTGTGATTGTGCTTGCATTTCTTGGGGGTCCTCACCTTTCACAAAGTATAAGTGATATGTCCTTTCCTTGAGCATATAATAATCTCAACAGTTTTTATTATCGTGTCCTACTGACCGACAGAATGTACAATACAGACTCTCTGCATTTGTAACCAATCTTTTGCATGTAGTCATAGTTCCCATGTCAATTCCCATAGACTTGGCATATGTGACATCATGGTACACCAACACAGCTCAACGGGTTTGGGGCTCCTGAAAGTAAGTAGTTTCAGAATGTCATACATGTATCCTTGGTGTGTCCACCCATATGACACCGAGTGCACCAAATATTGTCACGACCTTCCTTAGCCTTCTTGATTTCTTGCAGTTGGAGTGTCAGATTGTCCAATTGTGCTTGAATCTGATTCATCCCAACCTTGGTTTCTCCTACTGGTGATGCCTCCAATTTTATCATGGTTTCCATATCCTCGCTCTGTGTCGTAATATTTTGCTGCATTAGTGATTGTCTAATATGTGGGACAAGCGCAACGATGAACCACTCCTTGTGCTGAAAATTTCTCATCTAGAAGTTGACTCGAGCCATCAACGTCTTAAACTGCTGATCAAAGTCCCAAATTGTTTCATAGGGGAACTGTTTGATTTCTTTCAACTCAGTAATGTATTGATCCTTAGACTTTAGCTTCTTGAATTCTTCGAATAACCCCATACATATCTCATCCAATGTTTTCACGGTACCTCCCTGAGTAACCCATGTGAATCTCATGTACCATTCCAGTGCATGGCCCCTAAGGGTGGTTTCCATCTGGATTTTCTTGACATCATCATCTACAGTATGTTAGGCAGTCCATATTGCCTCGCACAAGAACTAATATTGCTCTGGGTCATCGGTTCCATTTCCATGAAATATTGGTAGCTTCATTTCGTCGCCCGCCATTTTGGGCCTTCTTCCTTCGACTGGTATTCTACTGCTAGACTATTGCTGACACATAGAGGAAGTCAACATAGAATGCACATTTCTTCCTAGTGGTGGAGTAGTGCATGGAGGTGTGGACACGTTACTATTGGGGTTTGATATTGTTGTCCTTTCAGGTGTAGCCTAGTCCTGGTCATCCTCGTTGTCACCAAAAGGTCTCTTTGTCCTGTGTGGTTTTTCCTCATGGAATTGCACTTCAATCGCAGCAGGACCTTCTCTCGTCCCCTACCTCTTCTCTCAAAACCTTGATCCTCCCCTTGTATAACCACTTGTTTCCTTAGCAACCTTCACATTCTCACCGGAACACATGCCCATATACCCCTTACCTTTCCATGCGTCTCCCCCCTTTCGTCACAGTGTCAACAGCCTCTGCACACTAAAGTTTGACTACTCTTGTTCCATCTTTAGAATACCATTTCCACAGACCAGCTGTTTAATTGCCAGTTGTAGAGACAGTAAGAATCTACCTCATGTTCCAATGAAGAATTCCCTTTTTGCTTCACTAAATGACTTATTGGTATCAAAAACAAACTCAGTAAAGTATCCCTCCAGGATGTTTTCCAACCACACCTCAATAGCCCGTGATTCCTTATTGTCTTTTTCTTGTAGTTCCTGGATCAGATCCAGAGTCCAGGATGTCATCTCTCCTCCTTGGAAGTTTGTCTTCTTAGAAGTGAAATTTTCTAGCCAGTCATACAAGACAACAGGAAACTCACAAAAGAAGCATTTGTGAGGCCCTTCGTGAATATATATGTCCAACCAATGGCTCATCGATAGATTTGGATTCTGATTTTCGTCTTCAACAAATTCTTGTAATTTTAGATCAAACCACCCCTCGATCTCTAGTCGAGTCGGATGCCGAAACATATCCTCCTTTTAATCGCAAATCGGCCCCGACAATAGAACCATTTGTTGGTGAAAATGCACCAACAAAACCTCGTTGATAGGGGTTCTCACTCTGTCGACGCCCAACTAGTGCAATCTCCCTGAGCATTAACCCAGACAGGTTTTACCCTACCCAGCAACATCCAGAGAGCGAAGGAAGTCTCACCCGAGATGTTCAAGGGAGATCTATCGGAACCGAGTTTCCGGCAATAAAGAGGGAGGATATTGGATCTAATGGGGAGAACAACATAGCTATCAAATCCAGCAGTTAGGAAGCTATCATTAAGTCATCTTCACAACTACATATTGATTGCATCATGTACTTGTCATAGCAGTGTTAGCACAGCAACATCATTTATAGAACAACTAAAATCATAATGTAATAGAAATGTAATAAAATAGGAATAGATCGTAGCAACATCAGTAAATCATAATAGAAATGGAACAGATCGTAGCATCATCAGTAAATCATAACTGAAAGAGAAAAGAGTATATTGCAGCATCATCATAACAGATTTGACACATTTCACATTGGTATCGTAGAAGAGAAAATAGTAAGAAAAAAGACAAGATTTATACAACAACTGTCATGTCATATTCATTATGCACAATAGATCCAAAATAGATAATTCTTCTCCATAGCAGGAGACCAATTATATCCCAAAACTCAGACAGATCACAGATAAAAAATATGAATCTCTCCTGCCTATCACTATCTCCGTCTCTACCTCTCTCTTACAATTGCAAAACAAGCTCTATATATAGGATTGTGCCTTTACATCGAAGGTCCACTTCTAACTAACTTATAACCACTAATGACCTATGTTGACAAAACTTGGTCAAATAATATATTAAATATTCAAAAACGGTTATCTTTCCACCCATCATGATAACCTGGCCTTGTGTGGTGTCATGTGAGCTTGTGCAGCTACCATGATGTTGCACAACTCACTTACCAAAACCCCTGCCAACAATGACATGCATATAACAAGAGGAAGGTGTAAAAAAGAATGCTAAGATCTAAATTACTTAAGGAGGTTTTTCCACCCGGGTCTTGATTACTCCACTTTTTGGATTGATATAATGTATTTTGTCCATCGTACTACCCGTTTGTCCTCACACATTAGGGGGCATATGTTATAGATGATTTTATCACACTTGGAAGATCATACTTTTATTCTTTTTTCCACCTTCCTTATACAAAGAGGAAGGTGGAAAAAAACACCAAAAGACATCATGCACATCTAGATGAAGATGAGGATGAAGAACAAGAAGAAATACCTCTAATGAAACAAGCAAAAGAAGAAGATGCAGAAGAATATGTACTATTCTATGCACTCTCTAGGTTTGTAGTACCTAGAGAAGATACATGGCTTATTGATAGTGGTGACTCAAAGCACATGATAGGACAAAAAAACTATGTCAATACTTGAATAGAAGAACTCTCCTCAGAAAGTATCATTAGGATATGACTATCAATATCCCATCAAAGGTATTGGTGAAGCAAGCTACAAGCTTGACTCTGGAAATCCCATGAAGATGAAGGAATTACTATATGTACCAGGTTTGAAGAAGAACTTACTTTCCATCTCAGCATTACATAATAAAGGGTATAGATTTTCTTTTACATATGGACAAGTACTCATGTAGACCAAAGGAAAATCAATTGAAGATGAAACTGTCATTGGTGAATAAGAAGGAGGATTAAATAAACTCAAAGGACATTCGAAAACAGACTTTGTCCATCAGATCACTAGCTCAAGTGAACTATGGCATAGAAGGATTGATAACATCAACTACAAAACATTACCCTATGTGATAAAAGTAGTAACTTTTTTACCATATTTGAATATGGATCATGAAGGAACTTGGAAAGGATGTGCAAGAGGAAAGAATAACAAGAATCCATTTCTAAATATTGAGATAATGACTAAAGGTACGTTGGACTTAATTCATTTTGATGTATGTGGTCCAATTCCCTCCACATATTTAAGTGGGTATGAACATTATGTTACATTTAATGATGACTATTCAAGAAAGACATAGAAATACTTGTTGAAAACAAAGAATGGAGTATTAGGGAAATTCAAGGAATTCAAAGCCTTGACAGAGAACCATTCAAATAGAAGAATCAATACACTCAAAATAGATAATGGTGGATAATATACTTCAAAATAATTTGAAGCCTTTTTCAAATATCCTGGAATAAAGAGGGAACTAACCACTCCCTAAAATCCCCAATAGAATGATGTTGCGAAAAGAAATAATAGAACCATTATTGGAGTAGTGAAGAAAATGATACATGATCAAGATATTCCTATGAATATATGGGATGAACAAGGAAGAAAAATTTTCTATGTGCATAATAGATTATCCCATAGTGACCTTGATTCCAAGACTCTAGAAGAAATGTACACAACAAAGAATCCTGAAGTGAGCCATCTCAAGATATTTGGCTATCCAGTATATGTTCACATTCCAAAAGAAGAAAGAACCAAGTTGGACCCTTCCGAAAAGAAGGGAATATTTTTTGGATACTATGAAGACTCCAAAGGCTTCAAGATATACATTTCAAAATTCCATCACATAGAGAACAGTAGGGATGTAACATTTGACGAAGAAATGACTCTTAAGAAATCTAGAAAGTTTCAACATGAATAAGTACATGAAGATGATGTACCTCCTAGAAAAGTAGAAGTTGCACCCTCTCCTGAAATATAAGCATCGAAAGATCATGATATGTTGTAACCTCATGAACCCCCTACTATGGACATATCTTGAAAGAGAAAACCCACTTGGGTAAGAAAAATCATATAAGAAGCAGAAACATATGGAGCTCTAGAAGGATCCTTAAGAACAAGAAAGAGATCAAAGCCATTCTCTAGTTATGTGGCCTTGATGTGTAATACTGTAGATCAAGAACCTTCGAGTTATGAGGAAGTCGTACAAAATAAATAAGGGGTAGAAGCAATGATGAAAGAATACTAGTCAATAATGAAGAATGGTGTATGGGATATAGTACACAAACTAAAAAAAAAGAGTGTTATCTTCCAAGTGGATCTAAAAGATGAGACATTTTCTCCATTAGAAAGGTACACTTCCATCAAAACCATCATGGCACTTGCATCCATGATGAAGTGGAACCTACACCATATGGATGTAAATACATCCTTCATGAATGGCATGATTGAGGAACAAGTATACACCTAACAACCACAAGGATTTGAAGTCGAAGACAAAGCAACTCACGTATGTAAGTTTAAGAAAGATCTATATGGACTGAAGCAAGCTCCTAGAGCTTGGTATGGATGATGAACCTTTAACGGAAGTTTATGGATGATGAACCTATCATACTATTACTATACATGGATGACTTATTCTTGACAGGAAATGAGAAATAGATTGTATATTGCAAGAATAATATTGCTAAATATTTCGAGATGAAAGATCTTGGATTGATGCACTATTTTCTCATCCTAGAAGAGTAGAAAAGCCCATCAAATAATCTTTTTGAACCAGAGAAAGTATGCAATGGAAATATTTAAAATATTTGATATGTTAGATTGCAATTCCATGGCCACACCCATGGATACTAACCTGAAGCTTCTATCAGATGAATCGTCAGAGTTAGTAGATGTGACTCAGTAAAAAAAAAATATTGGGCCATTGATGTATCTAAATAATACCAGACCAGATATATGCTTTATTGTGAACAAATCGAGTGAGTATCTAGTTAAACCTAGGTGGGTTCACCTGATAGCTGCAAAGAATGTGATGAGGTACCTAAATGGTATGATAGAGATCATGACTACAGATTGTATGAATATACAGATTCAGATTGGGTAGGAAGTTTCACAGACAAAAGAGAACCCTAGGTTTATGTTATTGTCTAGGATCTGCCATGATCTCATAATTTATTAAGAAATAGTCCAGTGTTTCTCTTAGCATGGCTAAAGCAGAGTACATAGCATCTTGTTCTACTAGTTGTGAAGTGATATGGATTAAGAAAATGTTGTCAGGTCTGTCTGAATTGGAGTTGGGAACTATATTGATTCTATGTGACAACCAAAGTTGTATAAAGATGACAGAGAATCTTGTGTTCCATGATAGATCAAAGAACATAGAAATCCAATATTTTTACATAAGGGATATGGCACAAAAGGGAGATATAAAACTCAATTATGTGAGTATCGATGAGCAAGTTATTGATGTATTGACCAAACCTTTCTCTCAATTAAAGTTTGAGTACTTTCGTGACAATCTTGGTGTAGTCTGAAGAGACATTCCTCGCAAGGAGGAACAATGATGATGATACTGAAGTCTTTCTTCGCAAGGAGGAACAATGATGATGATATATATATTTCCTCATAGGGAGGAAAAATTATAATGAGGTTACAGACATTCCTTGCAAGGAGGAACAATGATGATATGAAGCCTCCTTGAAAATGGGAAGAATATTGATGATATGGACCCTCCCTCGAAAGGGGGAGTGATGATGACACTATCATTGCGAATGCGATGTCAATGATGTGCCAATACAGAAAATGTCAAGTGCACCTGTAGATGCTAACAAGGTCCAACATTTACTTGTGGAAGAAAGTATCATCTCTTGAGGATGATCTTGTGGACAAGAACATTATGCTCTTGAGAGTGGTCCCAGCCATTACTGTCTAAGGACAGTTCTATAGACGATACTGTCTTCTGGAGAGTGATCCTACATTCACTTGTAGGATGGTGTCGTAGACATGAACACTCTTCTATGGAGAGTGGTTCCAACACTAATAGGTTAAGGATGGTATACGATGAGTCCTGCATTCATTTATGGATGATGTTTTACTGTATTCATTTGCAGATGAGATCTGCGTTTAGTTGCAGATGATGTGGATTTGCATTAATTTGCGGATGAGACCAACATTTAGTTGCAGATGATGTGGTCGTTCATTCATTTACGGATGATATTTTCATTCACTTGCAGATGATGTGGTCCTGCATTCATTTGCGGATGAAATATACATTCATTTTAAACGTTGTTTCCCTAGATCAATTTATGGACAAGAACTACATTCATTAGTAGACGATGTGGCCATGCATTCATTTGCGGGCGAGATCTGCATTCAATTGCATATGATGTGGTGCTTCATTAATTAGCAGACGAGATATACATCTATTTGTATTTGATGTGGTCTTGCATTCATTTGTGTATGAGTTTTGCATTCATTTGTAGACATTATGGTCCTACATTAAATTGTGGAAGATCCAGCTGGTCGATGATGTGGACCCTCCTCATTAAGGGGGAGTAGGTTGATGAGGATTGCATCACCGTGGGACTTACGTAAAAAATTTATAGGTATTGATAATCTTGTAAATATATCATGTGTGATGTAGGTTATTATGTGTTTGATGATGATATCGATCGACATATTAAGCAAGAATATAGAAGATGAAAGGATCAAGTGATCGAGTGCTACAAAGGATCAAGTGATTGAGTGATCAAGTGCTACAAAGGATTGAGTTATCGAGTAATGAAAAGGATTGAGTAATCAAGTGCTACAAAGGATCAACTGATCGAGTGATGCAAAAGATCGAGTGATTGAGTGCTGCAAAGGATTGAGTTATAGAGTGTTGCAAAGGATCAAGTGATCGAGTGATGCAAACAATCGAGTGATCGATTACTACATAGGATCAAGTGATCGATTACAACAAGAAGATGAAGATAAAAGTGTTGCTGCAAAGGATCAAGTGATCGAATACTATATAAGATGAAGACCCAGTGTTGTATAATATGATGTTCCGGTAATAAAGATGTTTCAGTAATAGTTCCAATTGCTGATGATTCTTGAAAAAATCCTATGACGTATAGATGTATTACCTTGATATTGTTGAAGATGCTCTCTCTCCTTGCTCCTATAGTTTATGATGTTTTTGTCAGTGGAATACCCATCTCGTTAAGGGGGAGTGTTGAAATATTGTAAATTTGAAGAATATTCTAAATGAATTTTACTAATGTAACCCAAGGGAGATGCCTTATTCCTCCTTCCAAATGTTATTATTGTATTTTTTCATCAAAGAGTCATGAGGTATAACCTCCATTGTACTTCGGGTCAATATTACCCTCTTGAATATAATATAATATTTTTTTGTGTCTTCCTAGGTGATCTCGGCCCAGTAAGTTTGTCAGGGCCGAATTGTTAGGGTAAAAGTCAAGTGATAGAAAGAGTATAAATAGATGATTTGTNACACACTCTCACTTGTGTATAGTGCATAGGGGAGAGAGAGAGAGAGAGAGAGAGAGAGAGAGAGAGAGAGAGAGAGATCAACAAGGAGGAGTACATGTTTTTGGGTTTTATCGTATACATATATATAGAAGAAGTTTTGTTGGGTTTTCTTCCCCTTAAGGGTTTCCTGAGATAAATATGTGTGTATCCTGTGATTGTGTTTCTTTCAGTGATACTGCATATGCTATTGAAGTGAAATTGTATTAAACACTAATTATATCTAGCTAATCATATGAAAACTTAACAAAGAATGTGGGAATTACATGAGAGAAAATATCAGATCATGGCATTGGTCACAATTATGCATATAATAATACATAAAGAATAAAATTGAAAATTAAAGATATGCAAAAATACCATTTATGACACTCATGTATGAAGAACATGAAAAATAAACTTGTGTGTAACAATACCACAAATAAAATGGTATGATACTTGTGAAGAAGAAAAATATGGGTTATGAACCTATGTCCAAAAATCCCACAAGGACATTGAAATATGTGAGCCATACACCACACAAATTTGAATTGTAATAAGTGGAACATCGATTCATACCTTAACTTGTGGAAAATACAAACTACTTGGGCGTTGAATTTCACCTAGTGGGAACATATATTGATCCAAAAATACTAGAAATAAGCAAGAGATGGATATGGTGCAGTAATATTGTGAAAACTGAACATATGAGATAACCTGATTAGACAAGATTAAAAATATTTGAGGTATTCATGGCTCATTGATCGCAGTAAGTATCTTTATGCAACAAATTCAAAGTGTGCAAATCAGTCAATGATGAACAGTGAATAAGTGCGCTAGGTGAATAGGATACCCTATTTCGTATGTTCGATGCTCTTTCTCAGTAAAATACGCAAACTGCAGAACAACAAATGTGACTGAGTTATTCAGATGCATAACACAGATCAACAAATCACAGTAATTGTTGCACATTGTGGTTGGAAATTGTCTATTTAGATGCCAATACCTATATTTGTTATGGATAAAATATTCCTATGGTTTGGTGTATACCACAATAGATAGCATGACATCATAAATCACATTCATTCTCAAATATGATAGATAAATTAAAGAAACTAACCACCAAGTGATAGAAATCGTACCTCACCTGGATGTTTGAAGAATACCACCATTGAGCTTGCAATAAAATTATTTTCCCTGCAATTTTCCCTCAAAAACAAATATATATCTAAGCATGAAATATATTAAATGTTAGTATTCAATCTAGCATAATCGACTTAAATGTGTATATAGAAACTATACAAATGGATACAAATATAAACAATTGCACATGAAATTTTGAAGAGGAATGGATATTTATATTAATGTAAAAACATAGATACAATGTGACAACCTCTATCGGCACCTCCTCGGAACCAAGAAACCAAGTCCCTCCACCTAGGCCTCTACCACTTCAATCCTCCATAGAGAGGAAATATCACAAGGGAAATGGGGAGCTTAGGAGATTAACACAAATAGTTTTATCAACAAGGGACAAAGGTATTTTGACTTAAGTATATGACAATGGCGAATTTTTTTGATATAGTCTCCTTACTTTCAAAGTTTCTCCTAACAATGGTTCAATATATATCCCTCAAATGGGAAATTGAGAGTTGAATCGAAACATTTCTCGGCATGTGGAATTCCAAGGATCAAGGTATTTGTTACTTGATGCAGAAAAATCAATATATATATATGTTTTTAGCACAAAACTAGATGCACACGAGCTGTAACAGTGAAATATGTGTATATGCAATATGTAAAACTGATGAACCACATATGTTTTCAAAAATGTCTTTTAAGGGTTAAACTGAAGCATCGAGGCTATAGTGTGTGTATAGTGAGTCTACATAGGGACAAGGGAATTCCATCAAAGCATGATGCATAAGGGTGGAAAATCGTGCTATAATAGATCCCCCATGGTGTGTGACTTCATAGGGGTACATGATGGCCAAAATACATTATAATAGTATTAGGAGTGGAATAGTGAAGATCCAGGTGGAAGAACTATCCACTCGTCAACATAATACAATGATAAATCTATATACATGAAAGAAGATCTGGAGTACATATAGAAGTCAAGGATACATATAAGTACAATGACCATGAATAGGCATAATAGACATATGTCATACGTGGTATCATCCAGGTATAATACACAATGGAGTCAGGTCTCAATACTGAATGAATACATTTGGTACACAATAAGGTACACTACTCTGGTATGAGAGATGAAATCCCATAGGTATTTTCATGATGAAGGTAGTAGAATATATGAAATTGTACCATACTCTAAGGTATTCTACACAAACTTCCAATGGCACATATTCCATTGCATGAATAAAGGTGTTGAGGTTAAACATGATGAAACATCATCTCATTACTAGTCATTGGTGTATACCATTAACATACACGAGACATTCCCCTAATGATGAAAATGGGTTTCAAGATATCAAGTGCATTCAACATGTACAAATATAGGCATTGAGGTCAAGCACTTGAAGAATAAATCGATAATGGGACATTGATTTATTCCCAATTATGTCGATGGAAAGGGAACCTACCACTGAGGACTGCAAGTCTCGAGGCACTCGACTAAATCTAGATCCCAATTCCATAATAAATGATATGAATTCGATGGAATGGAATCTACTAGAATGAGGGAATTAATGAATCCCCCATTAACCAACATGAGGTACAAAGGAAGGCTAGATAGTTTGGAGGAACTCGTATGAGAAACATGTACACGATCCAATAACAATTTGTGTATCCCGCACGTGCCGGGTGAAAGTATCATGAGAAAGAGACCCTTTGACTAGAAACCAATGATGAAAACGAGTGACATAGGAAATGAAAACACCAATAAGATATAATGGAATACAAAACATGGCATGAAGCAAAATGTGTGAATAGATTTCATTTCGTCGAATAGAAGGGGAACCACTCATTCAACGACAAATAATGAGATATCATTTATGTTGATGTATTTGTAACTTTGGAATGTATTCACTTGTATATTTTATATATTTCATTTCATTGGTCCCCGATGTTCCTATCGGGATAATAATTAATGTAATTAAGTCATGTAAATTCATAGAGATTAACCCTCCTTTTTAAGCGAGGAGCAAAGTCTGCATAGTTGAGGGGCACTAGGGTTATTAGAGTCTCCTAGAGAAGTTGGACCTGGTAAGTAATTGTCAAGTTAGAAACTAGTTTAAATAGAGAGTGAGCCTCTCTATTTGAGACACGCACTCACCCAGCTATACCGCATAGGTGAGAGACGAGGAGCTCACACAAGTGAGAGAGAGAGAGAACAACTATTGGAGATCATCTTATTGTCTGTGGGTTTTACTACTACCATTGGAGCTCATTCTATCTCTGAGGAATTTGTGGTGTTTTATCATTTATGGTTTCCCCGAGGAAAAATATTTGTGTCTATTGTTTCTTGCGATTGATTGCTGTGCATATTATTCTCTCAGAAAGATCCTAAGATCATATTGTCTAAATGATAAAAATCTAAAATGGGATCAGAGCTAACATGAGAAGAAGGAACTGTGCAGTTGCAAAAGCTAGGGATTCTTACTTTTTGGGTCTCTCTCCAAATATCATCAACAAAAGGAGGCTAGTCTAACTCTCCATTAAAGGGCGCATATTTCTGTCAAAGTAAAATTTGATTCAGGGCATTTTCATTTTTTGACCCGTCACTACTGCGGGAAATTAGGGATTTTCACAGAAGAGGAATTTTTGAGTGAGTCCAACATAGGATTTATCTCCTCCTCAAAATTGAAATTTAGAGACCAAGATCAAAATTTTTGGCTGGATAAAACTATGGAAAATTCAAACCCTAATTTGACCCCACACTAGAAAAACCCTAAAATATTAAAACTAGTAACTTTGGTACATTCGCTCTATCTCGAGATTGGAGAAGGGTCAAAAGCTGAAATTTTTATAGGACAAAGAAACTTTCGTTCTGAACATTGTGTAAAAAATTTCATCCTCAGAATCACTATATTCTGGGAGATATGATTCCTCCAAATCAGGGATCCAGCCTCTCCCAAGATTCATCCCTAAATAGGACACCTAGGGAGAACTTCTATATCTCGGGCTAGGAAGGTCCAAATTAAATTTATAAAGATGTTCTATATAGGGAATGAACTTTGATTTTTGTGGTAAAATTTTCAGACCCTAATGATGAAACAATGACACATGGAAGTCTGTACAAATTCATTATTATGAACAGTCTTGAAAGAAGTCACCTTGGGAAAACTCTCATAAGTACCAATTGGTGAAACCAATTCTTCTCAAATATGTGGAGTTAGAAATAGGACAAATGGGTATATCTCACTAGGAAGTTTCAAACATAGGGGGGTATTACTTTTGTATATACCTCAGAAATCATATCAGACATTTTTGCAGAAGAAATTGAAGAAAACTAGGGCATCAGATATTTTGCAATTCTGATCACAGTTTTAGGAAAATTAATATGCTGCTCAACTCACCTTTAGGAGGAACATATTTCTATCCAATCAGATCTGAAAGATTCCAATTTTTGAAAATTAGGTTTTCTCTAACAAACCCTAGATCAGCAAAACCTGGAATGAGGACGAACACCTTAAACTAGTAAGATCTAGTCTTTTTCTCTTTACATTTGATATTCTCTTTTCAAAATGACCTATCACACCGCCTTGATGACAAGCTTGGTGAAGATGAAAAATTTTGAGCATGGAAGCATAGGATTTCATTGGTTCTTGAAGAAATTGAATTAGACAACGGAGACCTACATAAGTGGAGAGGTTCCAGATTCAGAGGGAGATGAGGCTAAAGCCTTACACAAGAAGAACTTGGTCAATGCCAAGAAGATCATTGATGACTCAATCAAGGATCACCTTATACTACAAGTATCTTCTCTAAAGACACCTAAAGAGATGTTTGATTCCTTGACAAGTCTATTTTAAGGGAAGAACATAAATTGGTAGATGACTTTGAGAAACCAGTTGAAGAATGTAAAGATCCAGAATGTAGAGACCATACAGCCATGCTTTACAAGGGTCTCTCAAATCAAATAACAACTTAAAGCAGTGGATGAAGAAGTAGAGAATGAAGAAATTATGATAAGCACCTTGAATGGACTCCCAGGATCATGGCATTCATTCATTCAAGGAATGTGTGCTAGAGGGAAGTGATTACCTTCAGCAGACTCTAGGAAGAGTGCACACAAGAACAAATTCGACTCATAATAAGAGAAGAGAAGATGGGAGCAACTGAATATCAAGTGCTCATGATTCAAAGAAGATCCCTCAAGCGATGAGGAATATGAAGAACTCAATTCTTGAAGAACCTCTTATCCATCTTAGCATTTGGATATGAAATGATGATGTCATGAATGAAGAAGATGATGAAGCAGAAGGCTCAGGAAGGAGAGTACCCACGGAACGAATAAAATATAAGTATTCAATTGTCATTTCATAATATTGTTTTCTTATGCATTTGTTTATATTTAGATGTGTTCTTTTCATTAATGGTAGTATACTACTAATATTCATGTGATGGGTAAGTAGCTCATGGTACTATATATCTTTGCTAACATATTGGATTAGTGCATAATCTCAATGATGTCATGGTAGACATGGAAGGCATCTAGAAAGTTTCTGTGAGATATGGATGAATTTTGTATTGGCTAAAATAGTTGCATGATTATATATGTATGCATAAGAATTTTCCATTATGAATATGCCTTATGAAATTTTTCTAACCATACAACTAATGCATTTGACTTGTAGGAAAGATCGCGTACAATTGCCTACAAGAAAAGAAGGATGAGACTTGTTCCGGAGAAAAAGTGACGAAAGTTTAAGAAATAATATAAGATGAAGAATAATATGACGATACTTTCAAAGAAAGAAAGAGGTCTCATACACGATGCAGTTATGTGACACTGTTGAGCGACATCATTGATGTAGAACCTTCCATCTATGAGGAAATAGCCAAGAAGAAAGGCAAGGAGTGCACCAGTTCAAGAAGAATGATGTCTAGGATGTGATATCGATACCTGAAGGGAAGTTTGTAGTATCTTCCATATGGATATACAAGATCCATCATGCAGTAGACATCAACATTGTGGGATACAAGTAAATATTTGTAGCACGACACAGAAAGATGGCATAGACTATGAAGAGACATTTGCAACCACTGGAAGTTAAGACACATGACAAGAAGACTCATGTGTGCAAATTAAAGAAGGCCTTGTTTGAGATTAGAAGACACCCATGTGATAACACATACATGAGGAGCTTGAAGATCACATAGAGTGATGAATATATTAACCTTTTCTACAAGGTTGAAGATGAAATCCTATAGAGGATGACAAGCTCACAGATGGGTGTGAGAAGAAATTTTGAAAAGATTCAAGATAGAGGATATTGGTATCTAGTGACCCTAGATAGATACATAGAATATTAGTAGCAGAGGAAGCTACTTGTCACTCCAGTACAGAATGTTCAATACATAGAGTACAAAAGGTAGAGGGAGAATGATGTTCCACTTCAGAGGGAGTGACTGCAGAAGATCCTGAGGTTCGACATTGTATGATAGGATGGACAGATTACTGATGGCTCTAGGATTTACTAAGAGTAAAGAGGACTCCAACCATTGATCCAAGTTTTAAGGAGAAATACCAATGATGCTCCTCTCATATGTTGATGACATGTTCCTAACAAAAAAAAAGTGGAACTCATTAAAGTTGCAAGAAGGAGACTTCCTGCTCAGTTTGAGATGAAAGACCTTGGGTTAATGCATTATTTTGTATATTTGGAGGTATGGAAGAACTCATAAGGAATATTTCTCAATCATGGAAACTATGCAGTAGAAATTTTGAAAATATTTGATATGTTGGAATGTAAAGCCATGGACACCCATGGATACCAACCTGAAGTTGTTGGCTGATGAATCATCAGAATTAGTGGATGTGACACAATACAGACATATTATTGGGTCATTGACATATCTAACAAATACTAGAACAAACATTTTTTTTTGCTGTGAACACCTTGATTAAGTATCTGGTTCAACCTAGACATGTTCACCTAGTAGCTACAAAACATGTGATGATATATCTAAAAGGAACTATAGACTTTGGTCTATACTATAAAGGAAACCATGACTATAGATTGTATGGCTATACAGATGTAGAATGGGTTGGAAGTGTCTTAGACAGAAAAAGCACATCAGGTTGATGTTATTGTTTGGGGTCTACTATGATTTCATTGTTTAGTAGGAAATAGTCCAGTGTTGCTCTTAGCATGGCTGAAGAAGAATACATAGCAGCTTTCTCTACTAGTTGTGAAATAATATGAATTCAAAAACTGATGTCAAGTTTATTTAACTTGGAGTTGGATATCACAGTGATTTGATGTGATAACCATAGTTGTATAAAGATGATAGAGAACCCAGTGTTCTATGATAAATTAAATCACATATAAATCTTGTATTTCTACATTCAAGATATGATACAGAAGGGATCCATAAAGCTCCATGATGTGAGTACCAATGAACAATTTGCTAATGTGTTGACAAATCCACTGTCTTGAATAAAGTTTAAATACTTTCGATACAAGCTTGGTGTTGTTTGAAAATACCTTCCTCGAAAGGGGGAGAAATGATGTTGCAATGGGATTGTATCATACCTGGACAGTTGTCCTAAAGTGATCCGTAGAGTTCTTTATTTGATAAATAAGTAGGATTGTATCATCCCTAGACACTTGTCCTAAAGTGATCTGTATACTTATGTCTTCGAGAAAGGAGCAGGATTGCATCATCCTCGGACCTAATTCCTAAAGTGATAGGGAGTCATTATCCCATAATATTATCGAGAGACTTCAGCCTTTGAGAATGTGGTAGGATTGCATCATCCTTGGACCTAAGTCCTAAAGTGATAGGGAGTGATTATCTCATAATAGTATCCAGAGACTTTGATCTCCGAGAATGTGGTAGGATTGCATCATCCTTGGACCTAATTCCTAAAGTGATAGGGAGTGATTATCTCGTAATAGTATCTGTAGACTTTGGTCTTTGAGAATGTGGCAGGATTGCATCATCGTTGGACATAAGTCCTAAAGTGATAGGGAGTGATTATCCTGTAATAGTATCCGGACACTTCGGTCTTCGAGAATGTGGTAGGATTGTATCATCCTTGGACTTAAGTCCTAAAGTGATTCATAGACTTTCGTATTCATATTGTGGATTGGAGGTTGTTGCTACTGATGATGATGTTGTAGATTGAAAGATAAAAGTATTGTTGATGATGTTTCTCAAAGTATTGCTGCTGAAGATGATGATGATCGAAAGGTGAAAGCATTTTTGATGGTGATGTTGCTAATTGAAAAGAGCCTAAAATGCTGATGATGATTTTGTCAACCGAACGATCAAAGTGTTACTGCTGCTGAAATGGAAGATGAAGAATATATGTCAAAGATGATGAAAAAGCTTCCAATGATTTATAGATGTATCACCTTGATGATCTTGAATATGCTTTGATGAATACCTACATGGATTCTAGGCCTACAACCAACATGAAAAAGTCATGGCTCTGTAGAAATTCCTGTGATGAGAAGAATTGAGAGATAGCACCATTTGCTCGAGATAGCAGAAGCAATGATGATCCAACTTTGATGATGATCCAGCTTTGATGAATGATCTAGTGAAGAATACTTGGGCTGATGAATTGTGTCAAGAGAATACCTTCCTAGTTAAGAGGGAGTGTTTATGTATTTGTAACTTCATAATGTATTCACTTGTATATTTTATATATTGTATTTCATTGGTCCCCAATGTTCCTATCGGGAGAATAATTAATCTAATCAAGTCATGTAAAGTCATAGAGATTAACCCTCCTTTTTTATGTTGGGGGAAAAGTCCCCACAGTTGAGGGGAACTAGGGTTATTAGACTCTCCTAGAGAAGTCAGCCCTCGTAAGTAATTGTCAAGTGGAAAACTAGTATAAATAGAGAGCGAGCCTCTTTATTTGAGACACACACTCATCCAGCTATAGCGCATAAATGAGAGAAGATGAGCTCGCACAAGTGAGAGAGAGAAAAACTATTGGATATCATCTTTCCATATTTGGGTTTTACTGCTGCCATTGGTGCTCATTCTATATCTAAGGAAGTTGCAGGGTTTTCTCCTTTATGGTTTCCCAAAGGAAAAGTATTTTTTTCTATTGTCTCTTGTGATTGATTGCTGTGCATGTTATTCTATCAGATAAGATCCTAAGATCATATTGTTTAAATGATAAAAAACTAACAATTTACTAAGTTTAAGGTCACCTACAAATGGTGAAACTAGGCCCAGGGTGCAAAGTAGGATCACAACTCTATAATGTACCTAGAATGGTCAAGATGCACACTTAAGGTAACTGATGAATTGTTGACTCGGGATAAAGACTTCCTTCAAACAATAGTGTGGGGTATTTGGAGACACTTAGAGGCATCAATAGTCTAGGCTCCATAGTGATTGGAAGCTTAACTAGTCGATGAAGAAATATCTAAATAATGAGTATATATCCTAAGGTTATACTAGAAACCCAACCCATTATCAATGGACTCATAAATTGTGCTTTGTTTGAAGGTGACATCACGACTTCCAATATAAGAAAATATCATTTCTCATCTGCCTTTTTTATGTTTTTTGAACTTTTTTGGTCTTTTTCATATTATAAATCTTGGAAAAGAATAAATGTTCTTTTATTTCAATAAAGAGGAAACGAGTGTCATAGCAAAGAAATCTAGTTCAAAGGAGTTGAACATACCTATGCTCAATGCAAGGAAGCACATGCTTCCTCTTGGGCACTCGGGGTAATTTTTCCTCTTGGATGAGGGGTGATCAAGTTGTAAAGGATAAATAAGAGCCTCTGCCTAACTAGAGTTGAGACAATATGAGGGAATATTGCTTATAAAAGTGAAGCAGAGAGTCGAAATTAAGCTCAATAAGGAAAGTAGACACATGCAATGAATTTATAACTTGATATAAAGCAGGAGTCTCTGAGGATAGCCAACATAATAGATGAGAAATAAAACGATGCTTCGATTTGAATTCATGGAGAGACTATAAGTGACTCCTATACCTAAGGAGGATGCTCAACATCGGAACCATATAGAAAAATGGGTTCTAACTAGGTTACCCATGATCATGAAAGCTCTGTGGTTCCATGTCATTAATAAGCAGGTTTGTACCTATGGTTAATGTGACATAGTCACGGGATAATGCAAAAATACACATGGAATATGATCTTATCATATATGTCAATACATATTTATACATACCATGGGCATGAACAAGCTTAGAAAGAGTCAAAATCCACTAAGGCTTAATGAAAATTACATAAAAAGGGACCTTGCACAATAATATGTGTCCAATAAAGTGGTAAATAACTAATAAAGGGTCAAACATATAGAAAAGTGGGTGAATTGTTTTAATAAATAGTAAAAAATTGACGATTTACCATACCATTCCGATTTTTTAGGTTTTTTTACCCCTTATAGCGATTTTGGAGCTCTTTGGTCTCTCAAACTTCAAAGGAAGCAAGTTATACAACTCAAGGAGAACCGAATATTGTTCTCATTCTTTTTAGGTCAATTTCAGTATTTGTTTTTACCTTAGTTTTGAAAAGTATGTATATTGGTAGCACCTTTTTTTATTTTGAGCCATTTTTTTGCGATTTTGAAAATTCTTGGTCATAAAAAAAGAATAATTTTTATTTTCAAATGTGTTGTTTGAAATTTTAGAAAAAATAATGCATTTAGTAACTAGTTGTAATGAAATATATATATATATATATATAGAGAGAGAGAGAGAGAGAGAGATTTGAATTTTTTTAACATTTAGAAGCTAGATAAGACACAAAAATATATACATTTTGGAAGTTTTCCCTTAAGTTTTTCTTCTAAATAAATTAATTTTTTGGGCTAATTTGTAAAAGAGATGAGAAAATAAAAACAATTGAAACCATTTTTAAGGTATTTTCAATTATTTTTAACTTATTTTGAGTTATTTAATGGATAAAAATTATATCATTTAACATTATTTTCTATAAAGTGATGATTTTTATAATATTGACAAAAAATATATCATAGATTTGTAATTAACATATTAAAAACATAATATTTAATCTCAAAATAAAATATTGATGTAACATATCCAAATTTAATAAAGAAAAAAATTAAATAAAGGTGTCACTGCATCTATAAAGATTGAATAAATCGATGCTAACGTCAATTTATGCTTGGTATTTCATCCATGAACAATAAATGAACCCAAAATGACAATATTAAAGTGTGATTTGTCTTTATATTAAGGTTCATTACTGGTCGTCTAAACATAAGAGAATGTCATATTTATATTACGACAATTACAGTTTGATGTAATTCGGGTTATTCTCTAGAATAGTGTTAGTCTTATGCTGGTGCTAGGAATGTTAGGATCATTATCTTACTTAGCCTTATCGCTAATGCATAATCCATTTAAATCTTGCAGGTACAAAGATGAAGAGATCCAACTTACCAGAGCACCCTCAAGGGATCTAAAAAAACATACGCAAGTCAAGGCCCTAACATGTTAAGCAAGATACCAGTCCTAGGTAAAGTAAATAACCTAAGAACTCGACCTAAGTATTTACTTTTCCTACTCAAACATACGATGGTAGCCAAGAATATTTTTCAAGGGTTTTGAAAACTATAGAGTTTTGGGTTTGTGTTAAAGGTGTAAGTGTTAAAGGAACCGCCATTTGAGTGTGGAGACATTTTTTTTTTGCAGAGCCTGGAGAAATCGTTGGTGTTGTATGTGTAGAAGGACGCAGCTGGCTTAGCGTTCAGCATGTAAGGAGTTCTCTGCAATCCAGCTAAGGTTCTCTGCGAAGGTGGCATGCTGTCTTGGTTGCTGGAAGCGTGGACAGATCGTTGAAAGAGGCCAAATTTTCTTTTTCTCTTAGAACCGGTCTCATCACCGTGAAGGAAGCACAAGCAACATCAGTGTGGAGATTTTTTTTCTCTTCATCACCTTCGTATGCTTCGCTGTAAGGGAATATTGAATATTGAAGGAGAATTGCTGCTGTGAATGCCAGTGAATATTGAATGCCAGTCAATTTCACTGTAAGTGAATATTGAAGGAGAATCGCCGCTGTGGGGTGAGCCGAGAACGTGGAAATCGCTCACCTTTTGCGATTTCACATGTTTCAGTAACCGTGGAGATCAGCGATTTCAGCTGCAGCATGAATGCTTGAGTGAAGGCTGGGCGAAAGTAATTGTCCTCATCGAGCTGAGCGAGCTACCTTCAGCTGTGTGTTGTGAGAAATTATATTTTTTTCACCATAGTTGCTCCTGCCTACTGCCCGTCGTGAGGTTGACGCCGCTGTGAAAATTGAAGAAGAGCTGCTCCCATGTAAATGCTATGTGTAAATCAATCCGTTCAATTGAAATTTCCTCCAATTGAAGATCGCTGCGTCCAATTGAAGAGAAGACAAGACCGTGAGCGTGGAGAAGCCTGACTTCCTCCTTCTAATGCTGAGTGGCCGTGAATGATCTTAAAGATCCCTGCGAGAGTGTAAACTGTGCCGAGTGTAAGCAAATCGCCTGTCCATATCGCGGCGCATGGAGCAGATCTTTTTTTTTTTCCTCTCTGCGTGAAAGAGTTCAGTGAGTTCAGCGTGGAACGTGGTGCCTTCTAACCATAATCCGTGAACCTTGTTGAGAGCCACTTGAAGAATTGAAGGCTAAAGGAGAAACGTAGAGATCCACTTCAAATATTTTTTTTCAGATCGCTGGTGGGAGAGCAGATCGCCTGTGGAAGAGCCTGGTGCGTGAGTCTCTGAGCGTAGAGGAGACCACGGGTGCCGCTGAAATTAGAAGTTTGATTGTTTGAAGCGTGGAGAAGGTCCATAATTTATTTTTATCGTGGCACCGCTCAGCTGAAGAGAAAGAGCGGTGCATTCACCAAAACTTGCATAGGAGAAGCGGTGGCACCGCCTGCCTGCAGTCATGTTGTTGTTGCCAAGTTCGAGTTCATTGTTCTTGGAGTCATTGCTTGGAGGTGTTATAGCGAAATGAAGTGAGGTGTACGTGCCCATTCCGTCGGACTCACACAACCTTCAATTCGAGTAAGATAGTGTGATTGAGTTGTTATTGATATTTCTTGTTTGAAAGTGAGATGATAGTTATTTTTGTGTGAAATGGTTTTGTTTCTCTTGGTCATTAATGAAATGATGTAAAAGAGCTTTGAAGTTATGATAATTGGTATGAGGTGTTTTATGTACCTGATTGAAATGTTGTAGGGGTGCATGATCGGTTGTACCCGACACCCCAGGTTATGGTCCAAGTTGTAAAGCTTAGCCATGGGCAAGCTATTTCCCAAGGTTATAGTAAGACCTGTTAGCAAGGCATAAACAGGCATACGTGTTGTAGCACAGAAGCGCATGATACTCTCTCATGGGAAGAGAGGATATTGAACCAGGTTGTGGAGTTAACCACTGTGAGAGGTACTGGGGTGACAGGTGAACCAGTAACCTAAACTTGATAATGAATCGAAGAGGCGAGAGACTTCGATTCAAGGTGGGGATGTGAGATGGAAAATCTCAAAAGTGCGAGACCAAGCTGTGAGTCCCAGAGTATAAAGGACCAAGTTACATTTAAGGGAGAGTAACATTGATGAATCATGTAGCTGAAAACAATTCCTAGAGAACTGGCGGTTACAGAGGCTGGTGACCCATGTATTCCGGTAGATGGATTGTGTTTCATATGGACATCAATAATCATATGCAGGTACAAGGTGCAAGATGAAGCCCGTACTAAAGCAAGCTCAAAAATGATTGAAGCCATGACAGAGATGAAGATATGACCATATAGATATTTAGATAAGTAGTCATTAAGGGAGAGTGTTGGAATAGATAATTCCTACTTATCTAGAATCAATCTAAGTGAGTTGTGTGATCCTAGATTGGTGTGTGTGGTTGAGACATTTGCTCAACCTACCTTCCTATCATTGGAATAAGTTAGATCTTATAACAACAAGTGAGCTCTATATAATGAGCCACACATGTATTGTAATCAGGTATTCATTTTTCATTAATTCAATTGATAGTGTTTGTTAATTTATATTCCAAGAGGAATTTGGCAATTAAGAAGCCACGGGAAACCTTTAGCATTTCCAGCTGTATCGCAATACGTTCCAGTCGTAAATCCCTAGGGTTAATTCACCTTGTTTGACGTATTTGGGTCATAATGCTTTTGGTTTTTCCTCAAAGCAAGAGTCATGGCTCTTTGGCCCTTTGGCTCTCGGGCTGGCTTGCAGGTTCTTGCCATTGTAATGTCTTCTCTAGGCCTTTCTGCATGTTATGAAACTCTTAGTATCTGGTCTGTAATTTGAACTTACATTGCTAGACTATACCTTGAATTTGGAACTGTCGACTATGTGTGGAACGCCTCCGTTGCTAATGTCGATTTCACAGAGGCACGTTAAAATTCAGCTCGTAATCGCATTTTTTTATTGTTGTTACTCCATTTCTCCTATATATTTATATTGACCTCTGTGAATGTATTTTGCAGGATCTTCGACCATGGTGGCTGCAATGGTTAAGGGTTGGTCTTCACAGAAACAAGGCCATTGCTCCAGTAAGACCTGTTGCCGCACCCCTTGCTCCTTGTAGCTTGAACTTTGTGACCCTGTGGCTCTGTGGCTTCGTATTTCATGGATTGGGAACGATTCCCACGTTGTTTTTGTTGGAAAAAATGTGGTAACCCTTCACTGGTTTCGATACCACATCATTTTCTTGTTATCTTTCTAAATTAAGTTTCTCCTTAACCGTGGAGTATAAAGAGGACTGTTGTAAGAGTTCAAGTTTATTTATGGTTAAGAGCTCTTCACACAGTTTTGTAAGGTTTATTTTGTTAGGTTTGGGCTCTGCCGAGTTTGTAAACATTGTTATAAAGAGCAAGTTTATTCACTAGGTTCTGTAAATTGTAACTCATTACTTTTTTTTTTTATAACAATGAAAGTTCTCCCTTTATTTGGCTACATCGTTTGTATTTCTGTTTGAAAATATATGAACATGTAAAACTGCTCTTGTATAAAAATTCGTCATAACGTTTTCATTGTAGTTGTAATTTGTGTTAAAGAAAATCTGTGAGACTCCTGTGATCTACAATTTGGTTAATTTAAAAGATTTTGGTGCCTTTAGCAATTTATTGGTTAGATAAGAGATGAATTCGCAAGGCTTCTTTTGGAAATAGAGATATGTGCAAGATTACACTTTCTCCTTGATGGTTTTGTTATTGTTATTTTTAATGGACATTACAATAGAAACCAAAATGATGCTCAACCTACAACAAAGGGGTTGCGGCTTGATAGTAGCGTTCTGGAAAATATTTACTCTATTCTTTTATTTTGTTACGTGGAGATTTGAGGTCTGAGAGGCCACGGACTAATGTACGCCGATGCAACTCATCCATTCTTGGGCTTTTTATTATTATATATATAAATAAATATAGTTCTAGACATTAGGATCTATTAATGAATTTAAAAGTTTGATTTTAGTTTAAAAAAAATTGTAAACCCTAGCTGTGAATAAAACGTGCTTTCATTTGTCCAAGGGCTACCAGGTTGAACTGATTGACTTGATTATTCTTTAACTTACACTTTAATTGTTTTATATATAAATGGTTTTAATAGCAGAGTTAGATATTTAAACTTGATGTTGTATAATTTGGAAGATAATATGGTAATTAACAAGTAATATATATATATAATCTCTTTGATCTTATATCGGTTTCTGTATAGGTTTTGATTTGAGTCCTAAACCTTAGTTTTGTTTAAACTTGTGAATACTTCTTGAACCTTTCCGATGTAATGTAAACTTGTGTAACTCTGAAACTAAAGGTTTTTTAATGGACATAAATATAGAAAAGAAAATATATGTATATAAAATACTAGCTAAGTGAACTTATTAATACCAAATGATAAATGGTTTTGTATTAAGTTAGAAGCTTAGCAGTTCAATATGATTTCAAAGTATGTTCAACTAAAACTCGCTAAACATATTGCATTGTTTAATGATAGTTATCCTAAACTATGACTATAATGACTGAACTTAAAGAAAAATAACATAATGAACTCAGAAAAACTGATTTTACCTTATAGGAAAATATCTGCTAAATTTATTTTATAAAGCAGTTTTATTATAATATAGTTACCAATAATCTCGGTAGAAAACTAAGGCATACTTCACTAAAACAATAATACAGAGCTATGATCTTTATAACTTGTCCTAACTTAAATAAGTCACTAGTTCATAAAATCCATCAACATTCATAAACTTCTAGATAATGAAAGAACACAAATAAAACAAAAAATATTGGAACATCGATAAATTTGCAGAAGGGGAACACACACCCAAAGGATACTATTCCTCCAAACCATCTAGTGAAAGCAGCCAAGATCACTTTCTTTAGGACCC
This sequence comes from Pseudotsuga menziesii, assembly GCA_001517045.1. Lineage (NCBI taxonomy): Eukaryota > Viridiplantae > Streptophyta > Pinopsida > Pinales > Pinaceae > Pseudotsuga > Pseudotsuga menziesii. Next base: position 285,255 of record LPNX010861352.1, on the reverse strand, counting down.
CAAAGCTTGTTCACTGAACCACTAGGACAAAGATACTGTATAACAACCCACACAAAAAACTCTGGAACTTAACACTGAATAGTAGACGTAACTCTCATCAATTTCCCTTTAGGTGTCCCCTCATCGAATTCCTTGCATGCCTAACTTTTCAGTTTTCGACAGTCATAAGGTTCATTCACTTGAAATAGAATGTAGTGAGCCCCCTTCTCAATTCGATGGTATTTATAAGATTTCCTAGGACTTTGGGTCAGTTTTGAAAATAAATGAGACACCTGCTTAATTCCTCCTCTCAGGGAACATGACCACAATTTTAGGGATTTTGTTTCTTCCAACTTTTAAAATTATTTATAATTTCTTAGATGATATCTTAAAACAATTAGGCACTAGAATATCATTGAAATAATAACATGCACAAAAAACATAAGAACACAAGAAAACAGAGATTTTCCTTGGGGAAACCACAAGGGAGAAAACCCCGCAAAACTTCCTCAGTATAGAACTCAACGAGTGCACTGTAAAATTCAGACAACAATTGCTTCCTTCTTCTTGGTGCACTACTACTTCTCTCTCTTGCTAAAACCAGTTTGAGTGAGTGAGTACAAATGAAGGCGAGCTCCTCCCTATTTATATTCTTTTGTTGACTTGAACTCTAACTTGGTGGGGCCAACTTCACTAGCTGTCAGGGCTGACTTGTCCAAGTGGACATTACAAATAGCATTTATTATATTGACACTTGAGTACTAATGACCCAAATTACATTAGCACATTTACATTACATCCTTCAATGACTCGAACAGGACCAAACTCATCTCCAATAGGAGGAATACAATACAACTAGAATATATTCTGAAGTTACATTATTTTAGCACTCCCTCTTAACTAGGAACATAGATAATTTTAGGGGTAAATTTTAGCCTAGTGGGCTATTTTTCCATGTTTTTTTCCCAAAAAAGATTCGCCATTTTGCATTGTTTGAAGCTCTATTTCACCCAATTTTGATGGGGTAAAAAATTGTCATCCTAAAAATCGCCAAATTATTATATAAACGATATAAAATCCTTGGAAATTGAAATATTTTTTGAAAAATACCACCAATCATTTTATAGTTGCCGTTTTGAGAATTGGTAATATTTGCCAACATTTATACAATTTTAAATAAGTATGGTTCCTTAAAATCATCCCTCACTAGGAAGGTATTCAACTGTAGTAGCAACTGCTACTATTGCAATTATACAACTGACTCGTGAGACTCTATATGTCATAGGAATTTTCGGTACAACATCATACATATTCATCATCGATCTCAACTCGATCTTCTTCTGCAATCATCTTTCTTCAATATTCTTCTTGTCATATTCTGGAACATCTCTTGCCACATGAGCATGTGAATGTTGAATCATCTTCTGGATCATCATCTATTGCTTCATCTTTTGAACCATATTCTATAGTATCCATATGTGAATACTAGATCATCTTTTTGAATTATCTACTGGTCAGCATCAGTGTGTAAACACTGAGCCATCATTTGTATCATCATCATCTGAACTATCATTATCTGCATTTTCGGTATGTTAATACTAAATCATCATCATCTATATCTGAACCATCATCATCTGCATCTCTAGTATGGGAATATTGAACCATCACCATCTACATCTTTAGTATGTGAATACTGATCCATCTACATTTGTAACTTCAGTATGTGAATAATGAAACATCATCATATGTATCTCCACTATATGAATACACTGATCCATCATCATGTGTAACTTCAGTATGTGAATACTAAAACATAATCATCTATATCTCCACTATGTGAATACCGAGCCATCATCATCTGTAACTTCAGTGTGTGAATACTAAAACATCATCATCTACATCAATAGTATGTAAATACTGAAACAATTAACAACATCATTAGCATATTAGTGCTAAAGATCGAATAATCTATAGTGCTAGATCATCATAAAGATCAACATTAGTATAGAGATACTGAAACTATCACAACACCATCTCAGCATCAATCAATCATCTGTCAAGCATATCAACAATTAATTGTAACCATCTCAACAACAATCAAGTATCTCAACAATCATCTCAGCAATCAACTGTAACTATCTCAACAATCATCTTAGCAGTCATTGGTGTGGCTACAATGTACACATCTCATCAAGCATCTCATCAAATATCAGTATAGACAATACTGACATTATTTGAAGCATACATCTCAATGAGTATCACAATAATGAGCTAATCATATCAACAATCAGCATATCAATGTTGAACCAATCGTCTCAGTAAGCATCAATACAATAACACTGAGCTAACATCTCAATAATCATGAGTATAGCAATATTGAACTAGCATCTCAATAATCATCAATGTAACAATACTGAACCAACATCTCATCCGTCATCAGTATAACAAAACTAAACTATCAATCATCAATATAACCATACTGAACTAACATCTCAATTGTCATCAGTATAACAATACTGAACTAGCATCTTGGCTGTCATCAATATAACAATATTAAACTATGAGTCAACAATATAACTATACTGAAATAACATCTCATCAGTATAATACTACTGAAATCAAACATCTCATCAACCAACAGTATATCAACACTGTAACAACCATCCTTCCCTCTAACTATCTCGGAGCAACATCACAATGAATTCTCTGGTAGATCCACTCGGGCAATTTGTCTAACTTAGTAACTCTTTCGAGCCAACAAGCCTAGTTAGACAGGTGGATCTTCCTCGGGACCAAAAAGCCCCGTCTTTACTTACAAACCCACTTGGGTTAAATTGAACTAGTCACACATACTAATCCCCCTAGGATCAACATGCCTTCTCTGACTAACCCTTTCTGTCCAAACTGTCCTAGTCAGACTTACCTTATTCTAGAATGACCTACTCACCACTGCATCCTTCTTCCATCTATTATCACTTCGTCTTTCGAGAGAGTTCCTTCTAGACTACACCAATCTTGTCTCGAAATTATTCAAACCTTACTCGAGCCAAAGGCCTAGTCAACACATTTGCCACTTGTTCCTCTATAGGAACATACTTGAGCTTTATATCTCCTTTCTAAACCATGTCTCGAATGAAGTGATATCTTACTTCAATATGTTTTGAATTATCATGAAACACTGGATTTTTTGTCATCTTGATACAACTCTGATCATCACAATGGATATCAGTAACATCTATCTCTTCATCAAATAAACCTGTCAACATCTTTCGAAGCCAAACTACTTCACTACAAGCTGAACAAGCAACAATGTATTATGCTTCTGCTATGCTAAGTGCAATACTGGTTTTCTTTCTACTGAACCAAGAGATCATACCTGATCCCAAACTAAAACAACCACCTGAGGTGCTCTTTCTGTGTTTAGTATTTCCTTCCCAATCTAAGTCTACGAACCCATGTAAACTGATCTCACTATGTGATGTATATCTGAGCCCATAATCTAAAGTTCCCTTTAGATACCTCATCACATTTTTTGCTCCTATCAGATGAATGTGCTTTGGATTCACCATGTACTGAATTTAGTGTGTTTAGAACAAAAAATATCAGGTCTTGTATTGGTCAAGTACATTAGTGAACCAATAATCTATATGTACAGAGTGGTATCTACAGCTTCCGATGTATCATCATTTAGCAACTTCAATTTTGTTGTCATTGGAGTATTCATGGCCTTACAATCTAGCATTCCAAACATTTTCATGATTTCTACCGTATATTTTCCTTGGTTTAGGAAAATATCATCTAGGGATCACCAAACTTCAAGACCTGGAAAGTAGTGCATCATTCCAAGGTATTTCATCTCAAATTCTACATCCAACTTCTTCTTGCATTCAACAATGAGCTTGTCTTCTTCTGTTAGGAATAAATCATCCACATATAAAAGTAGTATCATAATCCCATGATTCTCAACCTTATAGTAAAGGTTAGAATCTCTCTTACTCTTGGTAAATCCCAAACTCATCAGGACCAATATATTCTTTCATACCATACTCTGGATGCTTGTTTTATCCCATACAATGCTTTCTTGAGTCTGCATGCATAAGCTTCTTGATCATTAGTCTCGAAACCTTGTGGTTGTTCAATATATACTTCTTCTTCTATCAAGCCAGTCAGAAAATCTATCTTTACATCCATTTGATGTAACTTCCATTTATTCTTGGCTACCAAGGTAAGAGCAGTTCTAATTGAGGTGTACCTAACTACTAGAGCAAAAGTCTCTTCATAGTCAATTCCTTCCTTTCGGGAGAACCCTCTTGCTTTGAATCTTGCCCTGTACTTTTATATACTACCATTTGCGGAATACTTTGTTTTGAAAATCCATTTTGAGGATACCACTGATTTGTCTTTTGGTCTTGTGACAACTTCCCACACATCATTTTTTATTCTGTATTGGTATTCCTTGACCATTACATCAACCCATTCCTTCTATTTTGTTGCATCTTCAAAACAAGTTGGTTCTTTATCAACTAGATCACTCATCAAGGCCATATAACAGGGATATGACTTTGGCTTCTTTCTTTCTCTAGTGGTTCCTTTTGGGACACCAATTTTTTTTGCCTCTTCAATTATATCACAAGCCCAGAAAGGATTTCCTTTTTGAGAAATCATTTCATTAGGAAATTCCTTAGGAAACTGAGGTTCATTCATGTCATGATCCTCGGGTATCTAACTTTCTTCTTCATTCCTAACTGGTTTAGAATTCTCTGCAACTTTGATAGTTTCATGCTCCTCTTCATCTTCTCTATCTTTGTTCAACTTTCTAAAAGTTGAGCCCTCATCAAATGTTAGATCTTTGCTAAGCTCAATCTGACGGTATCCTGGGATATAGATCCGATAGGATTTTGATTGTTTAGTATATCCTACAAACAATCCCTTCTTTCCTAGAGGATCTAGCTTTGTTCTTTTCTCCCTAGGAATGTGAATACACATAGGGTAATCAAATATCTTCAGATGACTTACCTCAGGATTTTATTTGGAGAACATCTATTTTGGAGTTTTTTTCCCAAGGGCACTGTGGGAGATTATGTTCTGTACATATATTGTTGTTCTTGCTGCTTTTTCCCACAGGCACATTGGTAGACATTGATCATGTATCATGGCTTTTAATCCTTCCATGATAGATCTATTATTTCTTTCTTCCATGCCATTTTGTTGAGGATTATAAGGAATGGTGATCTCCCTCTTAATCCTATCTTCCTTGCAAAAATCATTGAATTCATTTGATGTAAACTCTCCTCCATTATCTGATCTTAAAATATTTATTTTCTTCTCAGAAAGGTTTTCTATTAGAGCTTTAAATTCCTTAAACCTTTCAAACACTTCATCCTTCTTTTTCAAACAATATATCCAATTCTTGTAGGAGTAGTCATCAATGAAAGGGCATAGTAAACATACCCGCTTAATGAAGTTGTTTGCATTGGTCCGCATATATATGAATAAATAATATCTAATATCCCTTTTGCTTTGTTGTCACTCTTCAGATAGGGATTCTTAGTATTCTTTCCTTGTGCACATCCTTTGCATACACCTTCATGTTCTATCTGAATTTCTGGTAGACTAGTCACAACCTTACTTACAATTAGAAGAGCTCTATAATGAACATGAGCAAGCCTTCTGTGCCAAAGCTCACATGGATTTGTTGTATTGGTTGCTAAAGCTGAGTCTACATGTCCCTTCAGTTTGTAGAGTCCTCCTTCTTCAATTCCAATTTCTACTTCATCATCTATGGTCTTTCCTTTTGACCACATGAGGACTTTTCCATCTATGAAGGAAACTATGAATCCTCTCTTGTCTAAATATTAAATAGATAGGAATTTCTTCTTTAGTCTAGGGACATATAGGCCCCATCCTTCATCTTCATGGATTTTCTAGATTCCAACTTATAGGATTCTTCTCCCATTCCTTTAATGGGATATTGGGAGTCATCTCCAAGAATTACCTTGTGAGGAGAATATTTTTGTAAAAGGCATTATAGTGAGTCATTGTAACTTTTCATGTGCTTGGATGCCCCATTGTCTACTAACCAGGTTTCATTTCCTGGTGATACTAAGCCTGTTAGGGTAGAGATCAATACATATTCTTCATTGTATTCTTCATATTTCTTTGCTTCATGTTCTACTTCTTGATCACTCTCTTTGATAGCATGAGCTTGGAATCTTTTCATATTTTTAACTCTTTCTGCTTTCATGGGACAGTTGATGGAAATGTGTCCCATATTGTGACAAGTGAAGCACTCCTAATTTGAGAATTATTTCTTAGGTATTTTGAACCCTTGAGTCTTGTGAGGATGATCATGACTCTTCCTTTTGTGCTTTCCTTTGGCATGGGATGTTAATGCTTAATCTTTATTATCATTTAGCTTCACTTCTCTGGATAAGATTCTTTCTTCTTCTTCGACACATTCTTCTCATAGCTTTCTGAATTTGGTTAGTTTCCTTCTTGAGCAAATTCCTTGGATAAACCTTTCCCAATCTCCTGGAAGACCATTTAGGGTGGTCATTACAATTTATGCTTCTTCTATTCTATCTACAATGGCTTCTAGTTGATCTTTGATTTGAGACACTCTTGAAAAATAATATTGCATAGTCTCTGAATTTTGAGTCTTTACACTTTTGAGGTGATTCCTCAGAGTCATCTTCCTGTTGATGTTTCTCCCTTCAAATAGACTAGAGAGGGCATCAAACATTTATTTTGGAGTTTCCCTTGATGATATTTGAGGAATCAAGTTATCCTTGATGGAATCAGCTATGATCCTTTTCGATATGATCATTTCCTTCTTATGCTTGGACTTAACTTCCTCCTTCACAAATTGGTCTAGATCATTCTCTTGCAGGATGAGCATGATCCTATATTTCCATGCTCTAAAGTTTTTAGCTCCTTCAATATTTTCATCTAGATTTGTGTTCTTATTCATATTCAATAGAATGAGAAATTCAAATGGAACACGAAGGAAGAGTACTTACTTGAAGAAAATAGTTTATGGCTGACCTCCTTCTGGAAGTCCTAGGGTTTGATGTAGAAACCCTAATTTCTCAACGGGAAATCCTAATAGGGTTGAGAGGTGGAAAATATGTGCACTCCTATGGAGAGGTATATTGTATCTTCCTTTTTCTGAGATTGATGATAAAACCATGGGAAAATGGAAACCCTAGTTTTTCCCATAGCAGTAAGAGGTCAAAAATTGAAAATTCTTGAAATTCGGTTCTGTTACCATAGAAAGATGCACCCTTCACAGGAGAGTTGTGTAATGTCCCTCCTATATTCCCTAAGAATTTTTGCGATTTTAAATATTATTGTATGAGGGCTTCTAGGTGAGGAGCTCAAGTGCCAAGGCCCCACCATAAGAAACCTGAAAGTTAGGAAAAAATTTAATAACATAAAGGGGCCAACGATAACATGTGCAACAAGAACTAGGGCTAAGGGATCGGAAAAAAGGGTTTGACAAATAACATTATGATATAAATCATATAATAAGGATGAAAGAAAATGACAAATTAGGTCATCATAAAAGACAAAGTATTTTTTGAAATATATATATCTATAATAAAAACATATGATTAAGCAAAGGAGGAGTATTATGATATAAATTATATCACGAGGACAAAAGAAAAGTATAGTATTAAATCCTCCATAAGTTTCAGGCTTTAACCCTCGCATAATTAGAGCGGAGGTTCAGCTTGAATGAGGGAAATAAAATCTTCCCTGAACCTTGACAGTCATAACCATTTAGTGGCTGAAACCGTCGCTTGAATCTGTGCCTTGATCTAGGCATGAAATAAGGAGAGGCTCAGAAAGAAAGTAATGGCCAACAACCTTGACAGTTTTGACCTCTAAGTGGTGGAACAGTCATTTTGAACTAGGCCTTATTTAAATAATTACTGGGTGGGAGAAAAAGGGACGATTCAAGGAATTCGAGCGAGAGCTCAATCCCCAAACCTGGGCTACGTGTGTATGTTAAGGAGAGATGCTAGTTAGGTATAGAAGGATGCTGATCTGAGGTAGTGTGTCTGTTGTTTTGAGAGATCCAGATACTTCCCTTTCTACTCATGCTAGGTCTGGTGGGCGATTTCAGCCTGCGCAAAAGGAATGCAGGTCTATTTTTTTCCTTCTACGTTGGGTCTCAACCACCTGCCCACACTGAAAGGTAAATGAATCTATAGTTAGATGTAGAATCATGCTTTGTCTCCTTTCGTTTTCTTTTCTTTGAAGTAAATGTGTGAATTTATCGTCTAACCCTGCATGTAAACTTTATCTTCTAAAACCTATGTCTTCATTGAGGAAAGGAGCCTAATGATAGCGATAGCCTTATTTTTTTCCCATATCATCATTTGTTCTGTCTTAATATTCTTTTCCTTCATGGATCCTTAATTCGTAGACCGGTATGAGTTGTTTCCTCTCTTTTAAGCTACATCGACTTGATTTATCTAGATTCCACGCCTGCATAGTAAGGTTCACACCGAGTGGAGCAAATATAGGGTGACTGATATAAAAGTGGCCAGGATCGCCGAGTGTACCATCTTTAAAGCTGTGACGATAAATTGGAATTTTCATATATGGTTTCTTGTAACTTGTATACCTGCTCTAATGCTACTCAACCGTGAGGTGTCCCCTTAGAATAATGTGTCCATACTTCACAGCTTTTCAAATTCCTAGCGCCTCCTTCAAACGACCTTCAATGCTGAATACCCTAATAGGATCGAGTTTAGAGTTGGCACTGACTTGGGTTTTAGCAAATGTTGTAACCACTCTCTTGCTATTCTGAAGGTGGGAGATCATGGGCTCTGCCATTGCCATTCTTGATTTCCTTTGTATCATTTCAAATAACACCAAACCCAATATTATTTACATGAGCAGCTTCTTTTCAAAATTGCATGAGGTTTTGCCATTGTCATTGTGCGTTTGTGTACCCCTTCTGACTTCCCGAAAGGTTTATTATATCTTTGTCGGGTCTGTATATGAACACGTTGTTCTGGTACATATATAATAACTACCTCCTTAGTGGTATGGGTGGGTACTGAAAGGTAAAGGGATATTGGTAACAGAAGGCCTAATGTGTGAATGAAAGCGTAATAGAGTATTGTAAAGGGGGAACATGGTGGGTATTGTCTCTGTAAGGTTGAATATTTAGGTGCTCTATGCACAGAGGTTGAAGTACCTCCTTTTTTTTCTATATGTTTGTGTAGAGCACTATTTTTTTTCAAGTTTTACCAGGTCATTTAACATTCGAGCCTTGTCAGAATAAGCCAGTGAACAACCTTACCTTGCCTTCCTTTAAAGTTTTTCAATATATTTAAAAATAAATGCATTATTGTGTATTTAGGAATTGAACTTTGTGGCAAGAAAAATCTATATGTTTGTGCGGCAAATATTGATGAAATCGTGTTCAATACTATCAGTCTATCCTTATCAAATATACTACACATGGCTTATGTGCTTATCGAAATGATATAGAGATGATGACGGATACTGGGATTGTAGATTTGAACCATCACGTTAGTCAATAAATACCTTCCCATAAAAATGTACAGTATAAAATGAAAAATCCCTCGTAGGAGTATCAAAACATGAAAGATCATTTTTATCAAGCTGGGTGACTTTTATAAATAGTTATGTCATAATTAACATTCACTGGGTGCCCAAGGGGGCTGTTAAATCCTTTATACATTGGTTATAAGGATAAGGAGATTGTTTAGTTGCAACAAGCTCTCTGCGAAGAGTCTTGTGGTATGGTCAACCGGCCAGGGATGAGTCGTGACTTTGTAAGTAGTCTATTTATGATAAAGAAATGAAAATAATAACTAATTTTGTGGACGTAGCCTCATGGACGAGGTGAACCACATGAATGTGTTTGTCTCATTTTGTGATGTTATGTTGTGCACGTTTATTTTTCTTTTTCATAATGATGATGTTATCCCAAGGCTAATTGGTGGGATAGGTTAATAATCATTTTTTTGCAGACACCTAATTCGCAATCACTTCACTTAATGCATAAGGTACAAGAGGTATTTTACATATGGTATCAGAGCTAGCTACAACGCTGGACCCTTAAGAATGGGCTAACATGATAGTTACAGGACTACATTTGGAAGAAGATTTGCTCGGAGCTTATCCTTTGCAGCAGAATTCATAGGATTCAGGTGCATTGTGCGCGAGAGGAAATGAAGTGGGAATATATGCTTATTCGGGGTATGTGGTGACTTTCCAGGTCAATCCATCCATACATTCTTGTCCACTTTATGTCTCCCATAGCTTTCGAGTCATGCTTTGCATTTTGCATTGGTGTTTCAATTATTTCAATTTATGTATTTCTGGGTCTATTTGGTGATCCAGTGATCAATTGAATTTTTGGGGTACTTTTATTTATAACCCTTCTGGGAGTCAGTCTGATTCTGATATCTAGTCGAGTTCTAGATGGATATTTTCGATCTGCAATCTCGTCTAATTTTTCAAACCATTTTCCAATTTTCTACAAATTTACTTTGGATCTCATAACTGGTATTCGCATGAGCCTTATATTCACTTGATAGGGTTCGCAAATTCGAGACATAATATTTTCCATATTTGCAAATTCATCTTTGGATATTATTCCTTGTGGTTGGACCCTCTCTATTTGAATAGTGATTATACCTAGGATTTAACTAATTGGAAAATTTGCTCTCATCATGGCACCGGTTGAAAAAAACAAAGCCTTCAATTGAATTTTGGTAAGTATGAAATTTCGGGTAAGTATATTTTTACCACTACTCCTTTCATTTATAACATGTTATGTCTGGAAGTGTCTTTGATACCAATTCTTGTTTAATTTTGAGATTAGGTTATGGGGGAGAATAGGTTTTAGCACTTTGTAGGAAAAGCTAAAATGGTAAACATGAATATGATGTTAACTATTATCTAGTTATTTCTCCTGATATTGGAATAATACATCAGTAGTGCCTATTTATTGCTAAATACTATTTTTATCTCAAAGCTTTTCTTATTATATTCTAAGTTTACTTTCATAAAACTAACAGACCTTGATATCGGTATGTATGTGCTTAGTTTTATTTTTGTTAGTTCTATTAATTTATGCATGAGTACATGGTGTAGATGGATATGCTTACGTAGTGATTAGTTTGTCCCTAACATGTTAACTAGAATTCCGTTTGGAAACTCTGTATTTAACATGATTTTGGCGAGTTGCGTCAATATTCTAGAATTGTCTTTGGCATTTTGAATAAAGGCAATTCCATAGACCTACATTTGCGTAGGCTATGTGTGTTTGAAGTGAAATTGTTCTTGCAAGGGACCAATCATTTTTCATATATCAGTCAAGTTCAGATGGCAATGAATTTTAATGTTGGATTAGTAACAGAAGGTGCATCTAGTCACTTATAAGGTATATCAAGTTACCTATAGTAATTGACTCGAACATTTTACTATTTTGGGTAATGTGGGTGATATTTGAAACTTTCACTTTTTGTAAGAGTTTTGTATATATCCAGTGATACATAGCTTCATCTGCGCATGCTATTAATCGTGAATTTAGTTTGTTAACCTCAGATTTTGAAAGGATACAATTTAACCTGTTGAATTTGGATGCTTAGTTTGGTCATTGTTGAACCATTATTTGTGTTTTTATTTTGATATGGTAAAGCTTTGCCTTCTTTGAGTTGATTTAACGAGTTTTTCCTTTTTCTTACTCTTTGTGAAGGATTTATGCAGTCTGTGCCATAAATTATATATCCTTTTGAATCCATGCATTGGGGTTTTCTTATTAATTATTTCCTTGTTATTTTGTCACAAATTGCTTATATTTTACAGAATTGCGCAGATGGATTTCCAAAGGATGGTGCTGATACAATGTTGAAGATGTATTATGTATGGGCTCGTTTGCTAGGGCTTCATTAATATTTGAAGGGTGTTCTCAGTCTCTTATTTCACTATGCTTTGTTTATCAATAATCTTGACCTTTTTGAAGAACTGTATGGGAAGCTTCATTAATATCTGAAGGTGTTTCTTCGTTTATGATTTTTTCCCTTAAAGCTGCTTACGCTTTCAAGTAGCCCAGACTTGAAAACTTTATTGAAATTGAAAGTGCTTATTTTTAGTATGGCTTCTTTGAAAACATATTTAAGATATTGATTGTCCTATATAACATATGAAGTTTCAACATGTTTGTTATTAGATCTCAGTTGACCATTGCTATTTACCACTGACTATGTTGTGCACACCTGGTGGGTCTTCTTTTGGGTTCTTGCATTTGTTAGTTTAATTTATATCTTGCTTCCAGTTGTAATGAGGGATGGTTTCTAATTCCTTATGTGTTTCCGACCTTAGTTTTTTTTTGGTTAGTTTTGAATTTTGTGATATGTATAATCTCTGAGATTAAATGATTGTTTCGAGAGTTATTTTTCCTCGACATGAATAGAATGGCAAGTTCAATGTTTCTTTATATACCAGCTGGTTTGTCAATAACATATGACTGATTCTTATGTTGCTTATACCAATGGAGGTAGTTAACAGGGAGTGATCTTCCCTAATAACATCATTATTGTTTATTGTTTGGTTGAGAGGTTGATGCTTGGTTGGAGGGTGAGTATTCTTGATTGTTTGATTTTCTCCTCCTTTACTGTAGACTCATTGTTGATTGTGTCCCATTTTTCTTTTTCTTACAATACCCTTAATTTGTAATAAGTTACAATAACCTGCATCATGTGGGACATGCTGGAGTCATTTGTGGTTCTCTAATGAATAGCCAATTTAAGAATGCGTGCCTGTGCAATATAAGTTAAGAAGTCGAATGTGTGCCTACGCAATTAATGTCAAATAGTTATATTGAATTCTTTATTCCAAGAAATGTAATGACTCTACGAATTATTTTTTTGGAATCATTTATGATGCTCCTTAAGCAAGTACACTGTATTTTATGTGCTAAGAGATTCAAAAGTTAATTATATTGTTGTGAAAATTGCTTTGTGATTTGAGAGAGTCATGAAATTTTCTATAACTAAATTGTTGTTGCCCTGGAACACATTAAGAACATGCCCTGCATAAGAGATCATGTGATGCGACTACATATTTGCGAAAAGCAACTAATTGTAGATACTGCGTCAACTAGAAATTCTCGTACACATGAAAGGTAGATAACATAGATAGTTGAACATAAATGTAGGGTTTTTGAAAAATACTGTAAATCATGGTTTTGGTCATGTAAATTGAAAAGGTTTGTGGCTTTGTATGAATGCCTTCTTGTCAATTCTGGTGTTAAAAGAATTGAAAAGGCTCTTATCGATGAATGAGAAATGGGGTAAGGCATGATTTATGCTAAAAGTTTGATGTTCCTTGAATTAATAATATGATAAACTGACCACCCATGGAGTGATTGCAGGCATTGAAAATTGTGGCCATGAGGAAGGCCGAAAGAGTTAAGAAGATATGAGAAAAATATCATGGGCATAAAGTTGTCACCACGAGGAAGTGGTGATGCAGGTAGTGGTTGAAAGCTACATTGTTTTCCCCCAGGCCAGCGGGGGACCACTATGCATTCTGGGGATGCCTAGATGTAAAACATTTGGTTAAGACTCGTTTCACACACATTAGAGGACTGTCACATGAGTGGGGGACTCTATGAAGAGAATAACCTCTAGGCACTGTGGGGGTGTGCGAGAACGGAGTGCCTCAGCTTGGTGAAGCACCCTGAAGAGCACAAAAGGAGATATGAGGGTATCATCCTTGTGTTGGGTGGCTTGAATCGGTACTGGGAGTACTGTTAGCACTTGGTGTACTGGGATGGAGGAACATCCAGAGAAAAGAATAATGATAAAGCACCCTGAATAGCACAAAAGGAGATACATGAAGGGTTGGTATCGTCCTTGTGTTGGGTGGCTTGAATTGGTACTTGGAGTACTATTGGCACTTGGAGTGTTGGGATGGAGGACATCTAGAGAAAAGAACGACGCCAGAAAAAGGTATGTGCAGTACAGGTAAACTAGTACTTATGTGTTATTAGCAATAGAACTGACATATTGTATAATGTTGGATTTCTAAGTTTTACATTGTTTTTCAATGTTGTTGCTAGTATGCATGCATAGGTATGATTTTAAGTGCATGATCATGACACGATATACAATCAAACAAGGACGAGTGAAAAGGAAAGGAAACGTTATTGAACGACAAGAACACCGAGGACGATGTTAATTTTAGGGGGAAAGGATGTAATGTCCCTCCTATATTCCCTAAGCATTTTTGTGATTTTAAATATTATTGTATGAGGGCTTCTGGGTGAGGATCTCAAGTACCAAGGCCCCATCAGAAGAAACCTGAAAGTTAGGCAAAAATTTAATAACATAAAGGGGCCAACGATCACATGTGTAACAAGAACTAGGTCTAAGGGATTGGAAAAAAAAGTTCGACAAATAACATTATGATATAAATCATATAATAAGGACGAAAGAAAATGACAAATTAAGTCATCATAAAAGACAAAGTATTTTTTGAAATATTTATATATATATAATAAAAACATATGATTAAGCAAAGGAGGAGTATTATGATATAAATTATATCATGAGGATAAAAGAAAAGTATAGTATTAAATCCTCCATAAGTTTCGGGCTTTAACCCCATCATAATTAGAGCAGAGGTTCAGCTTGAATAAGGGAAATAAAATCTTCCCTGAACCTTGACAGTCATGACCATTTAGTGGCTGAAACCGTCGCTTGAATCTGTGCCTTGATCTGGGCATGAAATAAGGAGAGGCTCACAAAGAAAGTAACGGCCAATAACCTTGACAATTTTGACCTCTTAGTGGCAGAATGGTCATTTTGACCCAGGCCTTATTTAAATAATTATTGGGTGGGAGAAAGGGGGACGATTCAAGGAATTCAAGCGAGAGCTCAATCCCCAAACCTGGGCTACATGTGTATGTTAAGGAGAGATGCTAGTTAGGTATAGAAGGATGCTGATCTGAGGTAGTGTGTCTGTTGTTTTGAGAGATCCAGATCCTGCTCTTTCTACTCATGCTAGGTCTGGTGGGCGATTTCAGCCTACGCAAAAGGAATGCAGGTCTGTTTTTTTTCCTTCTACGTTGGGTCTCATCCACCTGCCCACACTGAAAGGTAAATGAATCTATAGTTAGATGCAGAATCGTGCTTTGTCTCCTTTCATTTTCTTTTCTTTGAAGTAAATGTGTGAATTTATCGTCTAACCCTGCGTAAAAACTTTATCTTCTAAAACCTATGTTTTCATTGAGGCAAGGAACCGAAGGATAGAGATAGCCTTATTTTTTTCCCATATCATCGTTTGTTCTGGCTTAATATTATTTTCCTTCATGGATCCTTAATTCGTAGGCTGGTATGAGTTGTTGCCTCTCTTTTAAGCTACATCGACTTGATTTATCTAGATTCCATGCCTGCATAGTAAGGTTCACACCCAGTGGAGAAAATACAGGGTGACTGATATAAAAGTGGCTAGGATCGCCGAGTGTACCATCTTTAAAGCTGTGAAGATAAATTGGAATTTTCATATATGGTTGCTTCTAAGTTGTATACCTGCTCTAATGTTACTCAACCGTGAGGTGTCCGCTTAGAATAATGGGCATGAAATAAGGAGAGGCTCACAAAGAAAGTAACGGCGAATAACCTTGACAGTTTTGACCTCTTAGTGGCAGAACGGTCATTTTGACCCAGGCCTTATTTAAATAATTACTGGGTGGGAGAAAGGGGGACGATTCAAGGAATTCGAGCGAGAGCTCAATCCCCAAACCTGGGCTACGTCTGTATGTTAAGGAGAGATGCTAGTTAGGTATAGAAGGATGTTGATCTGAGGTAGTGTGTCTATTGTTTTGAGAGATCCAGATACTGCTCTTTCTACTCATGCTAGGTCTGGTGGGCGATTTTAGCCTACGCAAAAGGAATGCAGGTCTGTTTTTTTTCCTTCTACGTTGGGTCTCATCCACCTACCCACACTGAAAGGTAAATGAATCTATAGTTAGATGCAAAATCATGCTTTGTCTCCTTTCGTTTTCTTTTCTTTGAAGTAAATGTGTGAATTTATCGTCTAACCCTTCGTGTAAACTTTTTCTTCTAAAACCTATGTTTTCATTGATGCAAGGAACCTAAGGATAGTGATAGCCTTTTTTTTTCCCATATCATCATTTGTTCTGGCTTAATATTCTTTTCCTTCATGGATGCTTAATTCATAGGCTGGTATGAGTTGTTGCCTCTCTTTTAAGCTACATCGACTTGATTTATCTAGATTCCATGCCTGCATAGTAAGGTTCACACCCAGTGGAGCGAATACAGGGTTTCTGATATAAAAGTGGCTAGGATCACCGAGTGTACCATCTTTAAAGCTGTGAAGATAAATTGGAATTTTCATATATGGTTGCTTTTAACTTGTATACCCACTCTAATGTTACTCAACCGTGAGGTGTCCCCTTAGAATAATGTGTCCATACTTCACAGCTCTTCAAATTCCTACCGCCTCCTTCAAATGACCTTCAATGCTCAATACCATGATAGGATCAAGTTTAGAGTTGGCACTGACTTGGGTTTTAGCAGACGCTGTAACCACTCTCTTGCTATTCTGAAGGTGGGAGATCGTGGGCTCTGCCATTGCCATTCTTGATTTCCTTTTTATCATTTCAAAGAACACCAAACCCAATATTATTTACATGAGCAGCTTCTTTTCAAAATTGCATGAGGTTTTTCCATTGTCATTGCGCGTTTGTGTACTCCTTCTGACTTCCCGAAAGGTTTATTATATCTTTGTCGGGTCTGTATATGAACACGTTGTTCTGGTACATATATAATAACTACCTCCTTAGTCGTATGGGTGGGTACTGAAAGGTAAAGGGGTATTGGTCACAGAAGACCTAATGTGTGAATGAAAGCGTAATAGAGTATTGTAAAGGGGAAACATCATGGGTATTGTCTCTGTAAGGTTGAATCTTTAGGTGCTCTATGCACAGAGGTTGACGTACCTCCTTTTTGTTCTGTACATTTGTGTAGAGCACTATTTTTTTTTATGTTTTACGAGGTCATTTAACATTTGAGCCTTGTCACAATAAGCCAGTGAACAACCTTACCTTGCCTTCCTTTAAAGTTTTTCAATATATTTAAAAATAAATGCATTATTGTGTATTTAGGAATTGAACTTTGTGGCAAGAAAAATCTTTATGTTTGTGCGGAAAATATTGATGAAATCTTTTTTAATACTATCAATCTATCCTTATCAAATATACTACACATGGCTTATGTGCTTATCGGAATGATATAGAGACGATGACGGATACTGGGATTGTATATTCGAACCATCACGTTAGTCAATAAATGCCTTCCCATAAAAATATGCAGTATAAAAAAAAATCCCTTGTAGGAGTATAAAAACGTGAAAGATCATTTTTATCAAGCTGGGTGACTTTTATAAATAGCTATGTCATAATTAACATTCACCGGGTGCCCAAGGGGGCTATTAAATCCTTTATCAGCTAGTTATAAGGATAAGGAGATTGTTTAGTTGCAAGAATCTCTCTGCAAAAAGTCCTGTGGTATGGTCAACCGGCCAGGGATGAGCCGTGACTTTGTAAGTATTCTATTTATGATAAAGAAATGAAAATAATAACTAATTTTGTGGACGTAGCCTCTTGGATGAGGTGAACCACGTGAATGTGTTTGTCTCATTTTGTGATGTTATGTTGTGCACGTTTATTTTTCTTTTTCATAATGATGATGTTATCCCAAGGCTAATTGGTGGGATAGGTTAATAATCATGTTTTTGTAGACACCTAATTCGCAATCACTTCACTTAATGCATTAAGGTACAAGAGGTATTTTACATATGGTATCAGAGCTAGCTACAATGCTAGACCCTTAAGAATGGGCTAACATGATAGTTGCAGGACTACATTTGGAAGAAGATTTGCTCGAAGATTATCCTTTGCAGCAAAATTCACAGGATTCAGGTGCATTGTGCGCGAGAGGAAATGAAGTGGAATATATTTTTATTCGCGGTATATGGTGACTTTCCAGATCAATCCATCCATACATTCATGTCCACTTTACGTCTCCCACAAATTTCGAGTCCTGCTTTGCATTTTGCATTGGTGTTTCAATTAGTTCAATTTCTGTATTTTTGGGTCTATTTGGTGATCTTGTGATCAAAGATCTTGAATTTTTGGGGTACTTTTATTTATAACCCTTCTGGGAGTCAGTTTGATTCTGATATCTAGTCAAGTTCTAGCTGGATATTTTCGATCTGCAATCTCATCTGATTTTTCAAACTCTTTGCCAATTTTCTACAAATTTACTTTGGATCTCATAACTGGTATCCGCATGAGCCTTACATTCACTTGATAGGGTTCGCAAATTCGAGACATAATATTTTCCATATTTCCACATTCATCTTTGGATATTATTCCTTGTGGTTGGACCCCCTCTATTTGAATAGTGATTATACCTAGGATTTAACTAATTGGAAAATTTGCTTTCATCATGGCGCTGGTTGAAAAAACCAGAGCCTTCAATTCAATTCTGGTAAGTATGAAATTTCTGGTAAGTATATTTTTACCACTACTCATTTCATTTATAACATGTTATGTCTGGAAGTGTCTTTGATACCAGTTCTTGTTTAATTTTGAGATTAGGTTATGCGGGGGAATAGGTTTTAGCACTTTGTAGGAAAAGCTAAATGGTAAACATGAATATGATGTTAACTATTATCTAGTTATTGCTCCTGATATTGGAATAATACATCGGTAGTGCCTATTTATTGCTAAATACTATTTTTATCTCAAAGCTTTTCTTATTATATTCTAAGTTTACTTTCATAAAACTAACAGACCTTGATATCGGTATGTATGTGCTTAGTATTATTTTTGTTAGTTATATTAATTTATGCATGAGTACATGGTGTAGATGGATATGCTTACGTAGTGATTAGTTTGTCCCTAACATGTTAACCAGAATTCCGTTTGGAAACTCTGTATTTAACATGCTTTCGGTGAGTTGCGTCAATATTCTAGAATTGTCTTTGGCATTTTGAACAAAGGCAATTCCATAGACCTACATTTGCGTAGGCTATGTGTGTTTGAAGTGAAATTGTTCTTGCAAGGGACCAATCATTTTTCATATATTAGTCAAGTTCAGATGGCAATGAATTTTAATGTTGGATTAGTAACAGAAGGTGCATCTAGTCACTTATAAGGTATATCAAGTTACCTATAGTAATTGACTCGAACATTTTACTATTTTGGGTAATGTGGGTGATATTTGAAACTTTCACTTTTTGTAAGAGTTTTGTATATATCCAGTGATACATAGATTCATGTGCGCACGCTGTTATTGTGAATTTAGTTTGTTAATCTCATATTTTGAAAGGATACAATTTAACCTGTTGAATTTGGATGCTTAGTTTGGTCATTGTTGAACCATTATTTGTGTTTTTATTTTGATATGGTAAAGCTTTGCCCTCTTTGAGTTGATTTAACGAGTTTTTCCTTTTTCTTACTCTTTGTGAAGGCTTTATGCAATCTGTGCCATAAATTATATATCCTTTTAAATCCACGCATTGGGGTTTTCTTATTAATCCTTTCCGTGTTATTTTGGCACAAATTGCTTATATTTTACAGAATTGCGCAGATGGATTTCCAAAGGATGGTGCTGATACAATGTTGAAGATGTATTATGTATGGGCTCCTTTGCTAGGGATTCATTAATATTTGAAGGGCGTTCTCAGTCTCTTATTTTACTATGCTTTGTTATCAATAATCTTGACCTTTTTGAAGAACTTTATGGGAAGCTTCATTAATATCTAAAGGTGTTTCTTCGTTTATGATTTTTTACCTTAAAGGTGCTTACACTTTCAAGTAGCCCACACTTGAAAACTTTATTGAAATTGAAAGTACTTATTTTTAGTATGGCTTCTTTGAAAACATATTTAAGATATTGATTGTCCTATATAACATACGAAGTTTCAACATGTTTGTTATTAGACCTCAGTTCACCATTGCTATTTACCACTAACTATGTTGTGCACACCTGGTGGGTCTTCTTTTGGGTTCTTGCATGTGTTAGTTTAATTTATATCTTGCTTCCAGTTGTAATGAGGGATGGTTTAATAGTATAGATACTGCATCAACTAGAACTTCTCGTACACATGAAAGGTAGATAATAGAGATAGTTGAACATAAATGTAGGGCTTTTGAAAAATACTGTAAATCATGGTTTTGGTTATGTAAATTGAAAAGGTTTGTGGCTTTGTATGAATTCCTTCTTGTCAATTCTGGTGTTAAAAGAATTGAAAAGGCTCTTACCGATGAATGAGAAATGGGGTAAGGCATGATTTATGCTAAAAGTTTGATGTTCCTTGAATTAATAATATGATAAACTGACCACCTATGGAGTGATTGCAGGCATGGAAAATTGTGGCCATGAGGAAGGCCGAAAGAGTTAAGAAGATATGAGAAAAATCTCATGGGCATAAAGTTTTCACCATGAGGAAGTGGTGATGGAGGTAGTGGTTGAAAGCTACCTTGTTTTCCCCCGGGCCAGTGAGGGACCACTATGCATTCTGGGGATGCCTAGATGTAAGACATTTGGTTAAGACTCTTTTCGCACACATTAGATGATTGTCACATGAGTGGGGGACTCTATGAAGAGAATAAGCTTTAGGTGCTGTGGGGGTGTGCGAGAACGGAGTGCCTCAGCTTGGTGAAGCACCCTGAAGAGCACAAAAGGAGATACGAGGGTATCATCCTTGTGTGGGGTGGCTTGAATCGGTACTGGGAGTACTGTTAGCACTTGGTGTGCTGGGATGGAGGAACATCTAGAGAAAAGAATAATGATAAAGCACCCCGAATAGCACAAAAAGAGATACACGAAGGGTTGGTATCGTCCTTGTGTTGGGTGGCTTTAGTTGGTACTTGGAGTATTGTTGGCACTTGGAGTGCTGGGATGGAGGACATCCAGAGAAAAGAACGGTGGCAGGAAAAGGTATGTGCAGTACAGGTAATCTAGTACTTATGTGTTATTGGCAATAGAACTGACATGTTGTATAATGTTGGATTTCTAAGTTTTACATTGTTTTTAAATGTTGTTGCTAGTATGCATGCATAGGTATGATTTTAAGTGCAGGATCATCATAGGATATACAATCAAACAAGGACGAATGAAAAGGAAAGGAAAAGTTATTGAAGGAAAAGAACTCCAAGGACGGTGTTAATTTTAGGGGGAAAGGATCTAATGTCCCTCCTATATTCCCTAAGAATGTTTGCAATTTTAAATATTATTGTATGAGGGCTTCTGGGTGAGGAGCTTAAGTGCCAAGGCCCCACCAGAAGAAACCTGAAATTTAGGCGAAAATTTAATAACATAAAGGGGCCAACGATCACATGTGCAACAAGAACTAGGGCTAAGGGATTGGAAAAAAGGGTTCGACAAATAAAATTATGATATAAATCATATAATAAGGACGAAAGAAAATGACAAATTAAGTCATCATAAAAGACAGTATTTTTTGAAAGATATATATATATAATAAAAACCTACGATTAAGCAAAGGAGGAGTATTATGATATAAATTATATCATGAGGACAAAAGAAAAGTATAGTATTAAATCCTCCATAACTTTCGGGATTTAACCCTGGCATAATTAGAGTGGAGGTTCAGCTTGAATGAGGGAAATAAAATATTCTTTGAACCTTGGCAGTCGTGACCGTTTAGTGGCTGAAACCATCGCTTGAATCTGTGCCTTGATCTGGGCATGAAATAAGGAGAGGCTCAGAAAGAAAGTAACAGCCAACAACCTTGACAGTTTTGACCTCTTAGTGGTGGAATGGTCATTTTCACCCAGGCCTTATTGAAATAATTACTGGGTGGGAGAAAGGGGGATGATTCAAGGAATTCGAGCGAGAGCTCAATCCCCGAACTTGGGCTACATGTTTATGTTAAGGAGAGATGCTAGTTAGGTATAGAAGGATGCTGATCTGAGGTAGTGTGTCTGTTGTTTTGAGAGATCGAGATACTGCTCTTTCTACTCATGCTAGCTCTGGTGTGTGATTTCAGCCTGTGCAAAAGGAATGCAGGTCTGTTTTTTTCCTTCTACGTTGGGTCTCATCCGCCTGCCCACACTGAAAGGTAAATGAATCTATAGTTAGATGCAGAATCATGCTTTTTTTCCTTTCATTTCCTTTTCTTTGAAGTAAATGTGTGAATTTATCATCTAACCCTGTGTGTAAAATTTATCTTCTAAAACCTATGTTTTCATTGAGGCAAGGAGCCTAAGGATAGCGATAGCCTTATTTTTTTCCCATATCGTCGTTTGTTCTAGCTTAATATTATTTTCCTTCATGGATCCTTAATTCATAGGCTGGTATGAGTTGTTGCCTCTCTTTTAAGCTACATCAACTTGATTTATCTAGATTCCATGCATGCATAGTAAGGTTCACACCCAGTGGAGCGAATACAGGGTGACTGATATAAAAGTGGCCAATATTGCCGAGTGTACCATCTTTAAAGCTGTGAAGATAAATTGGAATTTTCATATATGGTTGATTTTAACTTGTATACCCTCTCTAATGTTACTCAACCGTGAGGTGTCCCCTTAGAATAATGTGTCCATACGTCACAGCTCTTCAAATTCCTACCGCCTCCTTCAAACGACCTTCAATGCTCAATACCCTGATAGGATTGAGTTTAGAGTTGGCACTGACTTGGGTTTTAGCAGATTTTGTAACCACTTTCTTGCTATTCTGAAGGTGGGAGATCATGGGCTCTGCCATTGCCATTCTGGATTTCCTTTGTATCATTTCAAAGAACACCAAACCCAATATTATTTACATGAGCAGCTTCTTTTCAAAATTACATGAGGTTTTTCCATTGTCATTGTGCGTTTGTGTACTCCTTCTGACTTCCCAAAAGGTTTATTATATATTTGTCGGGTCTGTAT
Organism: Pseudotsuga menziesii; assembly: GCA_001517045.1. NCBI lineage: Eukaryota > Viridiplantae > Streptophyta > Pinopsida > Pinales > Pinaceae > Pseudotsuga > Pseudotsuga menziesii. The sequence continues at coordinate 262,295 of LPNX010861352.1, read as the reverse complement.
ATGAACATGTTGTTCTGGTACATATATAATAACTACCTCCTTAGTGGTATGGGTGGGTACTAAAAGGTAAAGGGGTATTTGTAACAGAAGGCCTAATGTGTGAATGAAAGCGTAATAGAGTATTGTAAAGGGGGAACATGGTGGGTATTGTCTCTGTAAGGTTGAATCTTTAGGTGCTCTATGCACAGAGGTTGAAGTACCTCCTTTTTGTTCTGTACGTTTGTGTAGAGCACTATTTTTTTTTGAGTTTTACCAGGTCATTTAACATTTGATCCTTGTCACAATAAGCCAGTGAAAAACCTTACCTTGCCTTCCTTTAAAGTTTTTCAATATATTTAAAAAGAAATGCATTATTGTGTATTTTGGAATTGAACTTTGTGGCAAGGAAAATATATATGTTTGTGCTGCAAATATTGATGAAATCTTGTTCAATACTATCAGTCTATCCTTATCAAATATACTACACATGGCTTATGTGCTTATCAGAATGATATAGAGACGATGATGGATACTAGGATTGTATATTCGAACCATCACGTTAGTCAATAAATTCCTTCCCATAAAAATGTACAGTATATATAAAAAAATCCCTCGTAGGAGTATAAAAATGTGAAAGATCATTTTTATCAAGCTGGGTGACTTTTATAAATAGTTATGTCATAATTAACATTCACCGGCTGCCCAAGGGGGCTGTTAAATCCTTTATAAGCTGGTTATAAGGATAAGGAGATTGTTTAGTTGCAAGAAGCTCTCTGCGAAGAGTCTTGTGGTATGGTCAACTGGCCAGGGATGAGCCGTGACTTTGTAAGTAGTCTATTTATGATAAAGAAATGAAAATAATAACTAATTTTGTGGATGTAGCCTCGTGGACGAGGTGAACCACATGAATGTGTTTGTCTCATTTTGTGATGTTATGTTGTGCACGTTTATTTTTCTTTTTCATAATGATGATGTTATCCCAAGGCTAATTGGTGGGATAGGTTAATAATCATGTTTTTGCAGAAACCTAATTCGCAATCACTTCACTTAATGCATTAAGGTACAAGAGGTATTTTACAAGTTGGATGATCCCTCTTTTCTGGTTGAACTTTCGAGGGATTCGTTAAGAACAACAAACTTTAGTTATGTAGTGTCTCCTTTCAGGGTGGCTCTCATACCATGTTAAAATTATTTATAATTTCTTAGATGATATCTTAAAACAACTAGCCACTAGAATATCACTGAAAGAACAAGATGCACAAAAAAATAATAACTCAAGAACACATACATTTTCCTCTGTGAAACCATAAGGGATAAAACCCCGCAAAACTTCCTCAGTGCAGAACTCAACCAGTGTAGTGTAAATTACAGACAACAACTGCTTCCTTCTTCTTGGTGCATTACTACTTCTCTCTCTTGCTAAAACCAGCTTGAGTGAGTGAGTACAAATGAAGGGGAGTGCCTCCCTATTTATATTCTTTTGTTTACTTCACCTCTAACTTGGTGAGGCCAACTTCGCTAGCTGTTAAGGTCAACTTGTCCAATTCAACATTACAAATAGCATTTATTATATTGACACTTGGCTACTAATTACCTGGATTACATTAGGAGGTTTACATTACATCCTTCAATGACTCTAACAAGACCAAACTCATCTCCAATAGGAGCAATACAATACAACCAGAATATCTTCCGAAGTTACATTATTTTAACAACAACATCTAGAAAGTAAAATGCTAGTTATGCCACTTGTCGTCCACCCTTCTACAACTATGCATTCCTCCTAGTGGATCAGTGAGCACTCTTTTAACAGTCTCCTTTAGATATGTGATTCTTGAGTTAATTATTTAAAAATAAATAAATTATTCAATTACAGTCATCCTCGACCAACTTGGTCATAAAAAATTTATAATAACTTTTATCGTAATGTTTTCTCAAATAAATAAAAATATCTATTTTTCACTTCTAGGTGGGTTACAAACACCCATCTCTCCAGTTCAACATCATCCTTGATGTTGCTTAATTTTTATTCTAATTCTTTATGGAACATAGATGGATATGCCTCCTACATATGACTCTTTGATTCCCAGGTTGCTTCATATAGACTAAGGTATTTCCATTGCACCTTTACTTGTCCAATGGTGTGATTTGGGAGAAAAATTTCCCTCCTGTTGAGAATACAGTCCGGTTCCACCTGAAAATCTCCTTCACGTTCTACCTGAATAACATTCCAGTTGATCACATGAGTATCATCATGCACATATCACATGAGTATCATCATGCACATACTTTTTCAATATGGAAATATTAAATACATTATGTATTCTAAGATTAGCTGGAAAAGCTAACCGATATGCCATTGGTCCAACTCTTTCCATTATTGCAAATGGTCCATAATGCCTGGGTACTAATTTAGCATAACACCCCAACTTAAAGGATATTTTTCTAGTTTTTACCATGAAAAATACATGCTCACCTACTTGGAATTCTTTCTGAGTTCTTTTAAGTTCTACATGACAATTTTGTCTGTCTTGAGCAATTTTCAAATTGCTTTGTACCTATTTCACTATTATCTCTAGTTATTTTATCAAGTCAGGTCCTAACATCAATCTGTCAACCAGATTACTCAATGAAATGGGAGTGTTGAATTTCCTACCATACAATAATTCAAAAGGAATAAGTTTAGATAAAGCTTGATAATTATTATTATACACAAATTAGACTAAGTGCAAATAATCTTCTCATTTCTTGGGATAGTCTCTAACATGCATTCGTAACATGTCTTCTAGAACTTGATTGACTCTTTCTCGTTGTCCATCCATTTGTGGATGATAAGAAGTATTGAAATTCAATTTAGTATCTAACACTTTAAACAATGAATTCCAAAAATTTCCAATAAATTTAGGATCTCAGTCAGAAATTGTTACCTTTGGAATTTTGTGCAATCGAAAAATTTCCTTCATAAAGATGTCAGCAATGTTAGCAGCCTTGTGATTTATTTTAACAGGTATAAAATGTTTTTCCTTGCTTAATTTTTCTACCACCACCATTATTGAACAATTTTTTTTTTTTTTTTTCAGCAATCCAATTATAAAAACAAGACTCATAACTTCTCATTTCCAACTTGGAATTGGTAATGGTTGCAAAATATCGGTTGGGTGTTGATGCTTAGATTTAACTTGCTGACATTATATACACATAGATATATATTCATCAACTTTATTCTTCATATTAGGCAAAAAATACTATTTTCTTAACATTGTTATCATCTTTTGATACCCCAGATGTCTGGAATAAGTAATTTTATGTACTTCATTTAAAATCAATATTTTAATTTATGGTATGTTAGGCACATAAAGTCTGTTTTTATACAACATTAATCCTTTTTTCATTTAAAATGTAATCTATCTTCGAATTTTTAGATTCAATATTAGTTACTTTTTCTTTTAGATTTTGGTATTCCTTATCCATTTTTATCCCTTCTTCCAATTTATCTTCTATTTCTGTTTTATAACTGCTAATGGTAGCAATCAATTGCGTTATTGCTTTCTTGCTTAAGGAATCAACCACTTTGTTTTCCTTTCATTTGATGTGTTTGATTTAAAAATCATATTCGCTAAGGAGATATAACCATCTAGCTTTCCCTACGTTCATATTTTGTTGATCAAAGAAATATCTTAATCTTATGTTATCAAACATTAACAAAAATCCTTTACCAATTAGATTATGGCGGCACATTTTCAGAGAGTGAATTATGGCAGCGAGCTCTAAATCATATGTTGCATAATTCTTTTCATGTGTTTTTATATTCCATGATTCATAAGAGATTATGTGACCTTGTGTTACTACTCCACCCAAACCTTCGTTGCATGCATGAGTGCACACAACAAAATCTTTGTGTAGATCTACTAGTTTTATTATAGGTGTCATAGTTAATAATTATTTTAATTTATTAAAACGATCTTCACACTTTTGATCCCAAACAAATCTTTTTCCCTTTTTCTGCAAGGATGTTATGGGATTTGCAATCTTTGAAATTCCTTTAATAAATTTCCTGTGATAACTCGTAATTTTGATGAATGATCATACATATGTTACATCTTTGGGAATAAGTCATTCAATTACTACTTTTATATTATCTAGGTCTACTGATATTCCTTCCTTCGATATCATGTGACCTAGATACTGTATTTTATATTTGAATAATTTGTATTTACTAAACTTAGCATACATTTTATGTTCTCTCAAAACATGTAGTATTATATGCAAGTTTTCATCATGTTCTTTCATTTTTTGAGTAATTTAATGTGTCATCTATGAAGAAGGCTACAAATTTATCTAAGTATTTACTTAAGACATTGTTCATTAAACACATAAAAGTTATTGGAGCATCCGTTAACCCAAAGGGCATAACTACAAATTCATAGTGTCCATATCTAGTTCTAAAAGCAGTTTTAAAATTATCTTCGTCTTTAATTTTGAATTGATGATATCCGCATCTCAAGTCTATCTTTGAAAATATCATCGCTCTATGTATTTGATCAAATACATCATCTATGTGGGGAAAAGGACATCTATTTTTAATTTTGATTTTTTTTGTTGACGGTAGTCTATACATAGACTCAATGCACCGTCTTTGATTTTAATGAATAAGAAAGGTTCTCCCTAAGGGAATACACTTGGTATTATATGATTATTTTCTATGAGTTCTTGTAGTTGTAATTTTAATTAGTTAAGTTCTAAAATGTCCATTCAATAAGGATCCTTTGAATTAGGTACAACCCCTCGTACTATCTCAACAGTAAAATCTAGATCTTTCTTCGGAGGTAATCTTGGAATTTATTCCGGGAAAACATATGATAAATCTTGTAGGATTGAAATATCATTGAATTTCATCTTATCTTCTTTATCCATGTTTTCATTATTTATTATATGTACAACAAAGACTTTACAACCTTTTTTTACTTCCTTTTTCATTTTTAAAGATGAGATTTGTCTAACATAAACTTTCATAGGTATCCCTTTGACTGTAATTATCTCTTCGTTATCATTTAAACAAGTAAATGTTGTCTAAAAACAATTTAAAACTACTTGATGTATCTCCAACCAATCCATACCTATTAAAACATCATAATATCCTAACGGAAATACATTTAACTTTACTTGAGTTTTAAACTGACTCATAAACATTTCACAACTTTCAACATAATTAACTACTTTTCTTTTGGTTCTTGTAGCTAACTAAACCAACCAAGACCTTTCAAACTTTTTCAAAGTAAATTACATCTTTCTGTGATGCTAGGTGACACATAGCTTAAACTAGCACTGGGTCAATCAGAATAGAAAAAAACTGGTTATGTATCATACCGTGTACTTCCACCATGGAGGTTTGATGATCAGCGTGTCGATTCTCCAAGGATTCATTAATTGTAGACATTTCATTTTTTACGTCACCCACTGTTTCCTCCTCGTGAATGGTACGCACATTTCTGTATTTTCTCCTTCTGTCTAGAAATTCCTTTGCATAGTGAGGTCCTTAGCATTCCCAACACTTTACACGTTCTTTAGGTTTATTATTTAGGTTCTTTAGGTTCTTCCTGTTGGTGTTGTAATGTTTTTTTGTGTTTTATTTTTAAAATTTGTTCCTTGATAATTATTCTTAGAGAAATTCCGAGAATTATTTCCAAAGCTTTTATTAGGATCAAAATATTTTCTTTTCTGGTAAAAGTTACTTGCTCTCTTATTATTCCAGTTAGGTATGCTTTCTCTCTTTTTAGTTTGTTCATAACAGAAGTTAGCTTTTCTCATTGCCTCTTCAAGGGTCTTTGGATTATCAAATTCAATTATGCCCTTGAATCTAGTAGGAAAATAGCTTAGAAACCTTTGTATTTTAGGTTTTTCGTCAATTATATGGGGTACATATCTTAATAGACTTATAAATTTACTACTTAACTCTTTCATTGACATTGAACCTAGTTTAATTTCATAAAACTCTTTAGCTCTTTCTTCATAATACTGCTCAGATAGGAATTTCCTTTTAAAGTATTTTTTAAAGACTCTTTAGGTGAAATATTTTTCTTTAAGATTTTTAACTCTTTTTATGTCCTTCTACTAGATGTCAGCCTTCCGAGTTAACTTGTATATATCCATCCAAGATTTTAGTCTATGGGAGTAGTTATAAATATGGAAGTACTTTTTCATACCCAATACCCAAGCCTCAAATTCTTCACCATTTTCCACTTTTCCATTAAACATATGAGGTTTTATCTTTTTTACTTCTCCTAAATATCCTCTTACGTTTTATGCTTCTTATTTATAGTACCTATGTCGCTTTCACTACTTTCACTAGTGTATTTATACTTTTCTTTGTGCGACCTTACTTTAACTCGTGAAGAAAACTTACTTTCACTATCAAAAAATTTTAATTTCTTACACTTCCATTTGTATGATATTGTTCCAGAATTAGTTTCATATTCATTTCTTATACATTTTCCTGCGTTGTGTATTTTGTCTAGTAATATATGATTTAGTTTCACCTAAGCTCTTAAAATTCTTTCATTATCTTCTTTTACAGTTTGTAACTCAGCTCTTAAATCTTTTAATGTTTGAAGTAACTCTGAGGGTTGATTATTTAATTCCACATAAATTTTACTTGGATTATTGTGATGAGATCCATCTTCATGAGATGCTTCAACTCCTTCCATTTCATGCAAAATATAATTTTATATTATGTATAGAAATAGTTTTAAAAACATGATCGATATATTTTGTTTCATGTTTCTATGCCGGTGAGCCAGTTAGGCCTAGTGTTTGGAAACCTTGCTCTGATACCACTTGTAACATCTCCAAATTTCATAACAAAAAAAAATTTAAATGAAGGTCTCACTGCATATATAAGACTGAATAAATCCATGCTAACCTCAATTTATGCTTAGTATTTCATCCAATAAATGAACCCAAAATGACAATATTAAAGTGCGATTTGTCTTTATACTAAAGTTCATTACTTATCTTCAAAACATGAGAGAATGTCATATTTATATTATGACAATTACAGCTTGATGTAATTGCTAGTTACACTCTATCATAATGTTATTCTTATGTTGTTTATAGGAATGTTGGGATCGTGGTCTTACTTAGCCTTATCGATAATGCATAATCAATCCAAATCTTGCAGGTATGAAGATGAGGAGTTCCAACTTACCAGAGCATCCTGAAGGGATCTAAGCTAGCATACGCAAGTCAAGGCCCTAACATGTTAAGCAAGATACCAATCCTAGGTAAAAGAAATAACCTAAGCAGTGGACCTAAGTATTTACTTTTCCTACTCAAACATACCATGGCAGCCAAGAAGAGCTTTCGAGGGTTTTAAAACTATAGAGTTTTGGGTTTTTAATGGGATATATCCCAAGTGGCATTTGGAAAATAAGAAGCCACGTGAAACCTTTACCATTTCTAGATGGATGCTAATACGGTCCAGTCATAAAAAGCTAGGGTTTAATTCACCTCATTTTTTGTATTTGGGTCATAATGGTTTTGGTTTTTGCTCAAGGAAAGAGCTGTGGCTCTTTGGCCCTTCATCTCTCGGCGTGTCTTGTAGGTTCTTGGCATTGTAATGCCATATCTAGTTCTTTCTTCATCTTATGAAACTCTTAGTATCCAGTTAGTAATTCAAACTTTTACTATCGAACTGTAACTTGAATTTGGAACTATGGACTCTGTGTGGAACACTTTCATTTCCAATGTCAATTTCACAGAGGTATGTTAAAATTTCGCTTGTAATCACATTTTTTATTGTTGTTACTTCATTTCTCCCATATATTTATATTGACCTCTGTGAATCTTTTTTGCAGCAGGTTTGACCGTGGTGGCTGCAATGGGTAAGGGTTGGTCTTCACAGAAATAAGGACATTGCTCCCGTAAGACCTCGTCCTGCACTCCTTTCTCCTTGTAGCTTGAAATTGGTCACCCCGTGACTTTGTGGCTTCGCATTTCATGGACTGGGAACCATTTCCATGTTATTTGTGTTGGAAACAATACGGTAAAGCTTCACTAGTTTCGATACCATAACATTTTCTTGCTATCTCTATGAATTAAGTTTCTCCTCAACCGTGGAGTCTAAAGAGTACTGTTGTAATAGTTCAAGTTTATTTAAGGTTAATATCTCCTCACAGATTTTTGTAAGGTTTATTTTGTTAGGTTCGGGCTCTGCCCAGTTTGGAAACGGAGTTATAAAGAGCCATCCTTTTCACTATGTTCTGTAAATTGTAACTCACTACGTTTTTTGTTTATAACAATGAAATTTGGTCCTTTATTTGGCTACATCGTTTGTATTTCTGTTTGAAAATATCTGAACATGTAAAAGTGCTCCTATATAAAAATTCATCATAAGGTTTTCATTGTGGTTGTAATTAGTGTTAAAGAAAGCCCATGAGATTCTTGTGATCTATAGTTTGTTTAATTTAAAAGCTTATGGTGATCTTAGCAATTTTTTGGTTAGATAAGAGATGGAGTCGTAAGGTCATTTTTGGAAATAAAGATATGTCGAAGATTACACTTTCTCCTTCATGGTTTTCTTCTTGTTATTTTTAATGGACATTGCAATAGAGACTAAAATGACGCTCAACCTGCAACAAATGGCTTGCGGCCTGACAATAGCGTTTTGGAAAATATTTACTCTGTTATTTTCTTTTGTTATGTAATGACTGGAGGGCTGAGAGGCAACAGAGTAATGCATGCCGGTGAAACTTTTCTATTATTGAGTTTTTGATTATTATATATATAAATGAATATAGTTCGAGCCATGAGGCTCTATAAATAAAATTCTAGGTTTGATTTTAGTTTAAAAAAAATTGTAAAACCTCGTTGTGAATAAAACCTGCCTTCGTTTGTCGAAGGGATACCTGGTTGAACTCATTGACTTGATTATTATTTAACTCNTATATATGATATCTCTAATCTTATATCAATTTTTGTATAGGTGTTGATTTGAGTCCTAAACCTTAGTTTTGTTTAAAGTTATGAATACTTCTTGAGCCTTTCACATGTAATGGAAACTTGTGTAACTCTGAAACTAAAGATTTCTTTAATTGCATGAAGCTAGAAAATAAAATATACGTATATAACATACTAGCTTAGTGAACCTATAAATACTAAGTGATAAATGATTATATATTGAGGATTTTGAACTTAGGTTAGAATCTTAGTAGTTTAATATTATTTCAAAGTATGTTCAATGAGAATTGGTTGAACATATTGCATTGTTTAACAATAGTTATCCTAAACTATGGCTATAGTGACTAAACTTAAAGAAAAATAACATAATGAACTCAGAAAAATGGATTATACCTTATACGAAAATATCTTATAAATTTCTTTTATAAAGCAGTTTTATTATAATATAGTTACCACTAATCTAGAAAAACAAGGCATACTTCACTAAAACAATAATACAGAGCTATGGTCGTTATTACTTGTACTAACTTGAAATAAGTCACTAGTTCATAAAATTCATCAACATTCATAAACTTATAGATACAGATTTAGAATGAAAGAACACAAATAAAAAAACAAAAACCTAGAACCTGGTTAAATTTACAGAAGGGGAACACAAACCCAAAGGAGAGCGTTACTCCCAATTGTCTCGTGAAAGAAGTCAACATCACTTGCTTTAGGACCCCGAGCCTGTTCACTGAACCACTATGACGAAGATACTGTGTAACAACCCACACAGAAAACTATGCAACTTATCATTCAATAGCAGACTTAAATCTCAGCAATTCCACTTTAGTTATCCCCTCGTAGAATTCCTTGTGTGCCAGAATTTTCAGTTTCGAGTAGTCACAAGGTTCATTTACTTGAAATAGAATGTAGTGAGACTCATTCTCAATTCGATGGTATTTATAAGATTTCCTAGGTCTTTGGGTCAGTTTTGAAAATAAATGAGCCACCTTCTGAGCTCCTCCTCTCACGGAACATGACCACAATTTTAGAGATTTTGCTTCCTAAAACAACTAGAAAGTGAAATGCTAGTACTGCTACTTGTTTTTCAACCTTCTAAATCTACTCATTCCTCCTAGTGGGTTAGTGAACACTCTCTTAACATTCTCTTTTGGATATGTGTCTCTTCATTTAATTATTAAAAATAAATAAATATTCAATTACAACCATCCTTGACCAACTTGGTCATAAAAACTTTACAATAACTTTTAGCATAATGTTTTCTCAAATACATCAAATATTTATTTCTAAGTTCTAGGTGGGGTACAATAAAATTTAAAACATTACAAAAAAATATCTTATCAAAAAATTGTGAAAATTGACATTTTGGTGAACATAAAAGTAATCAAGAATATCAAAAACTCATTTTTAACTATCCATATACTTACATTTTGTTTTTTGATTTACAATAAGTTGAAAAAACCATGTGAAAACCTTTAAACATCATAAAAATAATAAAACAAATATTTAATAATAATAAAATCCTAAGTTTAAACAAACATATAAAAAATTATATAACTTTTAAATGAAAGCACTTCAAATATATATATTAACAAAATAATAAAGAATGTTTAGATAGTATAAAGTAGTCATGTGATTATGAGAATCGCCCCCTTAAGAACTTCCTCACCCCTTATATATATTGCTTACACAAAAGCCACAAAACCTTTTAAGATTTTGTTTTTTTATTTCTTTTCTTTCATTTTTTAATTATATTGTTATACTAACATATTATTTGGTATTTTTAATATTGTTTCATATTTTATGTTGTTTTTATGTTGTTGTATAGTTGAAGTTTTATATTTTATAATTTATATTGCTTATAATTTTATATATATTTTAAGATATTACAAAAATTATCCTATTGAAAAATTGTGAAATTTAACATTTTCCTAAACAACATAAAACTAATCAAGAATACCAAAAACTCATTTTTAACAATCCATATACTTATATTTTGTTTTTTTAATTTACATTAAGTTGAAAAAACCATGCAAAAACATTTAAACATCATAAAAATAATAAAGCAAATATATAATAATAATAAAAATATAAGTAAAAAAAACATATGAAAAAATATATAACTTTGAAACAAAACCCTATGAAAAATATATTTAAGTTTTAAATAAATGCATATTAACAAAATGATTATGATGATGGTTAACATCCATTGAGACCAAACTTTGGTCTATTGGACCTAAAGAAATGAAATAATTAGTTTGTTTTAAAATTGTATTCCTATGCTCAAAGAGATTGGAGAGAAGCGTCGTGAGCTCACTATAATTTTGACATGTTAAAAGGCTATGAAGGTTGGTATTGTAACAAAGATTATGAAACTGAGATCTAATGTGGGTGTACGCAGGGCACTCTAAGAGGAAGTTATTTTCATCTTCAATGTTCCTATTCTCACATAGAAGACAGATCCTTTCCAACCATGATTTTTTAGGAACTATCCAACGACCTGTTCCACTATGGAGCTCGAGAGAGTTCGTTCTTATCTTGGCTATATTAATTTTTTTTTTGAACAAGTTAAAAAAAAGATATACTTTTGATATTCTAAAGTAGCCTTGATGACCTCCTCAAAATATCTTAATTTTCTTTTAGCCTCTAAATCTTTCTCACGCCACAATTTCTCTTTAAACTTAGAAGTAAAAATATTTTTAATGTTATTAATATTTTTCAATGCAACATTTTCGTCAATCTCTAGGTGGTTTAACCAGGCCCTAGTATATTTATACCAACCTCGCTTCATCCTTAGGTGGCTTTGACTAGAATTAAAACCTAGGTTAGGAAGTCTATGGTCTCTCATGTTATTGATTTTGTGCTTGTACAATAGGAGCCTAGTCATAGCTAGGCTCTCCACAGGGGAAAGACCCACTTTTATAAGGATAATAGGATATGGTATATTCAATTTTAATTTTTAGCTTATACATTATAAAATGCTTCTGTATTTGCTCATTCTTTCTCCAAGATTCTATAGAGATGTTGCAACACCAAACCTCACATCCATACCATATAACATGAGTGACTAAAGTTTCAAAGAGGAGATTATTTTTATCCCACATCACAAGGGTTGTTGCTTTACAATTATTTTGAAGACCAAAATAAGCTTTCCACCCTCCATTAATACTTTTCTCAATGATTTAGTTCAAGTTGAGTTTGTCATGAATATCAATTTCTAGGTATTTGTAAGAAGACACTTACTCCAAGTTGTTATTTTCATACACAAAATTAGCGTAAGTGTCCTTCTTGGATTTGATAATCATATCTTTTGTTTTCTTAGTGTTGATAGTCATACCCATGGTAGAGCAGAAATCCTTAAGAATTCATAGTTGCTTATCAAGATTAGATGGACACCTTTCCATAAGAACAATATCGTCAGCTTAGAGAAGAAGGATGATGATTATTCTAGCTAAGAATGTTCTAGCAGAGCCTACTTATTCTAAACAACTTTCTAGCTTATCGATGTAAATGCCAAACACGTTAGGGGAGAGGGGGAATCCCTTTTTAACTCCGATATTACACTTAATATATTTCGACTGTCAATGCCCTAAATTTTCACAAAAAATTAAAATTTTAAGATAACAATAAATGCTAAAACCTGCGGTTTTACTAACAGGTAACGGTTTGCAAGTAAAAGAAACAGTCAAGTAATTAGTTTTACTAAATCTTAAATATAATAACTTATCAGTTAATTTTTGTAACAAGAATAAAGTTTTCTTGCATGATGTTTTACTTCAGTTTACTGATGAGTCTTTTCATGTCAAGTAGGTGGAATCTAACTTTTGAATTTGGGGCTTGCTTAGCAATCGTGCTAACGCACATGAATACTAGTTCTTACAGGTTTATAGGTATGATCGAACGAGTACGTATTAAAAGTTCTTTAAAGTGTCAGCAGTATTTTATTTGCAATTTAAAAGCTTAGTAATTAAGCTTCTAAACTCTAGACAACCCCTGCAAGGTAAAACCATTTGGATTCCTTCAGTTTTTCTAGTAGTCATGTTCAGAAGTAAGTAACAACAATAAGATATGTTTGCAACTCTAAGCATTAGAATCTCAGTTAAAAAGTATTTCTACTTTAGTCTATGTAATTTGTAATGTTATAATGTTTGTTTTTGTCAGTATTTATGCAATAGTACATTATCTTGTCTGAGTAACAATTGACCCACGTTTTGTTTCTACAATACAACTTACACCTTGATAATCTTTGGATAGCATAAGTTCGATTGTATAAGATGCAAACCATCATGGCTTCCTACATAAGATCATTGTTTACCTATACTTTAATTTTCATGTTTAAACCATGAGGTTCTAATAACTTTTGGACTCAATAGATTCATTCCTACTCTAGTTATCTTGTTTAGTTCTATAATTACTTTATTACCCAATTGACCTAGTGAATCTTTAGTAATATTCAAGTTCAGTCATAACCACAACACATCGAAGTATTGTCACTATGAATTGTGTAACAAAATTTCATACTAGTGTTCTTACAATAAGTTTTGTTACCAATTGAGTTATTAGTTCATGTAAGTCTTATAGACATGCATAAACTGTTTGTTTGATAGACAGTCAGTCTATACTTAGTTCATGATCATAAACATATTCAAATTAGAGTTTATAATCCTCTCAATTATTATATTATGCCATTTATAAAAACTATAACTTGTGGAGTCCTTGTATATGAGATTTCCTATGTATAAACTAAAATCTTTGTACAAAAGGAGACTATGGTTGATGAGTGATTATAATGAGCTCTTCCATACAACGTTGATCTCTTATCTATAGTAAAGACCTAAAACATTGATCTCTATATATAAATAAGACATGCATTATTTGATTTATATTTTATAATAACAACAACGTTTAAAGAGAATTTATGCAACCATTCATATCGTAATTGTGATGTTATGATATAATAACATAAAGTTTAAAGTGGATTGAGTCTTATGCATGAATGATTATTGGGCTTTAACAAAGGTTTATAAGTGACATTTCTTAAAGGGTCAACGTAACCATAGCATTGATATTATTGTCACTACATTAGCATATGATAAGACGCATATGATTAACGAATTGTATGGCAAATTATTGGATTAATGATATAGTTTAATCCATGTTTCGATGATTAAATAATTGATTTTTTATTTATGTAGGCACTCTAGTGTACGACCCACTACATGTTTAATTTTATGTGACCACGTGGTCGTCTCCTCACCAAGAATGGGAGATATAAAACACTATTGGAAACCTAACCCTTCTCATTCTTCCCCACAGTTTGCACTGGCCCTTGAGGTTGCTCTGCTTGGCTTCCATGGCGGCCGTCGTTCCTCCTTGCTCTGGTTGCCTTGTGTGTTGATTTAGTGCTGCTTTGCCACTAGTGTGTGGGTTTAAAATCCATTCTTCGAGGCTAGGTTCTCATTCTGCATCTTGTGGAGATTACTATTGCTTGTGGCGTGCTGTCTGTGTATTTTTCCTTTCGTTATCTTCATGGTTTATAGTCTGTTTCAATTACCTATTACTGTTCTTGTGGCTCGCCATTACATGAGGGTTACACTTCCAGGCTGTTGAGTTTTAAAAAGCAAATCTTGTAGGTGACAGTGCTTCGATGAAGCTGTTCGCCATTCTCCAATGATAGGTGAATAATAAACTTAGAATTCTTTTACATGATATAAGTGCATTTACTATAATCATGGTTAAATAAGTATTTGTTTTGCTGACAGTTGTCTTTCTCACTCTTTGCAGGTGCTTGCTACTATAGACTTTCATGGAAGAGACAAAATATAGTCAACCAACGATTGTCGTGGCTCGAGTTGTGTTTCGGGTAAGCCCCGTGGTCCATGTGTTGGGTTTTCACCCTACTTGCATCAGGGTGGTCAATGGAATCACCTAGGGTTTGGAAAAACCCTCTATATAGTTTTATTTATAGGTTGTTTGTGGTTTTACATAGTTTCAAACCCTCGCTAGTCAATGGGAGACTTGGTTTAACTGAGCAATGTATTTAGTTTGATGACAGCTCACGGCCTGTTTAAAATACTAGTTTTGTAAAGATAGGTTGGTCTTTTAGACTTGGTTTAAATTTCTCAAATGTTTATTGATATATTCTGTATAATTTCAGGGTTTTACCCTTCTTGACTATAATTGATGTTTTACTCTTCCTTGAATACTCTGTAAGGGTTTATAATTAAAGTTTTGAGACTAATACTTATGGCCGTAATGTAATTCTTGCTTAATTTTTATTTAGGGTTATGAATTAGGGTTTAAAATGTAAAAACCCTTGTCTCGATATAATTTTCCTAATTATAATAATTACAGTCTTTTTATTTGTCCTTAAAGGACCGTGAGTAACTTATATTAACCTCGTTATTAATGGTTATATAATTTATGCAAATTTGGTTTATTACTTAATGTTTTGGTACTTGTAAATGTAATAATTCTAAGGGTTGTAATAATAATGTATTTCATTTCTGTGTATAAACTTTTTAGTTGGTTCTTTAATAGTTTAAAAAAACTAACTTATGTTTAACCTAGGTTACTAAAGTATATAAGAATATAATAGGTTATGCTCGATTATGAGCTAGGGTTTATCCTATTTAAATTTTATTAAGTAATAATTTATGTATTGTTATTTTGTTAATTCTATTACTGTCACAAGGTTTTCTTCATTTTGTTTAAAAGAATTATTAATTTATAAACGATATTGTTTATTGTTAATAATAATATTATTTGTATTAATAAAATTATTATCTATGAATAATGTATTCTCTTAAGTTTATGTGGGTATTTATTTATATTATTAAATAAGACTAAGAGTAGTCTATAATAATTTTCTTGATTTAATAAGATTATTTTTGTAAGCTTGGTGGAAGAAATAAGAACTTACATACTGTCTATACTCCTTACATCTAATTTGTCTGTAAGTGTATAAGTACCGTTCTTTACTAAAAATACTTTATGCTTAGGTTACTACTGTGTGTTTATTATTTTAATTCTTATTTAGAGTTCAGATAGTTGCAGGTAAGTTAGTTAATACTATTGGAAAGAAATAAACTAACAAAATTATATTTACATCTTTACTTAACATAAATAATAAGAATTCAACTAACAATTCTATTTCTTCTATTTCAGTATAGATGTATAGTTTACAGAAGTAGGTACTGTGTAGAAAAATGAATTACATACTTGAACATACTACTGTTAGTTAATAATATAATTCTTTTTCTTTTCTGATATTCTAAATACACAGTCTAAATCTGACAACAACTCTATGAAACAGATTAATATTCTTTCTAGAAAAACAACTATCTACTGAAAAAAAAACATTTCAATACTTTGAAAAACATAAGTACTCTATTCATTTCATATTCCTATCATACTTCATTCATTTAAACACACTACATGTGCTAGAGTATGATCTGGATTACTCCATATGGGGAAAAACACAGGTAGGATTTATTTTTCATCTAAGAATAGATTCAGCATTAAAACAACTAAGAGATTTCAAACTTAACAATTTACAACATAACATATATTCATTCATTATTTGTTCACACACGGATATAAACTTTAACACAGAAATTAAAATATAGTAGAACCTGCCTTTAAAGCTGGACGACAACAGCGTTGGGAGGCTGTTCCTCCCTACCAATTCCTAGAGAGCACTCAAACAATGAATTCTCAAGACCCCCAAGCCTGTTCTGGTCTCCTTGGCTGGAATTAGGTGGAGGAATCAACAAAGTACTAGTCCAAGACTCAATACCAACTTTGCACGCTGCAGCAAGATCTTTCAGCTGGAAAGTTGTACTAGATCACTTTCCTGTAGTTTACCCCTCAAACACCTTCCTCAAAAATTCCCTTCCCAATGAATTCCTTGAAGTGCATTTACCTGAATGATTCTTCTCCTAGAATGAGCAGCCTCAGCTCTCTTCAATGGGTACTTTTATTAATATTTCCTAGGTCTTTATAATGTCCCTCTTGTACCTTGAAGCCAATGTGTGCGGAAAAAAGGATAAAATTTTTCTTTTTAGTTCACTCTTACTACAAAATGAATCAATCCCGTTAGCGGCAAATTTACATGGCTCTTCATATAAACATGTCCCACTATAAATTCGAAATGTCACAAACATTTGTATTGTAAAATGTTCATTCGACAATTTTTCTTACTTTAATGAAACTCCCGAAGGTATTATTCATAACCACAAGCATTGCCTCATCATGGTGACCCGAAAATGACTTATTATGCATATAATGAAACATTATGGTAACAATAACATTCTTTGACCCATTTTCCTTTACGGTATTGAAATCCATTTGCTCAGCAGGATCATATGTACATAAATAACATGAAGGAAAAAAAAACATTTAGACATAATGCACAGAGAGGCAATAAGACATCATGAGGCGAAAACATGGAAGAGACATGGGCGTACGTGGTTCACCTCGTCCATGAGGCTACGTCCACCAAAAGTTAGGCTTTCCTCTTTATTCATAAATTAAATCACCGATCAGGGTGTACAATCTACATCATAAGTGATGTGCCATCGGCTTCTTATACAAAATAATAGGAAACCTCATCCTGAGGCCCACATAATAAAACATCTCTGGATAAGCTCCTAGGGTAAGCATGGCCTCCATTCTAGAGTTTATTAAGACAACAATTAATTACATATCCATACGAACACATAAGTCCTTGCTATATTGAGGATACGACCTGAGGTAAAATAGTTCAAGTCTCCCAGCGAAATTCCAACATTCACAAGGGATTGGAAATGGGTAGAAATTTTATATCAAGTTTTCATATATTGGCCTTCTGGGCTATAGATCGTATCTGATACTCTGTTATAAAACTAGAGCTCCTCAATCCATAAATTAGTATGCCGTATAATTTGGAAATACAAACGTTCACACAGGTTCATTTAACTCTGGCGCTGTCATCCATGGGGTTCTGACATACTTACAAGCTACAGTTAAAACCCTATAGGTTCACAATTTAGTCTTCAACCTTGTCATTACTAAACTTTACTCAGGATTGAAAGTGGACTCACTTCATTCTATAGATGAAACTTACAAGTTGGGTTGAAAACCAAGACTTTGACCTTTGAATTCAATTAAAGGAATCACCAGATTTTTATACACGTGCCTTTCCCATGGACTGTTAGATTTATAACCCTGTGCCTTTTGTCATTGATTGTCTATGCCATTTTGAAGCTATGATATAATGAAAAGACAAGGGTTTCACAAAAACCATGGCAGGGAAAATATCTTGACCAAAATTGGGCGCATATCTACTACCACGATTTCCCTATTCTGGAATCTCTTATCCATAACAGATTCCTTGAAAAAAAATGAATACAGATCTACAATCTGTTTTGCACAGAACTACATTGCCAACTAATTCTAGATCGTAACAATAACCCCAGAGAGATCAACGAAATTGATGGATCTCTTCAGATTTAACACATATCAAGAAATAGCAGAATCGACCTAAAAATATTGACCAAAGGGCATAGCATAAGTCGTTTAAGGATCCCAAGTTTCTTACCTTTCCTAAAACCCAACGGTGCTAGAGAGAAGATGCGTGAACACAAGGTCGGATCTCTCAGTTCTAGTGTTGACGCTTCCTACAAAAGATCAAAAATGATAGAGGACAAAAAACATGATAGAGATAGGTCAAAACAAACTAAATTCGGTGACCGCTAACACAATTGGACTGAATCAGCCACCATTCCTTAATGTGGCTCTGGAGGATAAGAAAGCAAAAATCTCTGGATTATTTGTAGAGGCAAGGAACCCTGTGTTTCCTGATACACGCACTCAAAACTCATAGATCCAATTCTCGATGAACATGAAGGTTTAAACATGCAGATTCGAACTTTACCATGCATATAAACTGAGATCGGTCTACAAAAATCGCAAATCCAAAGGGTGGTCACTTATAGTTCAATGCTTAAAAGATATATTGCAGTGATGAATACCCTAGAGCCTATAACTAGATCCAATCGCAGAGATATATTCCAACGCCTCAGGGCGTATAGATCCATATATGTTTTAAGAATGGAGATTCCTAATTAAATCCCTGTCTACACATCTATATTCAAGTCATCAAGGCAAAACACAATCTTAAATAGCAGCTTGTCTCTATGTTCAAATATCATGAAGGAAACTTAGACTATTAAGACAAATCCCAGCCTGGGTTTATGACCATCAATCCTGAAAGCACATGCAGTCTATTAAGACAAATCGCATCTTGGTTTTATGCTCATATGCAAACACAGTCTATCCAGACAAAATCGCAGCCTGGTTTTTTATGTTCATAAGGCACACGCAGTCTATTAAGACAAATCTCAGCTTGGTTTTATGTTCATATATCATGAAATGCAAATGCAGTCTATCAAGACAAAATCACAGCCTGGGTTCTATGTTCATCTATCATGAATTGCAAAGGCAGTCTATCTAGACAAAAACACAGCCTATAATAGCATATCGAAAGAATGCCAAAAAGGTCTTCAACAGAAAGAAACGCTTAATCAACACTGTGTGTAGTCCCAGTTGAGGCTGTTCAACGCAGTAACACATTAGAACTGGGTGCTATCCCCGTGCGTTACTAGCCATCACCTTGGTGGTGCCCAATCAGCTATCCTTGAACAGAGTGTATTATTTTTCTTTTTAGCTCAGTTTTTTTCTTTTTCCCCTTCCAATCAACTCAACAGCAAGGATTTATTCTCCTCCCAGCCCTAGGGCTTCCATGATTAGTGCTTAAGGATTCCTAGAATGCTGCCACAATGGGCGTTCAGTCAAGGCGAGTAATTAAGGCCTCCAAAATTGGTGACCATAAAATAGGGCATTCATGATCAACGTATGTTAGATTAAAATCAGCCATAACGCCTCCTCAAAATTAGACGCAAGTCTAGGCATTTCCATAACACCTCCACAGTTAAGTTGTTATCACCAGAGGTGGAATCAATTGGTGTCACATTTATGCTTAATAACCACTATGAATTAAACCTCAGGCACCGCGTGCTTCTAAGCTTATACCACAGGATTCATATTGTTACAACTTGAAACTTTCACTAATATACTCAGAGCTTATTCCGTAGAAAGTACTAATCTCGTATACACTATCATAATTAACTTGAGGTGTATCATAGTTTGCATAGTACTCTAGCTACCAATTAAGCTATGTAACCTATTTCTTGTTTTATCGTGCCATAAGCTTACTTATCCTGGGACTATATTAATTAATGAATTGTATTATCGTGGAACAATATATTGACTTAGTGGTTAAGTTGTTCAAGAGGACATACCAGGAAAT
>LPNX010861352.1:128227-241779 GCA_001517045.1 Pseudotsuga menziesii | reverse complement strand
TATATATATATATATATGCCTCCAATATATATATTTATTCTCCATTATTATGTATGTAGTGTTCTACATATAATATGTTTATGTATGTATGCAATTTGTTTCATCATGTGATGTCCTAGGATTATAGGTAACATTGCATGTTCTATAAAAACACATATCTCAAATGTATATCTCCGTCACACATATAATGTTCTTCATTGTTATAACAATGTTAGAATGTCTCAAGTGTCCTTGATTAACTTGCGATGGGTGCAACCTCATTCTCGTGAGGGTTTTATATTCCTCGAGGACGCATTTATGTTTCATTTTCTATTTTTACGAGTCGTAGTCGCTCTTAGGTCTTCAAGGTGCGAGGGGGATGTTACAGGTTAGTTGTCATTAATTGAGCCACCTGCTCTGATCCCACTTTCTTGGGGGATCATGACCCCAAATGTAGGGAGGTTTCCACCTGCAAGATAGGAAGTGTTTGAGGATGCTGCCACTTGTCTATTTTCTCTCCACCTAGTATCCTCCACCAACTTGACCAGTAACACTCTTCTTAACAGCTTTTCCAAGATGTTGTATCCACTTTTATTTATTTAAAATTAAAATATTTAGAATTACATTCCACATCCTTGACTCTCCTAAGTCATCAACTACAACTTTAACATAAAATTTAACATAAGGTCTTGGAATAAAATCAAAATAAGATAATATTATTTTACAAAATTGGGGCATGTGACATCGACCACCCCTCATTGCTCTTAAACTTGGAATTTACCTTCTTGTATAACCTTATTGTGGTAGCTCTCAACTTGAAAGGAACCTTTAGCTCTTCTAATCAATTCCATAGGTTATTTCTAGGTACCGTATCGAAAGCCTTTCAAAAGTCCACAAAGCAACAAAAAATATTGGATTTATCATTACGACACTCCTCCAAAATGGTCCTAAGCATAACGAGGTGGTTCATTGGTGAGTGTTTCCTTCTAAAACCTGCTTGGCCTTTATCCCGCTTACCTTCACTTTCAATCCATATGTTGATCTTATTTTCCAAAATAATACCATATAACTTGGATAAGAGATGGCTAATCATAATTGACTGATAATTAGAGGGGTTATTTGTATCCCCGCTTTTAAAAATAGGGATAATGAGGATATGAGTCCAAGGTTTAGGGAACCCTTGTTTGACTGCTTGATTGAATAGCTTGTGGATGTGAGGGATGAGGACATGATCTCCATTAAGATTTCTTCCTTGTAACCTTCAATGTCCTTGTCTTTTCCATTTTCCAAACACTTAATCCCAAGATCTATGTCTTCTAATGAGAAAACTTCTTCTATTGTGAGCACGGTTTCAAAGTTGTCTATGACATTAAGATATTCATAAAGTTTTTTAAGATAGGAATTCTAGTCATGTAAAGCAATCCTATTATTATCTTTAGTTTTTCTATTTAGAATCTGCTTTCAAAATTTAAATAGTCTAATCGCCCCCTTAAGAATTTCATCGCCCCTTATATATATTTCTTATACAAAAGCCACAAAAACCTTTATATTTTCTCTTTTTATTTTTTTCTTTGGTATTTAAAATATTTTCTTATACTAACATATTATTTGGTATTTTATGTTTTTTTATAGTTTAAGTTTTATATTTTATAATTTATATTATTTGACATTTTATATATTTTCTTAATATATATATATATATATATATATATATATATATATATAATCAAAAAAATGTGAAATTTGGCATTTTCCTTAACAAAATAAAACTAATCAAGATTGTAAAAAACTCCTTTTTAACAATCGATATACTTATATTTTGTTTTTTAATTTACACTAAGTTGGAAAACCATCTAAAAACATTTAAACATCATAAAACTAATAAACCAAATATATAATAACAATGAAAACTTAAGTTAAAAAAAAACATATAAAAATATATATATAACTTTTAAACAAAACCATGTGAAAAATATAAACAAGTTTTAAACAAATACATATTAATAAAATAATTAAAACAATTTAAATAATATATATGGATGACACGATTCTTAAGAAATTTTATATATAGAAGCCACAAAAACCACCATTTATATATATTGTTTATACAAAAGCCACAAAACATTTTAATTTTTTTTTTTGTTTTTGGTTTTTTCATATTTAAAATATTTTGTTACACACATATTATTTGTTTTTTTTAATATTTTTTCATATTTTATGTTGGTTTATAGATTAAGTTTTATATTTTATAATTCATATTTTGTTACATTTTATAAATATTTTAAAAATATTTTGTTATTTTTTATCCTTTGTTGTGGTATTTTTTTTAAATTATTTTTTTCTAATGTTTTGTTATAATTTTAAAGTGTGTAATTTTTTTTAATGTTTCGTTATAGTTTTAAAGTGTGTAAATTTTCTAAATTTTCTTAAGAATATTTTATATTTTCAATTTAGTTGTATTTTGATTTTTTTTTATCTTTTGTTTGGTTGTTTAATTGTTTTTAATGTGTTTAATGTCTTTTTTTGAATTTTTGCATTTTTTATTTTATTTTTAGGAGTTTTGGTTCAACAATGTGCTCCTTGAGACATAAATTCCTTTATTTTATATGGAAAGAGTGGTCTATTAATTTCTTCAATAATTTTTGTTTAATATAGTGCAATTTTTATATAGTGTTACTAAGATGTTTAATAAATAAAACTTTAAATTATGTTCAAATAATATAATTATGCCTTTTTTTGAGGTAGTGTGATATGGGTAGCATTAATTTTCCAGTTGGTGCTTGATTTTAAGGTTATTGTAAATAACAATAAGGATTGTTTTCATTCATGTCTAGATTTTTAGCCCCCCAACAAAAGTGTGCAGCTCGTAGCACCACCTTTTTTATTTGGAGTTGTTTGTTGTTTTTTGGTGTATTTTTCACAAAAATAGGAGTTTTTATGGCTAGAGTTCTTGTTTTGAGTATAAAGTTCTCGTCAAGTGGTATAAAATGTTACAAGGATTCTAGGATCTACGGGCCATGAAACCGATAACCGTTAGGACAAGGTAGTATCTCATCTCATGCTCTTTCAATTAATTACCTTCATTTGAAGTTTGCATGGTGAACTTGGAATTTTTTAGCCATGAAGGTTTCTTAGCCTCGAAGGGTGACGAGTTATCGACTCATGTATAGGGATAGATATACATGGGAAAAGGGAAGCATTCCCATTTGGGGCCATGTTCATGTCAACATTTTAACCTGCGTTAAGCTCCGTGGATGTTTTTTAAGTAAAAAAAATCACAAAAGGTCTTCTCCTTTGCAGGATGGTGCTTGAATGGAGGGAGAGAGAGCATGTAGATGTTGATAGATTTGTGCATGGTAATTTAATTTCCCAACAAGAATTGAAAATATGTGGTATATACAAGTTTTTTAACCTTGGGATCTTGAGAGGCAAACTAAGACTACTAGAAATGCTCGTAAACTACTGGGATCCACACACAGAGGCATTCATACTAGATGGGATGCTATTAAGACTCAAGGTGGAATACCTTTATTTCTTTACTGGACTATCTCGATAAGGCAAGGTAATAAACCTTAGGTCTTGTGGAGCAGGTGGAGGGATGAACATTGATGAGAATATAGTTGTATATTGTGTTCGAGACATTGACAAGGTGGGAATCCAAGTCCCCAACAACGTGATCCAGAGCCTTAGTCTTAAAGTGACCATTCTAGATTTGGATAGAATAGAAGGATGGAATCATTACATTAGGCATCGCGAACACTCATGTTCTAAGTAGTAAAATGTATGAGGCCCATTATCTATGACTTGATCAATTCCTTATTGGGTAGCATTAAACATCAACTAATAGACCGCAAGCTAGGTAAGACCAAGAATTTCAGGTTTTCTAGTATTCTATACACTTTTTTCTTTGAGAGGGTAACGAGCATAAGTCCCATAGTTGGTATCCCTCCTCATAGTTTACGGGATCCATCCAAGACTCATTGGACTAAGGTGATGTAGAGGTTAGGAGGATGTAGAGAATCTTACCCATCTACATATGATTTTTTCTACTGATGCCAATGAAATATCATCGCCATAGATGATTATCCCTATGTAGGGATTGACTTCCATGGAGACCAAGATAGTCCACTACCACTAGGGTCTGCATTTAGAGACATCGGTAACATCTATTTTGTTTTTTTGGAATATTTCATTTTTTGTATTTTTTATATAAAGAAATCAAAAACATGTTTTGGGTGGTATCAAGTAGTGACATTGGTCCTATTTATGCAAAAATAGGTCTATGAAGACCAGATGGTTTCCCATGCCACTGACATAGGATTCAAGGAGATAAGATGATTGCCATTGATGATGAGTGAAAACTGCAGAACGTACATGGAAACTTGGCTTGTTTGACACAAAGGATCCCCATGGTACACGTCTAGCACTTTCCCGAGGAAATGCATATACATGTATTTGGGGTACCCCGTATGTCGGTTAGATTACTCCGACATTTGGAAAATGCTATAGTGTGATATCATGATCATCATCCAAGCCAATAGTCATATATTCTAGGATATCATTTTTTGTATCGACTAGGGTAGTTTTTAGGGATGAGATTTCACCAATTGGCTATTTTTTGGGGTTTTTCAAAAAATAAATTTGCTATTTGGTCATTTTTAGTCTCTAATATGGCCTATATTTACATAAAATATGTTTTTTTTTTATTATCATAATATTCACCAAAATTTACACATTGAAGTGTTAATTGTATGTTTTATATCTAATATTCACCTACCTATCTATAAACATGTTTTTTCCAATCTTAAACAATCGCCTAGAATAATATACTTCAGTATAAGATTATAATCCTTAAGAAATACCATCGTATCAACCATGTATATTTTGAGGGTTTAAATCCCATTTTGGTTATGACACCATATATTTTCAATCTCTTATTTGGAAAGAAAAACTTATATATATAGGATTGATAAATATGCATGCGTCTAAATATTAATGTGAATGTTTTATGTACATGTGTCTTTAATTATGTGAGAATTACCAATATAAAATGTAATTTTCATATGAATTGGAAACTTGATTATAACGTCTAGGTATATGAATGTATGTAATGTAATCAAACTATCATTCCAACAATATTACCCTTAATAATGTTCTCAACAATGTTGGATCTTTGATACGGTATATCCCATTCAATTGTGAAACAATCAACTATGAATCGAGGAAAACCTCGAGAGGTCAAATAACATTTGAAATGGAATCAAATAATAGTTCAATTAATGCACTATAGTCAACCACATTATTTGAGAATGGTTGGAGGAATTATCCTCTTGAAGACACAAGCCGACCCTAACGTGAATAAATAGCCCAAGAAGGTGTTGAGGCCTCGAAATTCGCAGGAAACAACAGGAAGGGATTCTCCCCAGTCAACGTTCCCAACTAGCCCGCGACTATTTGGTGTAGGGAATCCATCCGGTTTGCGGTCCGGATACCATAGGTCAAGTAAAAAAAACAAAAGGTTTTACCAGTTGCGGCCCGGTCCACCGTATATATTTTAGTATTTTTTGACTTAAGTATGATATGCAAGTGCCTAAGTTAACACGCAGATTGACGCTGAATACGAGGAGCAGTCACAATGTGATGCGCAGGGTCTTACCTCTCATCTTAAACTCTCCCGCATCTAAATCACACAGAGCAATAAATTACAACTAACTACCTAACCTATCCATAGGGAGAAAAGTTATCATTCACTAATGAGTAATGTAATTTGTACATGCATTATGAAAAATCACAGATAGCTGATACTTCTTTCAAAACGCATGAACATTAAAAATATATTTGAACAACCAGATAGCCAAATTGTTTATGAACAACATTCATTACTCATAGTGGAAATATTCATGAAATAAACCAGAGAACATTCATACAAGAACATAGGTTCAAAGAGTAAGAACGGTCTCACAGTTAAAGGACACAAAGCTGAAAACGAAATAGTTCCTCTTCAACAAATCCATAGCACAACATTTGAATATTCCACCAAGATTTCTCCAACATGAAAACTGTAATTATCTATTGCAAAAGGAAATATTTCTTCTTACAATATGTCTTCACAAATCTAAATGGGAAAAATTCCCTCATTCCCTCTAATTCTCCTATACTTATACAACAAGCAAAACTCTTGGGCTGCTCCTTCGTGACCTTTGGGCTCCCCCAACCGTTTAATCTCACAATTTTGTCCTTTGTGAGTGCTGATGATTCATACAAATGTTACATTTCAGATTTAACAGAAAAACAATTTTATGAAAAGGGACCAGCTTGGTAACTGTCGAACTTTTCCAAGTCTAGGCCTCTGCCTCTATTTATTTTGCTCAGTCATTCGTTGGTATCTTGCTGGATCCCGTAGAGCTTAAACCTAACTTTCTTCTTCTTTTCTCTGCCTTTGCTTCTTTGTTCCTCAACCACTTCCTTCTTTGTCGCCTCCCTTCTACTTCGTATTTTAAACACATCTTACTCGCAGTAATCGTCCTGTCATAAACACAGACTGTTCTTAGACCATTTATCGTTGACAGAGTACATAAAATGTGTCAAAAAACACATCTAGTAAAATGAACTTTAATGCATGATAACACAAAGAAAAAACTAGCGAGTTCATATCCTAAAATCAAAATCCCAAAAGACAGATTCTTTAGCTCAAGCGAAGTTGCATATGGACTATTCGGCATCCTCCGAAGAAAACACCAAAAATAACACAGTAACCGCCATAGGAAAATAGAGGGGAAGCATCAGGAAAAAACTCGAACTCACCTCGGTGGGTAGAAAAATAAGGATCGGAGGCCGCAAGGATAATACCTTCCGCAACACCGGATGGTCAAACCACTAATCTATCCGTGGAGACATCTGCAGCGAAACTTCACAATACTAATCGTTGAAACATCAGAGCGATAACAGGAAAGGGAGCTGCAACGGCGGAGAAGAAAAGGTTAAGGAGATGCGACCAGCCGGTGGTAAAAATATCAATCGGAAGTCGGAAGGTATTTACATCGGAAGCTGAATGACTTTCCCAGCCACAACAACAGAAAAGGTTAAAGACACACACGACTAAAGACTGACGCATCGGCTGGCGGAGCGTTTTGGACTTCGGATGCTTAGTTGCTTTAGGAGCAACAACGGAGGAAGCAAAAAAGGATAAACCATTCCGTAATGCAAGGTTTAAATCTGAAGCGGAAACAATAAAAGATCGGAAAGGTTAGCGCTTTCAGCAGCTGCAACGGTGGAAGCCCACAACTCACAGACCGACGAAAATAACAAAGCGGGACTCGAAACCTCAAAGCAATAATCGTGAGAGTTAGTTGTTTTCCATTCGCAACGGCGGAGATAGAAATAAAAAATCATCCCGATGTAAACCAAAACATAGCCGATGTGAAAACGAACATATCGGAGAAAACGTTTAAACCAAGACTTGTTAATTTGCCACAACGGCAGGAACACTAACCAAATAAACTTCCGATTACTCTATTGTCTGTCGGTAAGGACTTATTTCACGTGTGTTGGTAACTCGGGTAAATATATTCCCCATGCCAGAATACGAGACATCTCAAACACAGAACTACTATATGAGGTTAGCTCAAAGAAGAGCTCATTGGAAACAAGCTTTAAAGAGGTTCCTCGCTACTTCTTGATTGCAGGTTGGAAACATACAGGAGGGATGCCAATGGATTCTTTTGTATACGCTTTTGAAACCGACAACAACAATTGATTTGATTGAGCAACAAACCGAGCCAACAAGCTGAGACTGTATCCAAAGGCAACAATCAAGTTTGATCAAACAGTGGATTGTTTCAAGCGCTAGAGGAAAATATAAAACAACTGGTAGATCAATCCAAGCATTATAAATATTTCTAGAAAATCATTAGATCAAATCAAAGAAGAAAATCAAACTAATCCAAGCAAAGGAGGGTCCTGAAATTTTTTGGAATTTTGGGAAAATGTTGCAGCTGCAACAATTGGTGACTACCTGGTGAACCCCAGATTTCTGACTTAACTCGTTCCCAGTGAAAGACTGTCTGGATAGAAGCCGAAATATTCTAGATGTTTGTATTCCCAAGTTGGCCAACTCATACGTTTAGATCATTGAGAAGTAGTCCATTCATTGGGAAATGGTAACATCAGAAACATTTGCAAGTCTGAATAACTCTTTTGAGGCCTAGTAAGTGAGATTAATTTTTTCCTGTGTTTAGGTAGTCTCCAGCTTGGACACCACAGGATTGTAACAGATAGTAAACAGCATTATCCCTGTGTTCCTCATTCCCATTCCAACTGCACTTTTGTGCCATATGAACTTTAGTTCTTTTGAGTCCTCCATCTGCCTTTCTTTCTGAATTTTATTCAGCCTCCTCTATCCATAGTGTCCTTTTGTGTGAGAGAAGAATTGGCTTTTCATCTCATGGACAGAGAGGAACTTTTGGAAATTTGAGATTCATGCTTTTGATCCTTTGCTTTGATATGTATTGTTTCTTTAAGGAGTTTTGACTCTTGATAGCTTTTAGCTTTTCTGAAATTATGGCATGGGATCATTTATATATGATGTACTTTCTACTTTTCTTCCTTTCTGTGGGTCCTCTGCTTTCACTCCCTTGGACATATTAGATGTGAAATGGATGGAGCCTCGAAATAGTATTCCAGACCTGTTACTTCTGAGTTATTAATAGGGGTTAAGTATAACTTCAATGAATGCAGGGCCAATTAGGAACACTGCTACTAGAAGACATTCTATGTTTCAAAGCACAGTCTTTTGCTCAAGATTTCAGTTAATTAAGAACCCTGATGTTTCCATTGCAACCAAAATTTTTCCTCTTTATTCAAAAATAAAAAGAACTAGTAACAAAGCATTTAAATCAAAGGAAAATAGCATCAAATCAAATAATCAAAAAGAAAACAGCATCAAAGCATTAAAGAAAAACAACATTATTTATGTACAAGGAAAAAAGAAAAGAAAAGAAAATGTGTGCCTGCCCTTAAAAATCTTCAATCAAACGAGTTAAAGGGCTAGGCTATGGTGAAGGTCAAAAATCTATCCATGGTCTAAGTGTAACATTTTTGAAATTGAGACCATATCTACTAGTCTACATTCATCTTCATCATCCTGAGGAAGTTGAAGGAGCTCAGGCTGATAGTTAATCTTAGAATTGGCCTTTCTTTCTATATGATGTCTTAGCTTAAGCTTGGTTAGATAATTTCCCAAGACAGAATTAACAGATTCATTTCCCTCTCCCAGGCTGGTGACGGTATGCTTCATGTAAGGCTTTCTCAAAATTTTAATCCGATTAGGGGTACCCTTAAGAGGCAACCATAAATGAGACCAGTTTGAAGCAAAATAACCTTTTAATCTGGTAGACCAATATCAGTTGAGAATAATCCCATATCCACCTGGTATGTCTGCCACCATAATGTCAATAAATTGGCATATCTTGTTGTTTGTAGAAAAGAGAATGAGAACATTTTTCATTCCTCCCACTACTTTGACTTATGTGCTATCTAATCGCGTTACTTCCCAGGTTGTGGATTCTGGCTGTCCATTAATCTTTTTGAAAACTTCCAGTGGCATAAAATTCATCACTGATCCAGAATCTACCAAGCAATTATGCACATTATGATTCAGCATTTCTAGGGTCAAAAGAAAAGGTGGGGTTTCATCTTTTTCTTCCCAACCCAGTTCTATGTCTTCTTCTCCTAGTTGGTTTTGAGTGGGTATATCCTCTTTAAATTCTTCAGTTTCTTTAGTGTTTCCCTCATTAACACCTGCCTATTCTTCCACAAGTTTGACAGGCTCACTGATTGGCCCGGTTTCCTGGTTGACAGTGGTGACTTTAGGTGCTTTATCTTTAATATTTACATCAATCTGTCTCTTGACCGTCTCCTGCAATTTTTTAATCTTCGAAATTATTTCCTTGTCTTTAATTGCTAGGTCCGTATCTTTTGTTGCTATTGGTGTACATACAGATTTAAAAGCATTCCCTTCTGTGTTGAAAAGTGAGCTACCATTCCATAAGAACATGGTATCATCATCTTGTATCTCTATGGTCTGGTTTTTCTCTTCTTCCTTACCACTGTCTTTAGTCAATTTAGAGTCCAGCAGCTTATTCATCACCAATGTCATCGTGTTTAACCATTGAGGACACTTCTTTTCAGAATGAGGTTGTTGGTGAAAAGTGTAGAAATTATCCCCCCTACTTCTGTTATGTTTATTGATGGTAAATTTCGTGGAGGTATTTTCCACTGGTTGCTATCCTCTATTTTTTGGTAGTAGGGTTTGTAAGTTTTTTGAGCTTCCCTCCCTTTCTCTAGATCTATTATTCTGTTGGATAGATTCTACATCATTTTCAACATTCCCTGATAATCATGTGATTGTTCAGCTTGAGGTTTAGACAACAATAATGTTCTTCTCTTGATAGTTTTTCCTCTTAGTTGATCAAGATAGTCTTCTATACTTTCCTTTTTAGCCTCTACCTTTTCTGCTTCTTCATAAGTCTCTACCAACATAGGCTTGGTTTTCATTTTGACAAACATAGCTAATTTAGGTCCTAGGGCGGAGGTGAAATATTCAATTAAGACCTTGTCAGAGGGTCTGTCAGCTTCAGAACAGTTCTTTAGGTATGTTGAAAATATTTGAGTGAAACTATGTACCTTCTCATTCTTCTCTTTTCTTAACAAACCAAGACGTTTCATTAGTGATGCATGTGTCTTTTGGGCTGTGTACTTCCTTCTGAACATTCTTTCGAAAGTGTCCCAATCAGGAATAGAGTTTACCAGCAAACCGAAATACTAGGAAGCAGCTACCCCTTTCAAGGTGTGAGGGAATAATCTACAGACAACATCTTCGTACTCCCCATCCTTTAACCTTTCTACTGCCAAATAGAAACTTTGCAAGTGGTCATCTACAGCAATCCTTTCCTCGAGGTCAAAATTAGGTAACAGCTTATCAAAAGCTTGAGGTAGGTTATGCAATGGAGGTGTGAGGTTTAAAGGTGATCTAGCTCTCCAAGCCAGTAGAGGGTTGGGATGATTCACATTTACACCAGCCATGAGCATAGATAAAATAATAGGAGTCTGAGCAAAGAGCAACATTAGGTGAAACCAAGCTTACTTGCTTCAAAGGTAGAATCAAAACCTGTAAGTACTTGGGTCAGGTTACAAGCTTCAAAACATCTACTGGTGGGGTAATATTGGGAAAACAATTTTCACGGCCAGCCGTACACTCGCGGCCCTCCTTCTAGCGCCAGAACTGTTGAGGCCTGGAAATTCGCAGGAAACAACAGCAAGGGATTCTCCCCAGTCAACATTCCCAACTAGCTCATGACTGTTTGGTGTAGGGAATACGTTCGGTTTGCGGTCCAGCTACCATAGGTCAAGTAACAAAAACAAAAGGTTTTACCAATTGCGGCCCAGTCCACCGTATATATTTTTGTATTTTTTGACTTAAGTATGATATGCAAGTTCCTATTTAACATGCAGATTCACGTAGAATACGAGGAGTGGTCACAATGTGATGAGCAGGTTCTTACCTCTTGTCTTAAACTCTCTCGCATCTAAATCACACACAGCAAGAAATTACAACTAACTACCTAACCTATCCCTAGGGAGAAAAGTTATCATTCATTAACGAGTAATGTAATTTGTACATGCATTATGAAAAATCACAGATAGATGATACTTATTTCAGAAGGCATGAACATTAAAAGATATTTGAACAACCAGATAGCCAAATTGTTTATGAACAGCATTCATTACTCATAGTGGAAATCTTCATAAAATAAACTAGAGAACATTCATACAAGAACATAGGTTCAAAGAGTTAGAATGGTCTCACATTTAATGGACACAAAGCTGAAAATGAAATAGTTCCTCTTCAACAAATCCATAGCACAACATTTGAATATTCCAACAGGCAAACTGTAATTATCTATTGCAAAAGGAAATAGTTCTTCTTACAATATGTCTTCACAAATATAACTGGGAAAAAGTCCCTCATTCCCTCTAATTCTCCTACACTTATACAACAAGCAAAACTCTTGGGTTGCCCCTTCCTGACCTTTGGGCTCCCCCAACCGTTTAATCTCACAACTTTGTCCTTTGTGAGTACTGATGATTCATACAAACATTATATTTCAGATTTAACAGAAAAACAATTTTATGAAAAGGGACCAGCTTGGTAACTGTCGAACTTTTCCAAGTCTTGGCCTCTGCCTCTATTTATTATGGTCAGTCATTCGTTTGTCTCTTGCTGGATCCCGTAGAGCTTAAACCTAAATTTCTTCTTCTTTTCTCTGCTTCTGCTTCTTTGTTCCTCAACCACTTCCTTCTTTGATGCCTCCCTTCTACTTCGTATTTTAAACACATCTTATGCGCAGTAATCATCGTGTCATAAACACAGACTATTCTTAGACCATTTATCGTTGACAGAGTACACAAAATGTGTCAAAAAACACATCTAGTAAAATGAACTTTAATGCATGACAATGCAAAGAAAAATCCGGCGAATTCATATCCTAAAATAAAAATCCCAAAAGACAGATTCTTTAGCTCAAGTGAAGTTGCATATGGACTATTCGACATCCTCCGAAGAAAACACCAAAAATAACATAGTAACCGCCATAGGAAAATAGAGTGGAAGCATCAGGCAAAAACATGAACTCACCTCGGCGGGCGGAAAACTAAGGATCAGAGGCCGCAAGGATAATACCTTCCGCAACGCCGGATGGTCAAACCACTAATCTATCCACGAAGACATCCGCAGTGGAACTTCATAATACTAATTGTCGGAACATCGAAGCGATAATGGGAAAGGGAGCCGCAACGGCGGAGAAGAAAAGGTTAAGGAGACGTGACCCACGAGCGGGAAAACTCTCAATCGAAAGTCGAAAAGTATTTACATCGGAAGCTGAATGACTTTCCCAGACGCAATGGCGGAAAAGGAAAGGTTAAAGACACGCACGACTAAAGACTGACGCATTGGCTGGCGGAGTGTTTTGGACTTCAGACGCTTAGTTTCTTTGGGAGCCGCAACGACAGAAGCAAAAAAGGATAAACCATTCTGCAATGCAAGGTTTGAATCGGAAGCAGAAACAATAAAAGATTGGAAAGGTTAGCGCTTTCAGAAGCCGCAACGGTGGAAGCCCACAACTCATGGATCGACGAAAATAACAAAGTGGGACCCGAAACCTCAAAGCGATAATCAAGAGAGTTAGTAGTTTTCCATCCGCAACAGCGGAGACAGAAATAACAAATCATCCCGATGTAAACCAGAACATAGCCGATGTGAAAACGAACATATCAGAGAAAACGTTTAAACCAAGACTTGTTAATTTGCCACAACGACGGGAGCACTAACCAAATCAACTTATGATTACTCTGTTGTCTGTCGGTAAGGAATTCTCTCACGTGTGTTGGTAACTTGGGTAAATATATTCCCCATGCCAGAATACGAGACATCTCAAACACATAACTACTATATGAGGTTAGCTCGAAGAAGAGCTCATTGGAAACAAGCTTTAAAGAGGTTCCTCGCTACTTCTTGATTGCAGGTTGGAAACATACAGGAGGGATGCCAATGGATTCTTTTGTATACGCTTTTGAAACCGACAACAACAATTGATTTGATTGAGCAACAAACCGAGCCAACAAGCTGAGACTGTATCCAAAGGCAACAATCAAGTTTGATCAAACAGTGGATTGTTTCAAGCGCTAGAGGAAAATATAAAACAAATGGTAGATCAATCCAAGCATTATAAATATTTCTAGAAAATCATTAGATCAAATCAAAGAAGAAAATCAAACTAATCCAAGCAAAGGAGGGTCCTGAAAGTTTTTGGAATTTTGGGAAAATGTTGCAGCTGCAACAGAAGGAGAAGCTAAATTTTGTTTATGGTGGTTGGCACCATCTGCGAACCCTAAATTTTTTGAAGACTCCATCAAAATCTTCCAAACAATAGGAATCATGTAAACAAACCGACGACACTACAAGGAAACCAAAAACTATGGAAAGTTGTACAATAGTATACAAGGTAACATTATTAGAATTGATGTGCCATTTATATCTTCAAGCAATTAGTTTTGAATTATAATTGGAGTAAAAGGATAATGAAGATACAAACTAAACAAAACAAAGCACACAGGAAACAGATGAGTGTATCTCAGGTAATTACAATATCATTGTTGTTAATTAAATTCGGTGTTACAATATTTTACATAATGGAAGAATTCAAATGCATTAGGGAGCAACTAAAATCTACCAATTGGATCTGACTATACCTAACTAACTACCTAACTCATGGTGTCCCAATAAATATTGGAGTTTAATAGATCAACTCCCAGATGTCCAACCAACTCATACAATCAGTAATAACTAGTTAACTGAGTGCAACTGAGTGTGATAGGTGGGAAAAGGTGCCTACTCCACATGCAACCATGCATAACTAGCACTTGCTAATTGATTGTGATCTAACTTAAAGTAATTGGAAGCTCACTAATACTAACTAGTTCCAACTCCAACTAACTGATGGAGGTTGGTACTAGGACTCCCAGTGGCTCCTAAAATGTAGGGATTGACCTAGGAGGAGCCCAAAATGATGCATGCACATGCAGTAAGTGGAACTTAACCTCTAGTAGTGTTCCCCAAACTCTAGTAACTAATACATGTGGCCCCATTAGGCCAAGTGGACCCAATGGTACTAGTGGACCCAAATAATTAATTAAGTTTTCTAAGTTAGGATAAATAATCTAAATAGAAAGTATGGTCAAGGGATGATTAATAATACTAACACCCACCTTAATCCTAACTTGGAAAAATATGGGCCCTGGTAACAAGACCATAGGTCACCCAAATACAATATAAAAGGACAGGAATGCTGCATAAAACAAATGAGGTAGGGAAAACCTCTTGGGAAACCCCCCCCCCCCATCAAAATAGGAACTGGGAATCAAGCCTTGATGCCCAAAAGAGACCTGAGAAAGGCAAATATCTTCTTAGTAAAAGTATTGGTAAAAATATCTGCAATCTAATCCTCTATAGGACAATAGTGCAGTATGATGGTTCTATCATGCACTAGCACCTAAATGTAGTGCATGTGAACCTCTATGTTTTTTTTCCTCTGCTTCTGAACAGGATCACTGGAAATTGTGATTGTACTCTAGTTGTCACAATAAATATCCACTCTAGATGAATTCTAAATCCTGAACTCTATCAATATGCCATGTAGACAAACTACCTAAATAGTTGCATTCACAGCTCCCTGATACTATTCTTCTGTTGAAGAGAGTGCAAGTACTACTTGTTTCTTGATGAACCAACAAATTGTCCCAGATCCCATCATGAATACAAAACCTGAGGTGGATTTCCTATCATTTCCATCTCCTTCCCAGTCTTAGTCTGTATAGAATTTGAGATCCAGTTGTGCTTCAGCTACATAGTGTATCGCATAATCTATAGTACCCTGCACATAGTGCAAGATCCTCTTTGTTGCATTCCAGTGCAGCTCATTTAGCTCTTGCATGTATCTAGAAACATCACTCAAATCATAGGATATTTCTGGTCTCGAATGTGTGAGATACATAAGGTTCCCAATGAGCTGTCTATAGAGAGTGCTATCTACGAAGGGTGTGGAACCACCTTCTTCAATTCAGATTCCTAATAGAAAGGGGCAAGGGGCTTCCTTGCAATCCTCCATTTGGAATCTCTTAAGCATGTCTGATGAATATCTATACTGTGAGGTCATGATTCACGAAGTCTTTTGACTTACTTCAATGCCAATGAACTATCTGAATAGTCCTAATTCAGTCATAGTGAATGCTTTGTTAAAATAATACTTGATGATTCTCAATCCAGCAACAGAGTTACTAGCAATGAGTAAGTCATCCAGATATAATACAACTAGAAGAAAGAAACCCTCTTTCTTCTTCCCGTAGACATTGCAATCTCATTTGCACCTTTAGAACTTCTGAGAGATTAGGAAGGCATCCATCTTGGAGTACCATACCATTGGGGCTCATTTGAGTCCATACAAATATTTCCTCAGTCTGCAAACTAAGGATCATCAATAAACCCCTCAGGTTGTTTCATATATATCTCTTCCCCCAAAACACCATGGAGGAAGGAACTCTTCACATCCATGTGATGTACTTCCCATCTGTTGGAAACATCAATAGCCAAGATCAGCATGATGGAGTCCATTCTAGCTACTGGATCGAATGTCTCGTTATAGTCTAAGCCTTGAACCTAAGAGTATCCTTTTTCCACCAACTGAGCCTTATACTTGGTTGTGGTTCCATCAGTGCCTATATTGATCTTGTAGATGCATTTGCACTGAACCAGCTTCCTTCCTAGGGGTAAGGATACAAGTTCCCGGGTCTTATTGTCATGTAGCAAATCAAAATCCTCATCCATGGTTGTTTACCATCTAGCATCATGGCTAGCTTCCTTGAAGGGTTGAGGATCTGACCCAAGCATCATGAAACACCTCTCATGAAGAAGAGGATCTGTGTGAGATAGTGCAACACTCTTCTTCTGATAGTGGGACCTCGTTCTTCTCTTGTCATATGGATCCCCACCACCATCTCCAATTGCTTCTATGAGCTACTAAGCCCATTTATGTTGCTAAAATGAGGCAAATGTTTGATCTAGATGTAAATCCCTTTCAGGTGTAAGCTCAATGTCTAGATCATGCTAGGATGCGTCCTCTTCTGAATATGAATCAGAAATGTCAAGAATTGAAACTAAATCTACACTAGGAATTGAAGGAATGTTTATACCTTCATTAGCTTCAAATGGAAGGTGTGGTGATGCTAGAACTGAGAATGGCATGAATTTAGAGAACATATATTCCTTGGATGAATGATTGGTAATCCCTTTCGCTACAATCTCCCCAGTTGAGAATTTTGTGATCTCTACTGAGTCAGGTCCAAAGAACACTTGATTTGGTGAGCCTGTGTGATTCATATGATATACAGACAACAAATTAGCTTCAAGAGAAGGCACATTTAGGACATCTCTAAACAAACCATGATGGACTTTGATGGTGCATCTTCCTGATGCTGGAATTTGGGAATCATCTCCCATGTGAATAGTAGTCTCTTCTTTGATATTGAGAATGGATAAGACATCCTTGGAGGCAACCATGTTGTTGGATGCTCCAGAATCTATCAAATAGGTTGTTAACTGAGGTAGACTAGCTTTCAAAGCATGGAACCTTTCATGTCCATTATCAGACTTCTTTGCTCCTTGTGGGAGAGCAATGTTGTTCTGTTTGAGGAGAGAAGTCAACTGATATACTTTCTTCTTCATACAATAATAATAAATATGGTAACCTTTTGCACAATAGGGACACAATTTCTTTTTCTTACAGCTGGAGGCTCTTTTGGAAGTTTGTTGATTCTGTTTAGGCTTTGAATCATCCGCTTTAGGATCCTTCTTCTTTTATTTCCCTTTGGCTTGTTCTTTGCTAGAGTCAGTAACTAAGAGATATTGATATTTGGAGTTCTTGATGACTCCCATTCGAATCAAATTCTTTTTCTCCTTGATTAAGGACTCGAAAAAGGAATCTAGTGAAGGAATTTTCCAACCGCAGAATCTTTCCTGCTTGGAATCAAATATAGAAACAAAAATAGAATACTCAGGGCTGGGTTCGGTGAGAACGGAGAGAAAATCTTGATCATCCTTCCTTTCTACTCCACATTGTCTGCATTGAAGTGCAAGAGACTTGAATTTAGTAAATAATTTCTCAATAGTTTCGAAACTGCTGGGATGTAAGGCTACCAACTCATTCTCCCTTCTTTGATATTGAGAGTGGATAAGACATCCTTGGAGGAAACCATGTTGTTGGATGCTCCAAGATCTATCAAATAGGTTGTTGACCGAGGTAGACCATCTTTGAAAGCATGGAACCTTTCATGTCCATTATCAAACTTCTTTGCTCCTTGTGGGAGACCAATGTTGTTCTATTTGAGGAGAGAATTCAACTGATCTACTTTCTTCTTCATACAATAATCTTCAATGTGGTAACCCTTTTCGCAATATGGACACAATTTATTTTTCTTATAGCCAGAGGCTATTTTCGAAGTATGTTGATTCTTCTTAGGATTTGAATCAACTGCTTTAGGATCCTTCTTCTTTGATTTCCCTTTGGATTTCACTTTGCTAGAGTCAGTAACTAGGAGTGCCTGATCTTTGGAGGTCTTGATGACTCCAATTTGAATCAACTTATTTTTCTCCTTCATTAAGTACTTGGAAAATGAATCTAGTGAAGTAATTTTCCAATCGAGGAAGCTTTCCCCCTTCGAATCAAATATAGAAACAAAAACAGAATACTCAGGGCTGAGTTTGGTGAGAATGGAGAGAACATTTTGATCATCCTTGATTTATACTCCACATTGTCTACATTGAAGTGCAAGACATTAGAGGAAATTTGGGGTCTAAAATGGGCCTTATAAGAAAAAGTTCCAAAATAAGTTTTTGTGAGTTGGAATTCAAGAACCAATAGAATTTCAATAAAATAAGTCAACCATAATGGTTGAATTGACATATTTGTCATTAAAAAAAACTACTTTTTTTGTTCGTATTTTCGACATATCTCATTGTGTTTTTACTCAAATTTCGATCGAGAGAGCTTGTTGGATGCGGAATTTGATTCTGCATCCAACAAGTACCCACACTGCATAGTTTTTACGGACCCCACTACCCCAAAAACAAGAAATACCTGAAAAAATGTGATGATGACATCATCATCATGTTTTTTCAGGTATTTCTTGTTTTTGAGGTAGCGGGGTCCGTCAAAAGTATGCAGTGGTACTCGTTGGATGTGGAATCAAATTCTGCATCCAACGAGCTCTCTCGATCGAAATTTGAGTAAAAACACAGGGAGATATGTCGAAAATACGAACACAAAAAGTAGTTTTTTCTTTCTTCCTCCAAAATTAATCAATATTATTTTATTATTTTAACTATTATTTTATTATTTTCCTTAGGAGGCCCATTTTATACCCCAAAATTCCTCTAATGAACTTGAATTTAGTAAATAATTTCTCAATAGTATTGAAACTATTTGGATGTAAGTTTACCAACTCATTCTCAAGGAGCCGGTGTCCCCGAAGCTCATCTTGTTTTCCAAACAAGTTCTCAAGCTTGAACCAGGATTCTTTGGGTGTTCTCAAACCTTTTAGATGGAAAAGGAGTTATCTGGATATATGAGTGTATAGATAACTAAAAGCTTCATCACAACAGTTCAGAAACTTGTTATTTTCAACTGGATGATGGGGCTTAGCCTCCCTTCCAAGTATTATCCTAAGGTAGCCATGCTTACGAAAGGACATCTGCATATCAATACTTGAATCAAGATAATTGGAATTTGTAATAATCTGTGGTGTAAGAGATTGAGAATACATAATTCTTCAGCTGAAAGATCACAAAACTTCACACAAGCCATGCAACACTTGTATATTTTCAATGCAAAACACACTAAAACATTTGAACTATTAGAATCATGATTTTCCTCTCAACATGAACATGTTTTTAGGGTCTTGCATGCCCTCTCCACCACTCTGAAGAAATTCAGAGGAAGCAATTCATCGTAGGGGACTTCTATGGAAACCCAACTGCTTCTGATGTTCAATGGAGAGAAACAAACATGAAACCTGCCTCAGAAGGATCTGATACCATAATAGAATTGTTGTGCCATTTAGATATTCAAGAAATTAGTTTCGAATTATGATTGAAGTAAAAGGATAATGAAGATACAAATTGAACAAAACAAACCACACAGGAAACATATGAGTGTATCTCAGGTAATTACAGTATCATTTTCATTAATTAAATCCGATGTCACAATAGTTTACATAATGGAATAATTCTAATGAATTATGGAGCAATTCAAATATACCAACTGGATCTGAGTATACCTAATTGAATACCTAACTCATGGTGTCTTAATCAATATCAGAGTTCAATAGATCAACTCCTACATGTCCAACCAATTCATACAATCAGTAATAACTAGTTAACTCAGTGAAACTGAGTGTGGTAGGTGGGAAAAGGTGCATACTCCACATGTAGCCATGCATAACTAGCTCTAGCTAACTAATTGTGATCTAAGTGAAAGTAACTCGAAGCTAACTAAGAATAACTAGTTCCAACTCCAACTAACTGATGGAGGTTGGTGCTGGGACTCCCAGTGGCTCCTAAAATGTAGGGACAAGCCTAGGAGGAGTCCAAAATGATGCATGCACATGCAATAAGTGGAACTTAACCACTAGCAGTGTTCCCCACACTCTTGTAACTGGCACATGTGCCCCCATTAGGCCAAGTGGACCCAATGGTACTAGTGGAACCAAATAATTAATTAATTTTCCTAAGTTAGGAAAAACAATCTAAATAGAAAGTATGGTCAAAGGAGGATTAATAGTCCTAACAACCATCTCGAGCTAAAAACACAAGCGTATTACTTCTTAATGTTGATCCCATTTCTAGGATCCTTCAGGGAATTCCCTTCATAATATTCTAACTCATAGGCCCCTTTTTCAAGGACACGCCTCACAGTTTAAGGACCATACCACATAGGATTAAGATTTCATGACCACAATGGTTCACCTAGTTTATCATATAAAAAAACCAATTCTCAATGATTATAATGACAAGGACAAACACACATGTCATATTGGGCCTTCACAAAATGACTATTCATGTCTAATGCCACCACAACATCTTGATACCGCTCATTAAGGTGTTCCAAGTGGACTAATCATTATTCTAAATTGGAGGTGTCATGTAAGACATCCATTGATAGTTTCAAAGGTTCAGGGATCTTGCAATCAATTGGTAGAACTAACTCCACCCCATGAACTAGCCGATATGGTTAATAACCTGTGGAATTATTAATAATTGTCCGGTGATCCTACAAAGTAGGGTACACAAAAATATGGCAATTGATTTTTATTTCTCTGATGGTTTTTGTAGAATGGCCTTAAGAGAATTGTTAATAGACTTGACGTGGTCATTCACTTGGGGGAAATAACAAGAATACTGATCTTTCTTAAACTTGAACTTTAAATCTAATTCCTCCATCATCTTATTTTGGAAGCGACTATCATGATGAGTGAAAATCTTCTTCGAGATCCCGAACCAGGTGATGATCTGATTGAACATGAATTAAGTAGTCATCTCATCATTGGATTTTATTGTAGGAATGGAATATTCCTATTTTTTGAAGTAATATACTATCACAATAATATGATGGTGCCCCCAACTGACTTTGGGTTACAATTCATATAATCCACCCCCCACTTTGTGATGGGACCAACGACGATAGTAGGGTGTAAAAATGCAAGATGAAAGCATGTGTTTTGAGAGAACACCTAAAAAGGGTGACATATCTTAACCACATTAACACAATCCTTAAAAATTGACAGCCAATAATAACCCACTCTCAAAATATTTTGAGTTGTAGCAAGCCCTGATAAATGACCACCACACACCCCACCATGACAGTCATTAAGAATGAACTCAACCTCCTCGTGAGTGAAACAATGATGCAAGACAGATTCCACCCCATGGTGATACAAAGTGTCACTTATGATTATGTAGTTCTTATAATTATGATGTAAGTGTTGTCACTCATCCCTCGAGAGATGCAGAGGGACCTTCAGTGTCTGTAGACAAGATGAGGAAAATATTATCATTAAAAAAAGAGTATTCATGAATCATGTCCTCATCCATCCTAGGGTGATATAACATTATCTTCATGAAGTACAAACTATTCTTATATTTGTTTTCCAAAACAAAATCAAGTTCAAATTCTTATAAGATGAAAATCCAATATCTTTTCCCATATCATTCTCTTGGTCAGGATGAACTGAAATGGATTGATATGACCTATGACTATGGTATGGTGAAGTAAGATGTAGTGTCTCAATCGTTAAACTACGTGAACAGCTGCTAGAGACAATTTGTCAACATGAGTATATAGAATTTATGCATCGACAAGATTTCATCTAATATAATAAATCATGTGCTCATGGAGCTCAACATCCTCTTGAACCAAAACCATACCAATCGTCTCTTGATATGCGACCACATATAAAAATAAATATCTATTACAAACTGATGGAATAAGAAGGGTGGATGATGCCAAGGATTTATTAAAATAATCAAAGGACTCCTGGGCTCACTCATCCCATAGGAGTGGACTATCCTTCTTCAATAAGGGCATAAAACACTTGGTCAAATTGGAATAGTTCATGACAAATTGACACAATAAATTAGAAATCCCTTGAAGACTCTAAACATGTCTAATTATGATCGATGGAGAAACCAAATTATTTCCTCAACCTTCAACATATCTACCATAGCATCCTCTTTTGATACAATGAATCCCAATAATCGACCAATACTAACAAAAAATATGCACCTTTGGGGATTCAAAAGAATTTGATAACAACAAAATATTTCAAATACCAAATGAAGATGTGTTGGATGATCCACTCTCAAATGAGAGTGAGTCACGAGGTCATCCAAAGACACTTCAATAATATGCTTAAGGTCATGAAAGGAAAATTTCATTGCTCGTTGAAAAGTATCTCCAACATTTTCCACACAGAAAGGAATTTTTTCAGAATGCAAAAGTACCCCAATGACATATAAATGTGGTATTATGTTGATCCTCGGTTTTAATTTGGATTTGATTATATCCCTAAAAACTTTCCATAAATCAAATACCTCGCTTCCTAGACACTCATATATAATATGATCAATAAATAGTCTAGGGAAGTGTCTTAAGTACAGGCTCTATTCATATCTCTAAAATTAGTACACACACAGAAGGTCCCCTACTTCTTATCTTTCAATGTTTGAGCAAGCAATGAATATACTTGAACTTTAAAACATTTGATAAAAAAACTCACTGTATGTAGATCTCATCAACAATTCAAACACACAAAGTAGTCAAACCATAAGACACATGGTGTACCATAGGAAAACCCTCCATAATCTGAAGGATAAAAAACCCAACAAACAATCTTTGAGTGTGACAGAAAATGGAAAAGAATGATTTTACCATAGTTTCATATTTCTTTATAAGAGATATCTAAGAAGTA
Source organism: Pseudotsuga menziesii (assembly GCA_001517045.1). Classification (NCBI taxonomy): domain Eukaryota; kingdom Viridiplantae; phylum Streptophyta; class Pinopsida; order Pinales; family Pinaceae; genus Pseudotsuga; species Pseudotsuga menziesii. Next base: position 218,667 of record LPNX010861352.1, on the reverse strand, counting down.
TTGGAGACTAGAGACCATACAAAATACTGTCATAACCTTTCCAAGTGCATAGAACTCTAATAAAAAGCTTATTCAGTCATACAATGAAGGTAGCAAATGGTTTCATTCCTTCTGGGCATAATGAACACAATGCACTCTGTGTGCACACTTCCCACATTATATATTGTGTCTTCCTTTAGTTGGTTCCAATTTGTCACCTCGTAATTACCTATCACACTAAATATATGTTCCCTCCATTAATTGACTAGTGTTAAATGCCTCTCACTAAGTGTTAATTGATTGAATTGAACTGAAATGAAATGGAACTAAATGTAATTCAATTGAACTAAATTGAACTGAATGTAACTAAATTTAACTAAACTGAGTAAAATGTAACCATAGTGAAGTAAACTTAACTAAATGTAATGAACTGAACATAACCGAATTTATCAGAACTAAATAAATAATTTCATAACCATTAGTTAGGATTTTAACTGAATCTCTTTATTTCTTCACCATCAATTCCATGTTCAACAACCACTTTGTATAATTTCAGGAATAGATTCCTTAATTAACTAAAACATGTTTTCCACAACTTAGACGTTACTGAAGTCTTTCCAATTTGAGTTCACTAGAGGTATTATAGAAATAATAGATCCAATTATTTGATATCATGTACAAATAATATCTCCAATACTATGAGCAACGATTCTAAGAAGAAGCATTGGAAATAGTTCTTTCTACTAAGATAATTCAAACAAGCATACACAAGAAAAATAGAGAGAGCAAAAGAGACTGAATCACATGAATGAAGAGATGAATATTGGAGTGTATATTTACATTGAATAATAATGAATAATAGTGTACATAAATAGTAAATCCCTCATAGGTAAAATCGAGTTGTATTGGACATAACTCATCAAGCTCAAAAAGATAGACTTACTAAATATGATAAACCCCCATAGGTAGCTAAAGCACTTCTCAAATCAGTCAAGGAGCTCATGAATTACCAAAAGCATCCGTGATTTTTCAGGTATGAAGGAAAAAAATAATAATCCTATAAAATGGAGATAAAAACATGGAGGATGGGTTGGCAACAAAAGGTACCAGTTTTCTAGTTGACTAGATTTTCCTTATCCACATAAAAGTTGGATCAAAGAAGACTAAGGAAGAATCTACAAGAAATCGTAGTTAATAATTATTGCAATAAATAAAGTGGTCAATATCATCCCAAAATCATAATTAAATTATTCTTGGAGTATATATGGAAATGTTAACTTTGTAGTGCACGTCAATGACAACAGTCTAGGCTAGTGGGTAGGAATTTAATCAAAATTGGTTAATTAAATTTTATCCTAAGTTCTGAGTGGGTTTATAATATTCGAACACCCCCATTTAAGTATAAATTTATGATTATATATAGGTGTATATAGTTGAATATAGCTGAATATAGGGCCCATCAAGAATGCTATGGTATCCCTTTAACATTTTCTATGTCCAAAAAAAAAAGTGAGGAAAGAGGCAAAACCACATGGGGAAAATCCTCCCTCAATAAAGGACAAGGAACCAAATTTGAAATACAATGTATTTATTAGGTCTTTAAGTTCACTTTAATCAGCCGAGTGAACTTCTTCTAGTGAAATAATTGATGAAAATTAGGCTTGTAGAGTCCATGATCATCCTCCAGAGTGTAGAATTTGCAAGAAAGAAGTGGAGAGACCCCCGGTATATCATCAAAAGGTGAATTAGGAGAATTACCTAAATGATCCTTGATGATCTCAAAATATAATATACACACAAAATTAAAAATGGAAAATATATTTGTGCATACTCTCTCCCAAAGAGCACAAAAATTAAGACAATTTGTTACACAATCAATTCCTTGAATAGCTACAAAATTTTTATGTGAATCACATGTCATTCTTCCAATATTATGTAGAAAATTTCCATATATGATATGAGGATGATAAAAGTATAATATATCATAAACAATAGCATATGTAACAAAAAATATAAAGGCTTCAGTGACTCCATGAGTATGTAGGAATAGACTAGGAAAACTATGAGCAACTGGGGAAAACTGATGAGTGCAAAAATCAGGATGATGAAAGGAATTGAGATCTGTACTATAAGAATTTATAACATCCAAACATGTGTAATATCAGTACAATTATGAATAATGTCATTTAAAACCAACCAGTGAAATATAAGAAAGACTTCAAACCATGTAGTATAGGTAACACCACATAAGAGACCAATGAGGAATCAACTAGTGAAATTGGGATTTGTATAGTCTTAGGAGTATTCAGAGGTATGGTAGATAGTATGAATGGTGGTATGAATTGTGTCATGACATGTGTATCATCATGCAAGAATTATTCTTAAATATAATTATGGAGTGAGGAAGAGCTTCTGAAAGACAAGTAAGGATCTAGTTAAAAATAACAAATATTGAGAGATGAATCTAGGAGACTGATAGGTGGATTATCAAAGAAATGATCTGATATTTATGATTATGATATATCATAAAGTAAATATATACCTAAGACATGAGAAAATTATTTAACTCTGGCACTCAAGGAATAGATTATATCACCTTGGAACTTTGCACTATTACATTGTTCTGAAGAATCAATGAGCTTTTCTAGCTCATATGCAACTTCGATGTTGTGCTTCTCAAAAAGCTGAGACATGATTTCCATATTATTATTGAAACATTTATTCTCAGGATGAAATCCATTGATGCAATAAGAACACGTGTATGTGCTCCATTTGTTATTAACGTTCTTCATTGAATCATTATCTATAGTCTTTGAACTTTCATCTTAAATTTTTGACTTTGGCTTCTTCTCTTTCACAATTTTATTTTCTTTGGATTTGGTAATATTTCTTCCTTGAATCATGAGATAAGGATCCTTTCGCTTGGAATATATAATACCACCCATATGGATCAATTTGTCTTTCTCCTTTGTTAGTGAATCAAAGAAAGTACACAAAGAAGGAATTTTCCAATTAAAAACAACAATCCTAATAGCATGAAAAGTAGATACAAAAATGAGTATTTAGGACCCAATTTAGATAGAATGGGAAGGATTAATTAATAACATTTCTTCTCAATCCCACAATTCTTTATCATTAAAACAAGGGACTTGAAGATGGTGAATAAACCCTCAATAGAATTGAAACTCCTGGGAATCATTGAGAATAACTCAATCTCCAACTAATGCACTCTTAACTCATCTTGCACTCCGAAGAGAGACTAAAGTTTGGTACATACTTCATTTGGAGTGGTCAAACCATGTATATGAAATATTAGATCAGAATAAATAAAGAGGAAAAGCAAACTATAGGTTTCATCCAACCTATTATGCCACTTATATTTCTCAACCACATGATTTGGATCATTCTTTAATGTCATATAAACACTGTATAGTCCCTTACTATGCAATAGAATGCCATTTTTGGATTTCCATTCATGATATTTGAATGGAGTCATGATCATAGCTGAAGAAGAATCCATACTGAGATCTTTATGCGCTCAAAGAGAAATGCTTTGCAACTTGCATAAATAAAACTAGGAGAAAAAACATGTAAGCTCAAATAAAGCTCTTCTTAGGAGAGGGATAGAAAACTAGATGCACTCCTCAACTCTGTAGAACTTGAGAAACCTTGCGCTCTGATACAGTGTAGAAATACTAGCTCCAATTATATGATACCATGTATAAATAAGAACTCCAATGCTATAAACAAAGATTCTAAGAATAAGCATTGGAAATAGATCTTTCTACTAAGATAATTCTCACAATCATACACAAGAAAAATAGAGAGAAGAAAAAAGATTGAATCACATGAATCAAGAGATGAATATTGGAGTCTATCCTTCCATTTAATAATGATGAATAATAGTCTACATAAATAATACATCCCTCATAGGTAAAATAGATCTGTATTGGAGACAACACATCAAGCTTAGAAAGATAGACTTACTAAATATGATAAACCTCCATAGGTGGCTAAAGAACTTCGCAAGTCAGAAAATGACCTCACGAATTAGAAAAATCAAGACTGATCTGTCAAGTATGATGGAAAAGCATGCTAATCCTAGAAAATGGAGAGAAAATCGTGGAGGATAGGTTGGAAACAATAGATACCGGTTTCCTACTTGACTAGATTTACCTTATCCGTAGAAAACATCAATAAAATCATAATGAGGAATAATTTATATGAAATTGCAGTTACTAATTCTGGTAGTCAATAAAGTGGTAAAAATCAACCCAAAATCAGAATTAAATAATTCTCAAGGAATAGATGGCAAGTGTTGACTTTGTAGTGCAAGCGGATGCCAACTATCTAGGCTAGTGGGTAGGAATTTAACCAAAAATGATTAATTATTGTATCCTAAGTTGTGAGTGGTTTTATAATATTCCAATAGGTATTACATAGGAAATTCGAATATTTACTCTATCTTTGTGCAAATCTCATTTATCATTTAATAAATTTTGCATGGACCATGAGTGTTTAATTAATTAATCATCTTTATCATATCATAATCAAAAATTTGTTTCCAACCTATGATCATATTTACTACCCTAGTTCATATAGTCATATGCTAAATTAAATCACTCTAGTGGTAGCTAATCCCTAAAAATGACTTATAGCATCTCGCGACCATGACTAGCCATAAATCACATAGTATATCTAGTCTCAATACAATACAACAATCATGAACTTTATACAACATAAGTTTCATACTTGATACAAAACAATTCTCTAACCTTGATACAACACAAGGTCCTTATCTTAATACAAAATAAGATCCTGATATTAATACAACATAACATCATAGGACAAGAATCTCTCATACGCTCAACAACCTAGATTGATATAACACAACATCTTATCTTAATACAACATAAGTTGATGAACTTAATAAAACAAAAGTTTTGGACATGATACAACTCAAGTATCGTGAAGAGGTTTATGAAATTAATACAACATAATTTCCATACTTGATACGACACAAGTCTCATGGAGAATGGCTCATGATGCTGTACATTTAACACTCCCTCTCACCAAGGAATACATTTTTTGTGATACCAAGCTTATCTCGAAAGTGTCTGAGCTTCATCACATATAGAGGATTTGGAATCACATTTACAAACTACTCATCAGTATCTATTTATTGAAGTTTTACAGTACCTTTCTGGACCATGTATCGAATGAAGTGATACTTCATTTCTATGTGTTTCGGCTTGTCATGAAACACAATATTTTTAGAAATATTTATACAACTCTAGTTGTCACACCTGATCATTGTAAGCGCTAGATTTACGTCGAACAATCCTATAAGTAGATTTCTTAGGAACAATGCTTCTCTGCAAGTAGTACTAAGACCAATGTACTCATCCTTTGCATTACTCTGGGAAATTGAATGTTGCTTTCTGCTAGGCCATGAAATCATAGCAAAACCCAAGATGAAACAATATCTATAAGTGATCTTCCCATCAACAATCCTTGCACCCAAATCCGAATCATTATATAAAAGAAATAACACTCCTCCATTGGAGGAATTCCTTAGTCCATAAGCAATTGTATCATGGAGGTAACTCAAAATATGCTTACCTACAACCTAGCATCTATGTCTAGGAGTAGTCATGAACTGACTCAAAATGCTAATTACATAGAAACTTTCTAGGCTCAAGTGTATCATGTACACCAACGAGTCAATCAACTGTTTGTATAATGTAGGGTATACTAGATCTGATCCAGTCTTAGTATCATGGATGTTCCTTAAATTGGAACCCATTATATTTTTTATTGATTTACAATCCATCATTCCAGATCTGTGCAAGATTTCCACAGTATAATTCCCTTGAGATAAAAATATATCATCATTCCTCTACCAAATGTCAATGCCTAGGAAGAAGTACATAAGAACTAAGTCTTTCATATAAAACTATGAGGTAAGATACTTCTAACACTCTACAATCATTCTTTCCTGTGAGGAAAATATCATTTACATATCGAACTAGTACCAGAATCAAGAGGTTGGTTTTCCACTAAATTGAATTACAAGTTTGAATCTTCATTACTCTTCAAGAAACCCATTTTCTAAAGATAACTGTCTATTATGGAATACCAAGCTCGAGGATCTTGTGTAAATCCACATATGGATTTCTTCAACTTGGCTACATGGGACTCCTTCCCATGCATCAAAAAACCCTCTGGATACTCAATGTAAACCTCTTCCTCAACCTCACCATTGAAGGAGGAAGTATTCACATCCATCTAGTGAAGCTTCCATCCTAATACTAATGTAAGTGAAATGATAGATATAATGGTAGTATACATGGCCATTGCAGGAAACGTCTCCTCATAATGAATTCCCTCCTTTTGAGAAATTCCACGAGCAGCTAGCCTGTATTTTTACTTTTCCATGCTTTCATCTACAACATGATTCATCTCCTCCCAAGCATATTCTGGACTAGTTATGGCCTCGATAATAGCTTAATATGAATGAAAAGAATGTTAGGATTAGTAATCATCCCTTGTCCAATTTGGTCATATGTCTAAATCAGGAGTCATGCATAAATCGGAAATCCATGTTATAGCTGATTTTACCACTCCAGGTGAATCACAATTGTATGGCCTTCCCCTATCCCTCTACGGACTCCTTAGACCCCTTGGACCATTTTTTGTCTTGTGATGTTTCCTTGACCATCCCTAAAAACATGTGAAAATTAATACACTCAACTTTTAAACCTGTAATCGCGTATATACGCGGGTTTGACCCGTAAAACCACGTACATCAGGATGTATGCATAATCCAAATCCTTTTGGAGTTTTCCTTGACATGGATCCAACTCACTTGACACTTGGCCTTCCATATGCCTTGAGATCGCTCGGATTCGACCTTTCATTACCCCTTTGAAAAGCTATATAAGGAACTCTTTGGTACATTGAAGGCATAATAGACAATTGAGAGCAAAGAAACTATAGTCCATTGTTGCTGGAACTTGTGCTTGAGTATGCATCCTTTTGTCCCTTGGAGCACTTTTGTGTTCTTCCAAAGCTTTCCTTTTGCTTGTGAGCTTGTTATCGAGAGATGGAGGATTGAAGTGGTGGAGGACCAAGTGGGGGATTTACTTTCTCCAATTCGTAGACATGCCAATAGAGGTTGTATCCATTGTAATCTATGATTTTATATTAATATAAATATCTTTTCCTGACCAATAATGTATGTTTGAAAGAATATTTTATCCATGGATGATTTCAAATGCTTATACATTGTTTATTATATATGCTAGAATAGATATAACACCTATATGTATAGTATTCTTGTCTTTTTAACTTGTTGTTGAGGAAATGACTTATCAATTCAAGCTGAAGTTGGAAAGCTCAACGGGGATCTACTTTAATCGTCCGGAATAAGGTATGAGGTCTGATCCTTTAGTGTTAGATATTTAATTTCTATTGCATATTGGAAAGGATTGATTTATGGAGTCAAGCTGTCTGTTGTGGTCCCCCAAGTCATAGGAATTTCTCTCTGTAACAGAATTGGTAACTCCGCTGGGGAGTTCCTTGTAGTTTTCCTTTGGGGGTTTTCTATCAGCATTCAATGGATTTGAATTGCTCTTTTTCTCTTGTTTCTGTGTCGGGTCTGGGGGCATGTTTGGCTGGTAGTGTACGATTGGTGTGAAATTTTTCTCAGCTTGTTTGTTTTCCTTTATTTTTGTGCACATTTCTTCCTGTACGTGAGTTTTGAACTCACAATCGCATATATACGCGGGTTTCACTGCTATTTCCGCGTACACACTTGGGTTTATTGAGAACAGTCGCGTATGCCCTTAGTTTTTATTTTTAGAGGAAGTTGGAGGGTTGTTGGATGAATTTTGATGATTGTTGAGTCTCCTTTGATACTGCCAGAGTCTGTATACACCTCTGTGTCTGACCAGAGATGTTTTTTTTTAGGGTAAATTTCTTTTTTAAAGAATGTTCTTGTCATTGCATTTTTGATTTTTTGTTTTGGGATTAGTGCATTAGATTTATTTTACCTTAGTACTTTGCTTGAGTGCTGCTTGAGTGTGCTTGCAAAGTCTGGGGGTTGTAGAGCCATTCTTTTTCTTTTATATCTCATTTTTATTTCAAAAAAATCCAAAAATATTTGCTTATCATCATGCATTGCATCTTGCATTTTGCATAGTACTTGCACTAGATTTTCTTTGGAGTATTAGTCGGGATTTCATATAGGAAAGCTTGCATTTATCATTTGAAGAAAATTGTGCATTTCACGTAGTACCATACCCTGTTCTTCATGGACACAATGCATTTGCATTGATTGTTAGGTGTGCATTTTACTTCATGTTGTGTCATAATGCCAGTAGTTGCACGGCCGTATACCTCTTTTGAGTAATAAATCCAATTAAAATCAATGCCTAATTAAAATGAACTACACTATTTTATTTGGTAGGGTTCACCAACAAGATTAGGTTTTAGGGTCTTGGAATAGTTCATTGTGAGTTAATTCTCCAAGACCACTAAACAACAACATGTATGTTTCTGTCAAGGTGAGTGTGTGAAATTCCTTGGTATAACAAGTGTTTCTTAGGATCCTCATCTCAAAAGGGAGTTAAGCACAAGGTAGTGTGAACAGTTATTGATTGGGATGACCCCTAGTCATAACTGAGTAGCACCGGAGATATTTCCAGGATTGTATTCGTATCTGGGGGCTATTTCGAGAGTTTTAGGCTTTGCTACCCTTCCCATATGGTCAATCCTTCCTGATATTTCCCACCTAAGCATTGATTATATTGAGGTGACCTTAGTGACCTTACCTAGTACATCGAGGGGGTACTTTGCAGGGGTTATTCTGTGGGTGTCCCGGCTAGGTTGGGGTCGGACAGCACAGTTGCTTTACACGTTGAAGCTGAGGGCCACAATAATTGGTTACGTACGTCCGCTTGTTGTGTATGGGAGTCTCAAGCCTCTCCTAGGCGTACATATTTGCTTCATTTGGGAGCTCACTTATCCTACCCTTGATTGCTTGTGTTTGGATCTAGATTTTCTTGGTGATTTCTCTGTGCATGGTAGCTTGCCTACGGTTTGCATAGATAGAGAGTCTTTTATATTTTTTGAGTCATTGTGGATTCAGGTGCGGCTCCTTGCTGTTCTCATCGTTTAGCAGGAATTCTGCCTTCTACATCTCCTCCTTCTTTGGGAGAGAGAAATAGACAGTCTAGGAGGACTACTTCGCACATTGATTGACACACCATGGGAGACCATATAGAAGGTATTCCTAAACCACCTTCTCCCATTCATGTTGAAGATGGGAAGTTTACTCCTAACTATGATCCTTCACCTGACTTGACTGAGTTAGGTCCAGTAATTTCTGAGATAGGAACCTTTCATGATAGACCTACTTACTCTAGGGTTGATTCCCCATTAACGCATCACCGGTATGGAATGCCAGAGGATGACGAGACTCATTTTGAACCCATGAGCACTAGTTATGGTAGTTATGGTATGTCTGGTTTTCCCACACATGATTTGGCATTCCATGTCGAATCTGATTTTGAGCCTAACACTATGCCTAGGGGCACTCTCATTCCTTACCATGCAGAGAGTTTTGGGAGCACAAGTCACATTGCACCTTCCATCCCGGTGGTGGAAGCTACATCACATATTCCTCCTAGGTCTAGGGTTAGTGATCCTATTAGGATACTAGATCCGAGATGAGTGATTATAGGGAATAGCACGTATATAATTACACAGATCCCTTCATCCTCTATCCCTATTTCTTAGAATGTTCACCCTCCACCTCATTCACGTGGTCCTTCGGGCCGAAATGTTGCTATGAGTCAGGTGTGTACTGCGGTTACTAGACCAGTTATGTCTCAGGCCACCCGTGGTTTTGGGAGGTCATTGTCATACTTCTAGAGGTCACATTCCTACTTTCAAAATTTATATTCCTACTTATGGAGTGTCTCATGGGACATCTCATGCGATGACTTATGGACCCTATTATGGGTTGCAGTATGGACAGGGTTCTTCACCTTATGGGGGCGGGTATCAACAACCTACTTACTCTCCAAATTATCGCTTTGTAGCTCCGAATAGTCAAGGTACACCACACTATGGTGCTTCCATGCCACCCTATATGGGTCAAATGGGAGGAGGGCACTATGGCCAAGGCCATGGTGGTAATCAAACCTATGTGAATGAGAACTATCAAGGAGTGGTCCATTGACCTCATCATCCTAGGCTCCCTTTCCTCGCAACACTGAATCTTCTGGACTTGTCGAGGTTGAAAAACGATCCTGTAGCTCATGACCCGTCTTGGCCGGCTGTTCGTACTAAGCTTCCGTTGGACATACCCAAATTTGAGGGCAAACCTAGAGAGGATCCAAGTGAACATGTTACTACTTTTCACCTATGGTGCTCTTTGAATTCCTTAAATTAGGACACAATCCATTTAAGGCCATTTCAATGCACCCTTACAGGGCCTGCTGCAAAATGGTATATAGAGCTACCTAGGGGGGCATTCGCTCTGTTCAATGACCTAGTGATGACTTTTCTTAACCACTTCTAGCTACCAGTGCGTTATGACATTGGTACTGAACTCTTGTAGACATTTCAGCAGGATAAAGCCACACATATCTTGGATCACATCCAAGAGTGGCATAGATGGAAGATGTTAATTGAAGCCTTTATACCGTCGGAATTCTTTCTCGAATGGTTCCTTAAGTCGTTATTGTCGTATATGTCAAAGGATGTTTCTACATATAGAGTGCAAAATGAGGAACAAGCCATTTTTAGGGATAAGGAATTGGACTTGATTATGCTCAGTCTGTTTTGTTATATGAGATTATTCCCAATGCTCCGCATTCTAGTTTCGATCCCAAAGTTAAACCTGGACCACATGCTGATGGCATTGTTGGTTGTGCGAGTCCTAAACCTGCGGATTCGGTTGTAAAACAAGTTAGTCAATTGTCAATCAACGAATCTGCTTCAAGACAAGCCATGGCTTCGTCTCAACCCACCCAGAAGGGTAACCAGTAGTCTGGATGGAATAAAAAGAAGGGTAAGAATAATCGTAAGGGTGGGAATAGGAATGAAAATGCTAATAATAATGACAAGAACCCCCGTAATGATGGGGGGGACAAGCAAGCTAAACGTAAGGTTAAATTTCCTTGCAAGTTGTGTAAGGACGATCACCTCACTTACTTGTGCCCTCGTATTGATGAATCCTCGAGATTCTTGGCACAGGGCCCAGTTGTGCTAACCAACCCTTTACCTCACAATCAAAATATGAACTTGAGGACCCATGATCAGTTTGGTGGTGATCAAGATCCACTGGAGGGTAGTGGTCATGGTTGCATTAACATGGTATGTGCTACGAAGGTTGTGACCCGTGTGAAAGACTATGGTTCTTCACAACCCAGCCCACGCAAGGAGCCTGATCCACCAGGGACTCCTTTGCATATTGAGAAACCTATGGATAAACTTGAAGCTACACCTCACATTCCTAAGGGAGTCCTTAAGAATTTGGGGCACAATCCTAATGCCCGAGCCTCCCAGAACTATTTAGTTGTCGAGGATTTGGGCCACACTCCTTGTGCGATGTATGCATTGGAAGCGCTTCAGAGTTGCCCTTCACAAAGGAAGGCTTCTCTTTCTTCCCTTGGTGTAAATGATGATAATTCTTCCTCTGTAGTTAAATTTGAAACCGTAGGACTCAGCCTCGCTTGGCTTACTATGTGTATCTTTTGATTCACGTAGAATGTCTTAACATGACCGTCAAGCGCACTGTGATTGACGAAGAGGCTACTGCTTCTATGATGTCTTTATCATGTTGGAAGGGTTTACGTTCCCTTGAGCTGTCTAAATCAGTGACCATGTAAATTGCGTTCGATGGGAGACCTTTTTGAGTGTCGTTTTAGCCATTGGATTGACCCGTTCGTGCCGATCTCAGGTATCATGTCTAAACTGGCATATAGGTTAGGTTTCATAACCATTTGCATTTTGTATAACCTTATGACCGTTTCATCATAGCCTTAGGTACGAACCCACTCTATTATGTCACAGAACCTTCTTGATGTTTCAGAAGTGGCATGATATGAGTGGTAGAGCTTGACCTTACATGGGCACCCTCGTTAGCGCCTTATTTGCATTTAGTGCCCATGCTGATGTTTTGTCCCTTAGGGTGTGGGAGTCTATTGTATAGTATTTCCATGACATTTCGCAAGAGCCTCATACTCCTCTTGATCTTTTGTTGGCCTATTTCCCTCAGGACTCCCTTATGTCAAGTTGTAATTGCATTATCATGAGCTTTTCCTACCTTATTGAGCTTTATGTCGGCTTCCCTAACATTGCATTTCAGCCATATAGCCCGATCTTGTCTCATGTCTAGCCATGCAGAGCCATTTTATATATCCTCTGTAGCTTGATTCGTTATTTTTATCGGGAGGGGATTTTCCCTCAAGTGTCGCTATCTTACACATGTATCCTTGCATTGAGCATAGGTATGTTCCACTACTTGGAACTATTTTTTTTGCCCCTATGACACTCGTCTCCTCCTAGTCTATAACTATAAAGTAGTTTTATTCGTTTTCAAGCTTTTTAAATATTTGAAAAAGTCCAAAAAAAATAAAAAATAAACTAAAAAGCCGGACAAGGAAAGATGTTATCTTTGGTAGCTGTCGAGTCATGTCGCCTTCGAACAGAGCACTTTATATCACATCCGTTGGTTGGGTTTATAGTTTGACTTTAGGAGCTATACTCATTTATCTGAGTTTATCTCCACCGACTGGTTAAGCTTCCAGTCCCCATGGAGCCTCTGTCGATCCCTCTTGTGTCGCAGAGATGTCCTAGTTTTGTATATCGAGACTATGTTGCCTTTATTCAGTCACCATTCATCGTTATGCTCTTTTTCAAAGGAATTTGAAACCTTAGTTGACCATTCCTCAGTTATATTGAGTGTAGTTACTAGTTCATGCACCTTATGATCGAGTCCTTCCACATCATACAGCTTTGCTGAGTACCTCATGTTGGATGATGGAGGATGCCTTAATGCCTTCCTTGGAGCAGATTTAATCCCATCGACTTCAGATCATTTATTCTGGGATTGGAATCTAGAGTCATTTTTGAGTTCCCTGAGACTTGTAGTCATCAGTGGCAAGTTCTCTCGCCATCGACAGTTTTTGGGAATACATCAATGTCCCTTGATCAATGGATCCTCTTAAGTGTTTGATCTCAACACATTTATTCACACTTGTTAGTTTGCACTCTAGTACCTTGATTCCCATTTTCATTATTGGTGGGTGATCTTGCATCTGTTAACAGCATACATCAATGACCTGTAATCAGACAATGGACTACTATGTTCGACCTCGACACCTCTATTCGCATAGTAAGACATGTACTCATAGCAGTTTGTGTAGAAGACCTTCCAGATTGGCGACATCTCTTATATGCTACCTCCTTGATTGTGCCAGTGTTCATGAGATTTTAGCTCTCGTGACTTGATTCTAGTATATGTCAGACATTTCCAGCCATTATGGAGATCTTGATCCATTATATATCTTCAACCATTATGGAGATCATGGTCCTTTGTATATATTCATCATGGAGATTCTGATATATGTATATTGTACGTGGCGATAACCACTTATGTGATATCTTGTATCATGCCTATTCATGGCCATTGTACTCTTATGTATTTGAGACTGCTATATGTATTTGTAGTATGTGCAAAGTTGTATCATTGTGTTATGCTGATTGGGTAGCTGGTCTTCCATTTGGGATCCTTCATCACTCCACTTCTTGGATGGACTTATAATGTATTTTGGCCATCATATGACCCCTCTAACTTCACACATTAGGGGGCACTTGTTATAGCTGATTTTACCACTCCAAGTGAATCACAATTGTATGGCCTTCCCCTATCCCTATGTAGACTCCTTAGACCCTTTGGACCATTGTTTGTCTTGTGATGTTTCCTTAACCGTCCCTAAAAACATGTGAAAATTAATACACGCGATTTTTAAACCTAAAACTGCATATATACGTGGGTTTGACCCCTAAAACCACATACATTGGGACGTGTGCATAATCCAAATCATTTTGGAGTTTTCCTTGACATGGATCCGACTCACTTGACACCTGGTCTTCCATATGCCTTGAGATCGCTCAAATTCAACCTTTCATTACCCCTCTGAAAAGCTATATAAGGAACTCTTTGGTACATTGAAGGCATAAGAGAGAATTGAGAGAAAAGAAACTATAGCCCATTGTTGCCGAAACTTGTGCTTGAGTCTGCATCCCTTTGTCCCTTGGAGCACTTTTGTGTTCTTCCGAAGCTTTCCTTTTTCTTGTGAGCTTGCTATCGAGAGATGGAGGATTGAGGTAGTGGAGGCCCAGGTGGGGGATTCAGTTTCTTCGATTCGCAGATGTGCCAACATAGGTTGTATCCATTGTAATCTCTGATTTTATATTAATATAAATATCTTTTCTTGGCCAATAATGTATGTTTGAATGAATATTTTGTCCATGGATGATTTCAAATGCTTATACATTGTTTATTATATATGCTAGAATAGATCTAACACCAATATATATAGTATGCTTGTCTTGTTTACTTGTTGTTGAGGAAGTGATTTATCAATTCAAGCTGAAGTTGGAAAGCTCAACAGGGATCTACTTCAACTCTCCAGAATAAGGTACGAGATTTGATCCTTTAGTGTTAGATATTTAATTTCTATTGCACATTGGAAAGGATTGATTTCTTGAGTTAAGTTGTCTATTGTGGTACCCTAAGCCATAGAAATTTCTCTCCGTAACAGTCCATCCAGTATATTTTTAGTCACTAGCACCATTGGGTCCACTTGGCCTAATTGGGGTACATTTTCCAGTAACTAAAGAGTGGGGAACACTAATTGAGGTCTAATGCCATTTATTGCACTTGCATACATCACTTTAGGATCCTCCTATACCAATTCCTATAGTTTAGGAGACACTGGGAGTGTCGATACAAACCTTCATCAATAGACATCAGTTAGTGACTAGTCAAGCTGAGTTAGGAGTCAGTTACATTCAGTTCTAGTCCTATAAATTCAGTTAGCACTAGGTTTTCATGGTTGGATGTAGGATAAGTGCATTTGTAATCTACCACAGTCAGTTAGCCTCAATTAACATTGAATTATACACTTTATTTGTGTTTTAGAACTCAGTTGAACTCCAATAATGGTTTAGACAAGGTCAATTAACTATTGAATCCTCCTATAATGATTTAGACAAGGTATTAGTTACCTACAGTCAAGTAGACTCTAATAAATTTGAATTTCCTCATGTGGATTCGAATTGCATGTGGCTATTTAAGCCATTGTACTTCAGTGTAATTATTATCTAATTACTTTTTTTATTAATGAAAGCATTCACAGCTGCAAATTATTTTTGCACTGTTTCATTCTTTAATTGCTGAGTAAATTGTGTGATCTATCTTGTGAGTTTTGTGTTTGTCCACATATCTATGTGCTCAATTTAATATGGTATCAGAGCCTCGGTAGACAAGGCACTTCTCCTCCTCAAATCTCCTACTGGATCATTTTTTGAGCAAAATTTATATTTCCAGCTCTCCACCATAAGTAGAAGGTTTACCACTTAATACCCCAAGTTAAGGAATTGTTGATCAATTTTGATCAACTATGTTGGGTGTGATGAAAAAATGATATGTGTAGGATTTTCGACCTTATGATGCCCTTTTTTTGTTTTGCAGGTACAACTTCAAAATGAATTCATCAGTTCCTCTTCTCATCCGATCCTCAGACCATTTTGAATGGAAGGTGAAGATGTTTGTATTTATGAATAGACAAGATCTATTCTAGGTGTCTGATGGATTCAGTAGAGAGTATTTTGAGAGTGAGAATGACTGGCTAAATGCATGTGATTTAGGTTTTGGAATAATGAAACTGGCTCTTTCTCCTAGCTTGCGCTACCTTAGTAGATCTATTAAAGATCCACAGGAACTTTGGACAAGATTGGACAGAACCTTTGGAATGATTGATGAGGATCATAATAGAAATTTGAAGAGAACATCCAACACCATAATCATCTTTGATCCAAAAATTTCATCCTCCACTCTCTATGATGAAGTTGTTCAAGATGATTAAGAAGAAGAAGCTCCTACAAAGTCAATTTGAATTGAACACAGTCTCCTTGCAGTGACTCCTTCTCCTGATGCTCCGGAAGTTTATGAGATATATGATATCTCATATCGTCATATGGATATAATAGAAGAATACATTCAAATATATAATATTGAATAAAAATACTGCTGCACTTCCATGCAAACATTCATCGATGATTTTCCTTTGAAGTCTACGCAAACTTTGCTAGTAATTGCTTCCGAAAGTGAAGAGAAATTTAATTTTTCTCCCTCTAATGTTGCTGTTGGTGTGAAAATATGTAATAAATTTGATATTTTGGAAAAAATATCAGATTACCATAGTGATCCATTCATTCCCCTTTATCTAAATATTCTAGCAAATTCCTGTAGGATTGCATGCACCAAAATTCAGAATTTTGAAAAAGAAGAAAGTTGTGCATCCACTGTCTCGGTTGACCATTTATTTGGATATGATATGAACCTTATTGGATATGATGTGATATTATTTATATATTTTCTGATATTTCTTTGTTTAATATTTCAGGTTCATAAGCTTTCAGTACTTCTTGTAGCTGTTCTTGTTAATTTTGTGAAGAAACAAGTACCGCAAGCTTCCTACAAAACTGCTGCTGGGGATTTGATTTCATTTCACATTTTTCAATATGTTGTGAAACTATTTAGATATGATTTAATTTCTGATATGATATTATTTGGTTCAAATTTTAAAATCCAAGAGATTTTATTCATGTGTGTAGTTGCTCTCACCAATTCCGGTGTGAAAAATCAAGTACTGCAATTTTTCTTCAAAACTGTTGCTGGGAATTTGGTGTTAGTTTCCTCTTATGAGGTTTCTGATAGTTTATTTTGTGAATAATTATATATTTTTGAAGCTATATCATACTATGGATCTAAATAATTTTCTCTCCACAATCCCAGTGCTTCTCTACCATTGATCACATGCTCATCTCCTCACAGAACTAGTAAAGATGAAGACATTCTGCATCCGCCTGACCAATTGATCCTAACACTTGGGGATGATTTTACCACTCATGGTTTTCTATTCATGGATGAAACATATCAGTTTCTTGAGTGTTCCTCACATGTTATGAATCCTCAAGAACATTTTCTCACTTATTAGTTTATTTCAGTTGCTCTACATGTGTCCAGTCTTCATCCAACAACTGTCTATATTTCTGATTTAGTTGAGCATATCATTCTTCTTCCAAAGAGGAAGATTCCTCCAGAAATAATGATGGAGAGGTTTACATGCCAGGCCCCAGGATACCTGTGCACAGAAGAACCGTATTGATCCTGATTCTCCCTACTTAATTAGAGGGGGGGATTTTTACCCATGTGGTTTTTTCCCTAGCTCCTTGTATTGAGAAGTTACTTTACTTTACTTGATGTAATGGGTGACCTATGGTATTACTTACTAGGGTGCATAGATTTTCCAAGTTAGCATTCAGGGGGGTTTTAGTATTATTAATCCTCCCTTTTCCAATTTAGTCATATTTATAAATCAGGATTCCATCCAGTCTATTTTTGTCACTAGCACCATTGGGTCTACTTGGACTAATTGAGGCACATGTTCCAGTTACTAAAGTGTGGGGAACACTAATTAAGGTCTACTTCCATTTATTGCAATTGCATGCATCAGTTTAGGAGCCTCCTAAACCAATCCCTGTAAATTAGGATCCTCCTAGACCAATCCCTACAATTTAGGAGCCACTAGGAGTGTCGATACCAAACTTCATCAGTTGAGTTCAGTTAGTGACTAGTCAAGATGAGTTAGGAGTCAGTTACATTCATTTCTAGTCCTCTACATTCAGTTACCGCTAGGTTTGCATGGCTGCATGCAGGAGATACGCATTTCTCACCTGCCACAATCAGTTAGCCTTAGTTAACACTATATTAGACACTTGAGTTGTGTTTTAGAACTCCATTGAACTCAAATAATGGTTTAGACAAGGTCAGTTAACTATTGAATCCTCCTATAATGATTTAGACAAGGTATTAGTTACCTACATTCAAGTAGAGTCTAATCAATTCGAATTTCCTCATGTGGATTTGAATTGCATGTGGTGATTTAAGCCATTTCACTTCATTGTAATTATTATCTAATTACTTTTTTGATTAATGAAAGCATTCACAACTGCAAGCCATTTTTGCACTGTTTCATTCTTCAATTGTTGAGTAAATTGTGTGATCTATCTTGTGAGTTTGTGTTTGTCCATAGATCTATGTCCTCACATTAGAGGAAATTTGAGGTCTAAATAGGGCCTCCTAATGAAAATGATAAAATAATAGTTAAAATAATAAAATAATAGTTATTGATTTTGGAGGAAGAATGAAAAAAACTACTTTTTTTTGTTCGTATTTTCCACATATCTCCCTATATTTTTACTCAAATTTCGAGTGGGACAGCTTGTTGGATGCAGAATTTAATTCTGCATCCAACGAATACCCACATTGCATACTTTTGATGGACCCTACTACCCCAAAAACAAGAAATGCTTGAAAAAATGTGATGATGACATCATCATCACATTTTTCAGGAATTTCTTGTTTTTGGGGTAGCGAGGTCTGTTAAAAGTATGTAGTGTCGGTACTAGTTGGATGCGGAATTAAATTCCGCATCCAATGAGCTTTTTCGCTTGAAATTTGAGGAAAAACACATGGATATATGTCAAAAATACGAACAAAAAAAGTAGTTTTCTTTTACGACAAATATGTGAATTCAACCATTATGGTTGACTCATTTTTTTAAAATTCTATTGGTTGTTGAATTCCTACTCAAAAAATTTATTGTTGGCACGTTTTCTTATAAGGCCCATTTTAGAACCCAAATTTCCTCTAGTGATTTAATAAAGAATCATCCTGGAAGTCATTTGAACATGATGAAATGACCACCCAAGCGGGAAAACCCAGACGATCCTCTTCTCCCTTCTACAAAGGGTAAGGATCAGGATCTACAACGATATCAAATATCACTTGGTAAGTGGTTTTCATCACGGACAATGGCATTTATGCGACAGTGGGTGTGGTACCTTCATCCACGTTACTCGGAGAAGGGAAAGTCCAAGGACCACTCTAAAACATAGTACAAAACAAGACTGGACTCAAAGGTGATGGAGTATTATTGGGCATAGAATAAATAGTTAGAATCGATGTCAAAAAATTAAATGTTCCCATCAACAAAGGATACATTCTAACACCAATGTTATCAGTTGTCAAATAAGAATTATCAATTACCGGGATAGTGGGACTCAATTATGTTGGGGAACTAGAATTATCAAACAACAATTGATAAATCATCACATTTCTATCTTCGTAGGGAAAATACATGACCAAAATACTAATGACATGATTGCTTCCATGGCATAAATCCATTTTTGACGGAGTAACAGATTATAGTTAAGGAGCACATCAACTACCTCAACCTAGACCAACATGGTATTCCCCCTTAGCTGGACCTGAAGGAAAGGAATAATTTCACGTGTTCTAAAGTAACATCCATAAAATGTTGTCAGCATAGTCTTGGATTTAGACAACAATTTGATCCAAGGCCTTCCCAACAGGAAAGAGACATTGTATAGGTCACAAGACCTTCATCAATAAATGTACATTTAATGATGTTGTTTGAGCACTTTTGATGGACATGAAAACCCACATGGTAAGGAAAACAAACGTGGACATCATGGTTCTTTAACCTAATGACACTAGGGTCATTCAGTCAGTCACTCCTAAAGAAGCTAACAATGCTTTCCTCTCCACAAAGCTCATATGGTAATTTAACCTTTTATTTAGTCCTCTTGTCTCCATCGGCATTTTCCTCATTCTTGTCCTATGTAACGTTCTCCATTTTATTCCCACCCTTCTCATTATTATTCCCCTTTTTCCTATTCTATTTGGGTTGTTGGTTACCCTTCTATTTCAATGGTTGCACATAATGTACATCTATTGATTGGGTGGGTTTGTACAAAGCCATAACTTGTTCGGTCATGGAATGATTAAGAAAGAAATTCTTTATTTGATGTGTAACCTAGTCCACATATTTCTCACTTGCAAATCCAATGATGCCATCGACATGTGTCTCAGGTTTAACATTGGTTTCATGTTTTGATGCCAATGCATCAAGGATAATATATTAAAAGAGAGAAGATTAAGCATAAATTAGGTCTAACTGTTGAGCTCAGAAAATGGTTTGTTCCTCGGTTTCTAGTCTAAATGTTGAAAGATCCTTTGCGATATAAGGTAGTAAGTACTTAAGGAACCATTACAACAAGAAGTGTAATGGAATGTTGTCTTAATTAATCACTTTCATCTACAAGAATATTGAATATGGTTGGAAATATCGGTGTCCTTGTCTTACCGAAATGTCGATAAGAGTTCAGTACTGGAATCATATCGAACTCACAACTAAAATTGATTAAGGAAAACATGGCCAAATCATTAAAGGTTCAATATGTTCCCTGAGGAATCTTTATATACCATTTTGTGGCTGAACCCATGAGGGTGCATTGAAACAATCTCAATTAAACAGAATAATGATTCAATGAATTCGAATACTACCATATATGAAAGTAGTAAAATGATCACTAGGATCCTCGCCATTCTTACCTTCAAACGTCGGAAGATATGAAAGAAGTTAGAGGGAATAGGATACCATGGCATATCATGACACAAATTTGTTTGTGAGTCTAGATAGATGAAGAAAGTTCATTGTGTCCAAAAATGGCAGTCTAGGTTGAGACATTTGATTACATTTTCCTTGGAAAGATTGGTTTTGGTAAAGGCCATGACCTTGACCAATCAAATAGTAACCTCCTCCCATCTGACCCATGTAAGGATGCATGTGCAATTTCATATGGGTAATTCCTTAAGAAAGGGGAACCATATAGCCATATTTACCCATCTAATGTATTGAATTACCCCTAGAAATATGGGCAGGGATGTAACCTCCGGAAACAAGGACACAAGATGACGAGGGAACCATATAACCAAAGGAATGATACCATCTCAAGGGTCCACTCGAATTAAGGGGAGTATTTTCCATAAAAATGTAATAACTTCAAATTTCCATAATAAAAAAAAATTGTTGAGTGTTTAGATCCATTTATGAAACAATACCTGACTTACATAGATTTATGAATTATTATAATCCTATAGTCAATTAACAACCTAGGAATTAGCCATAACGAAAAATAAAACTGGTACTTGACAATTCAAAAATAACCACACTAAGTATATATGATTTATATGACACTATACCGGTGTACGGGTTTGAAAGTCTTAAGATCAATTTACTTGTGTTCAAAATTTAATGAGTCCTTCATATTTTGTTATAGGTTACAGTTTTTATGCTTATATTGTATGGATTCGTCATGTTTTTAATATTTTAAACCCTCTTCTTAATAACCCTAGTCGATGCTAGGCTTACAAGATTTTAGGTCTTACTTAGATTTGTAAGCTAACGCACTGTTTAAAAAAAAATTATACTATTGCAGGTACACTAAAGAAGGTTTATCTTCCCTTGTGTTCCCAAACAAGTAAAAATATAAGGTAAAGAGTACCATGGTGATGTAAAAATACTAAAGGAAAAAATGAGTGAGGCCATTATAAACTATAGCAAACTGGGTAGAAAAAAATTAACCTACATGGAGGTAGGTAAATGCAACATGTAAAAACTTATGGGACTTTCCAGCTGAAGAAAAAGGGTAAAAACCCTAATGAAAGGTTTAACCTTCTTGAGTTGATTCTTTTGCATTGTGGGGCTAGAGGGGAGATCTGAAGGCTCTTGGCCCTTCCAACACCCATCACACTCTAACGTTTGTTTATTTCCTCGCCTATGGTCTTCGACTCCTAAGCGTCGGCCCTTCGCAGAGAATAGTCGAAGCAAGGGCAACTTTCTCCTTTGTGGAGTTTTGTTTCAGTTTGAAGCATAGTTTTAATTTATACTATTTTATGTTTAAAACCTCTGTCAAATGTTTTTTTGGCAAGCTTTTTTTCTATGGTTTCTTGGCTTGATGTTGTGGGCTTAGGTCGAGGGTACCGATGTCGAAGGGTTCTTGTAAGAATTAAAGCCCCGAACCCTACGTTCCTTGACAGTGTGAAAAAAGATATGGAAAAAGATGGAAACAAAGTTAATTTTGGTTTGGTTTCATTTTGTAGATGCAAGACTTTGCACAACCCCTTTATGTTTGATGGTATACACTATTGTTTTGGCAAAGTTATGTGTTGTTTTCAAAATCCCTCAGGTCGTAATAGCGTTATTACAGAGTTCATTTTTTTGAATCCCCTTTGACTCATACTATGGATTCTGTGGGAATTTGTATCACAACTGTTTTGTAACTCTTACTATAAATTTTAACAAAGTTTTTAAGGAAAAATTGCCACTACGATTCCACTTCCATCTTCATTTAAATCTATTGATTTGCTTCTGGTTATACTATGTAACTGATATATTGTTGTTAGTATTATTTTAAATCATTTATATCTTCTCTAATCTATATATTTTTCCTTTTCTTTTATTAATATGTGGAAGTGAAATGTTTACATAGATACAACTACTGCATTCATGTTTTTTTTGTAAAGTGTCAATCTAGTTTTAAAATGGGTACAACCCATTCTTTAATGATGATATATTTTAGATTTAGGGTGCCAACATTTTCAAAACGTTTCCCATATTTTTCTAGGTGATTTCATTGCAGGGTTTAGTTATTTAATAGATTACATGGAAGAAATTAATCCCTATGGTCCTCAAACCCTTGACTTGAGATAAAAATTATGAGCGAGGTTAAGAGGAAAAATAGTTAGTACAATTTATGTTACTGATTTTTTTATCACCTTATTTAACTCTCGGTACTACATGGTAATCGATACATTGTTTCACGTTATGTGCAAATGGATTTGTTGCTTGGATATGTTTACTATATTTATACCTTTGTTAAAAGACACCATGTTGATAAAAGGGTTACGGCCCATTCTGTGTTATTTGTTTTTAGGTTGTGCTTGTTGTAAGTTTCGTTTATAAAATTACTTGGAAATAAATTAACTCTTATGGCCTTGAAATATTGACCTGTAATAAATTCCTTAAATGAAGAAGTTTCACTGATATTATGGTTAGATATTTTGTTAACTGTAATGTTTAACCCTAATCCTTTAATTGAAAAAGAATATAAGAATGTTGGTTGTTTTTAAAAATGATACTAATTAAGTTATTAATATTCATATGTAATTTATTTATGGGTTTCGAACCCTCAGCTGCAATCCATTTTTATTAAATTAGATATGTTGATCTTAACAAGTTTAAATTTATGATTAAAATATTTACTATGTTTAACTAGGGTAAGCCCTAACTATAAAAAGGAATTCATGTTCAGTTACAACAAAAAGACAAGGAAACTTTGCCAAAGATTCCATTGATAACTCTTTTTAAATTCTATGATAATTCTGTATGGATTTATAAGAAGAAATACAAGATGCTAATCAGTTACTAAATTATGTACGACACTTAATATTAGGTAAAGATATATATATATATATATATATATATATATAATGATAATATTATAATATAACCTATCAATTCTACTATGCAATTCTATGTAAGCAGTAGCATTGATTAACTGATGATTTACAGGAATAAAAATACTTTCCTACTTTATTACAGAAACAGATAATAGTTTTGGGAAAAGTTTCAACATTCATAGAAATCCTTTATAAATAAATAGAAAATAATATTAAAGACAATAAACCAATAGCATTATAGAACCTATTAACTTTCGAAGTAGAAAAACACCTAAAGAAGACCATTCCTCCCAACCATCTCCTGAAAGAAGACAAGATTACTTGCTTTAGGACCCCCGAGCATGCTCAATGAACCATCGGGACAAAGATACTGTGTAGAAAATTGTTCATTCCTCTCTGTAACTTAGCATTCACACTTGCAATCAACACTCTATCAATTCACTTTAGCTCTCCCCTCATCAAATTCCTCTTGTGTGCCTAACTTTTCAGTTTCCAACAATCCACAAGTTATGATCTCTAGAATGTAGTGAGCCTCCTGCTCATTTGATGGGTATATATGTGATTTCCTAGGTGTTGGGTCATTTTTGTAATTAAATGAGATACCTGCTAAGTTCCTATTTTCTTGGGAACATGACCACAATTATAGGGAACTTGCCTCCTGCAACAACTAGAAAGTGAATGTTGTTGCAACCATTTGTCATTTTTGTCTTCTACACCAGATCATTCCTCCTAGTGGGTTAGTGAACACTCTTCAATAGTCCTCTTTGGATTGGTGTTTCTTATTTTTAACTATTAAATAATAAAATATTCAATTACAGTCATCCTTGACCATCCATGGTCAACAACATAAAAAATTACAATAACTTTTAAAGTAATGTCCTTTCACAAAATAAAATGTTTTTAGTTCAAGGTGGGTTTCAAACACCCCCTCTTAAGTTCAACATCGTCCTCAATGTTGCTTAAATATCATTTGAGTCTTCCTGGAACAAAATTCGCTATGCTTCCCGCATATGACTCTCCAATTCCCAAGTTGCTTCATCTCGACTATGGTGCTTCCATTTCACCTTTACTTGTCCCATGGTGTGATTTCGGAGAAAAAAATATCTCTTGTTGAGGATACAATCCAACTCCACCTTAAAATATCCTTATGGTTCTACCTAGATAGCACTCCAATCGATTACATGAGTAACATCATGTACATACTTTTTCAATATAGAAATATGAAATACATTACGTATTTTGAGATTAGGTGAAAAATATAACTTATAAGCCAGTCGTCCAAATCTTGACAATATCTCAAATGGTCCACAATACCTCGGTGCTAATTTAGCATAACTCCCCAGCTTAAAGGATATTTTTTCTGGGTTTTATTTTGAAAAAAACATGCTCACCTACTTGGAATTCTTTCTGAGTTATTTTAAGGTATACATGACTCTTTTGTCTGTCTTGTGCAATTTTCATATTTCTTTGTACCTATTTCACTGTTAGTTCCATTTCATTTAACAACTCATTTCCTAACATCAATCTGTAAACCAGATTACTCCATGAAATGGGAGTATTACATTTCCTAACATATGATATTTTAAAAGGATTAAGTTTAGATGAAGCTTGATAATGATTGTTATAAGCAAAATCAACTAAGTGTAGATATTTTTCTCGTTTATTTGGATAATCCCTAACATACATCCTACGCATATCTTCTAAAACTTGATTTACTCTTTCTGTTTGTCCATCCATTTGCAGATGATAAGTGGCACTAAAATTTAATTTAGTGTACAATCCTTTAAAGAATGACTTCCATAAATTACTAGTAAACTTACTTAGAAATCATCATCTTAGGAATTCCATGCAAATGAAAAATATTCCTTCATAAAAATATCAACAATATTTTTGTTATCCACCTGAATGGCACCTCTTCGTCTGAGTGCCGACATCCCTCATGTTGGCACACAAAAGGACATTTATGGATTGAGGGTTGCCTAAAACACTATAGATGGGCTTATTATGAACTACATTCATCATCCATCCAGCTGGTTATTTTTACCCTTTAGCTATGTCAATTCATGTGCGTGACTCTCTATATATGCAACTCGCATGTTGTACGCGAGTATCGGTTGTTGCATGTCATGTACAGATGTGTACGCGGGTTACCCTTAGAGAAACTCGCGGGTCATACGCGAGTTTCCAGTATTGATACCCGCGTACATGTCCCTTTGACATTAAAAATAAAAACACATGATTACTTGAGATTAGTTAAGCACTTAACCTTAATCACCTTAACTGTCTCAACCTCCTCAACCTTCGAAACTGTCTTATTTCACCAAGTATAAATACAGGCCTTGGGGAGGGTGTTAAATACATACACTTAGAGAGCAAAGTTATGCCGGTGGAGTTTATACAGAAGTCTTTGGAGCAGTGGAACTCAGAATCCTTTGGTTGCAGAGGAGTCCTTGTCTCAGGTGTTGGGTTTTAATCTGAACTCTTTCATTATTGTTAATAAAGAGAATCCTTCTTCCATATGTGTCTTGAATGTATCTCATATATTATGGTTTGATAAATGTTTATGTTTCAACATTCTGTATGTGATTTACCTAACCTATTTATATATATGTATCATCTTGTATTTGGAAGATTCACTCTTGACAGGTGAAGGAGAAGCATCTTTGAAGGCTTTGGAGGAGAAGCAGAGTGGAAGAGGACAAGCTAGGATCAACCGTCGTGTATCATGTGAGTCTTTCCCATCCTCATATTTCCTTTACTGCACTCTAGAGTCGATTTCCTGCAAGTTTATTGAGTATGTTGGTAACCCCATACCTTTGTTTATAAGGTGTTTATTCCTATACAACAGAACTGGCGACTCCACTTGGGAGCCCAGACTGCTGTAGGTTGTTTCTGTCGCCCCTGACCAGTCGTTGCTTTGAAATTGGTGTGTGGTATTTTATCCTGGTTTGTACTTATCATAGTGTTTGAAAGTCTTGTGGATTTTTCCTATTTTTTGAGAAAAATTTTGTGCCTGTGCGCGGGTTTCTCTTCTGCACAGTCACGTACAGAGGCCTGCATACGCGGATTGCTCTCTTGGACAGTTGCGTACAGTACATGAGTTGCCCTTATATATAGTCGTGTACAAGCCTGGAAATAGGTATTTTTTAGGATTGGGTTTGCTTGTCCCTCTCTTTGTGTAATTCCTATTTGTTAGTGGGCTTTCTTTATGAATACTGTGTTGTTAGTCTGAAAACTTTGGTTACCACACTTTGTGCTTTTTCGAAATCCCTTGGGTTTCTTTGGCTTGGATTATTTTCTATTTGCATGTTGAAGTAGCTTGGCCTGTTTGGGTTATAGGCTGAAGTGTCTCTATCCAGATCAGTGATCAGGATCTTGGGCATTGTTTTTTTCAGTCTATCTTTGGATAATGATTGGTTTGTCACTTGCCTTTATGAATTTACAGTGATTTTTGTCATTGTGTGCACCAAAGCTAGGGTTCCTAGTCTTCCTTTGTTGGGTGTTTCTTGGTTCTGTTAGCCTCCTTTACTTCAGTTTGTTGGTTTTATATAGTTGATTAGATCAAATTTTACTCAAGTATAGTGCATTTTAGGTGCATGGTAGAGTTTGAGCATTTTTAAAACTGAAAAGAAAACATTGTCAAGCTTTTGCATTTTGTTTTTGCATAAGTAGTGTTCATTTCAGTTTAAAAATATAATCTCAAAAACTACAAAAAACATAGGCTTAGTTTCTTTTATCATTTGCATTTGTTCATCAATATATATTTACAAAAAAGAAAAAGAAGTTTGCTTTAATAGTGGTAATTTTCTTTGAAAAATACACCTTTACTTTTATTTATTTCTTATTGAGTCAAAAACACCATAAGTACATCACTCCATTTCCTTCTGAGTAAGAAACAACCCTTTAAAATGAATGCATAATTAAAATTTACTAGTAATTTTTTGTTTTTAGGGGCCTTTCACTTACTAGCTTAGGCTAGACTTGTGGGATAGGAAGTGTAAGCTTCCCATAAGTTTTAAAATTCAGATGTAGTGGACCTTTCTTTAGGTAAATCCTTGACTTTATCAATTGTATCTGGGAAGCTCCTCTCAAATGGGAGTTAAGCACGAGGTCATGTGGAGGCTTGGACTGAGGAGATAACCCTCTGATTCCTTGTCAAAGCGTAAATTAGGACTTTTATGCATCTGGGGATTCTGTCCTAGACAGAGTTTCGGGCTCACCTACCTTGCCCATGTGTACGAGTCAGGATTACGACTGTCCCCCCAGAATATTGGTATAGCTAAGGTAGCCTTTAGTCTCTTGACATTTAGGGTTCATACCTAGGTAAACTGAAAGGCTATTTCTGGTTCACCTTGAATGGGCTTGGAAGGAAACCCTTGTTGTAAGTGTATGAGGGAGGTTGGGTGATTCCTCTGCTTGTGCCTAAGAACCACTTCTAGGATGCCAAGTAATCGTTCATCAGCTTTCTTCGGGAAAGCATATCTTTCACCCTTGTTTGATTGTTTGAGGCTTTAGGATTTTTATAGTGTATGCTCTATGGTTTTTCCTGTGTTTAGTTGGCCTTAGGGTGTGATTTGTCAAATTTTCAATCGTGGAGGACCAACCTTTTAGAAGGTCAAGAAGGTTAAGAAACGGATGGTTGGACACGGATGGTTCATTTGAACCGATAGGGATAAGTGAAGTTCTAGGTGAACCAGAACTTATAGCTGACCGTTTTGATCTTGATACAGTTGAGATAGAATAATTGCAGACTGACGAGTTTGCAAGGAATTTTAACACACCCTTGACTGATTTAAACGATCCTGTGATCGTTCAGGTTAGACTTGATTCACCTGTATTAGGTGTCCCTATGGGTAGGATCATGTCTTCTACAGAAGAAAGTCCTTTTGTGTTCACCTCAGCCATTCCGGTTGAAGGGGTACTACCTCCCCTGGTAAGTGCCCCTAGATCTAGTATACCTTCTACACCTTTGACTCCCGCGAGCCGGCTGGTTCAACCACCGGTTCACTCAAACCTAGCAGGTACTTTTGGTGATATGGTTACTGGGATTCCCAGTATACCTACGATTCCTTCTTCCTTTCCATATACTACCTAGAGTGGTCCGGTAGGATCCTCAGTGTTTGTCCAAGGATTTCCTTGGAATGGGGGGCACATTCCCCCTTCCAGTCCATACATAGGTCCATCACCTTCCTATGTAGGAGTATAGTTTGGGAACAATACCTCTTATGGGAAAAGTTTCCAAAATTTGATTTTTCTTCCGTTTACGAGCTCTCGCTTCTCATTGTTCAGTGGAGGGATACCAGCTCCTATCTTTCAAACCCCTGTTTCTATGGGACGGCCCGAACTTCTTACACTGCACCTCTCACACACAATCCTATGGCTTAAGGATGGAATCCGTTTCAGAGTAATCTTCCCACTTCACAATCGGTGGCAAGGGGCAACCCCACTTTTACCCATGGGCATTCGAGGGTAAGTCCTTCTAATCCCCAGGCTGGCACATTTAGTTCCCCGGTTTGACCCAAACTTCCATTCCTGACAACCTTAAACTTGCCATATTTGTCAAAATTGATGAATGACCCAGTAAGGCATGACCCCTTGTAGCCACCTGTTTCCACCAAATTGCCATTGGACATCCCTAAGTTCAAAGGAAAAGTTGGTGAAGATCCTGGGGCTTTTGCCACCACATTCCATTTATGGTGTTCTTCGAATTTGCTGAATGAAGATTCAGTTAGGTTGAGGCTGTTCCAGAGAACCTTGACAGGTACAATGGCAAAATGGTATATTGAATTTCCTTTTGTTTCTTTCAGTAGTTTCTGGGACTTGGCTAGTGCATTTCTTAGCCACTTTCAGCTTTCGGTCCGATATGATTTCAAAACGGACTTGTTGTATACTTTTAGGAAAAACAAGGCTACCCACTTCTCGGATCACATCCAAGAGTGGAGAATGTGAAAGAGCCTTATAAAAGCCACTATCCCTCTTGAGTTCCTTAAATACCTATTTCCCTACATATCTAAGGATGTATCCACCTCGGGAGTGACGAATGAAGAAGAAGCCATTCTTAGGGCCCAGCAATTGGATTTGATTTATTCACAATCTGGGATCTTGTATGATATTATCCCTGAGGCACTGAGGCCTACGCACAATGCGGAGAAGACTAAGCCTAGACCCCATTCCGATGGTGTGGTTGGGTCCGTCAACTCTCCCACCGTAGAGTCTTTGGCTAAGCAACTTCACCATTTGTCTCTCAAGCAGTCTATGGCGGAGGTAGCAAAGGCTGCCCCCTCCCCCCAGAATGCAAATGTTTTTGCACAAACCTCTCAGAAGGGCAATCAATAGCCCGGCGGGAAGAAAAAGAAAGGTAAAAAGGGAGAGGGAAATCAAAACAAGTAAAAGCCCGTGAACAATGCTGATGGGGGCAAGAAAAAAAAGAAGAAGGTCAAGTTCCTGTGTAAGTTGTGCCACGAGGACCACCTTACTCACCTTTGTCCCCTTATGGATCAAGCCCAGAAGCTGCTTAAATCTCAACAACCGGCTATCCTGAAGGATCCTTTTCCCCAAGGACAGAACTCTACTTCAGCTTCTAACGTAGCAGGGGGCACTCAAACTGCCCCTGACCCAAACTATATCAACATGGTTCGATATTCGACTTTGTTGCAAACAAGGAACACAAATTATGAGACAAAGACTTCTGAGAAGGGTAAAGCTATAGGTGAAACTTCTAACCCTCTCACAATAGGGAAACCTGCTGAAACTATGTCGAAGATACCGAAAGGTGTCCTCAAGAAGACCTTGCATAAACCTAATGCTATGGCTGCTTCAAACTACCCCATGCTTGAATATTTAGCTCAAACGCCTTGTGCAATGTCAGCTTTAGAGGTGTTATAGAGTTGTCCTGACCAGCGAGATGCTCTCTTAGCAACTTTAGGCAGCGTGGACTCTTCGAGTCTCATGGCGAAATTTCATTTGTATAATGTTAAAATTCGCTTTCCTTACCATGTAGCGTTATCAATAGATGTCGTCCATGGTGGTAATACCATTGGAAGGGCAGTTGTTGATGAGGGTGCTTCTACATGTGTTATGTCCTTGACCTGTTGGAAATCTCTTGGATCCCCAAAGCTAGTCCCATCAAACACTTTGCTTACTGCTTTTGATGGAATATCCTTCTGTCTGCATGGTATCCTGCCGGCCTTTGAAATTAAGTTGGCAGGAAAAGCAGTGTCTGTTGAAGAAGAAGTGATTGATGCTCCTTTGGACTACAATCTGCTTCTGGGAAGGAGCTAGACTTATGCGATGTACGCTATTGCGTTGGTCGTTCTTCGTGTAGTGGTTTTTCCACATGAGGGAAAATTGATTACTATTGACCAACTTGATTTTACCCGAAAAGGTTTTTTAGAGTCTAATGAGTCCGCTGTGCCATTGGTTGATTAGGTCAAACATGCTGCACAGAGCTTGGGGGATGGAATGTACACCTCACTGATGGGCACATTTGATCTTCCATCCCCGGTTAATTATATTGGTTCTACTAGTGTGGGGAGGTCCATAGCTACGGCTATCGATAGGACTGATCCTTAGGTTCTCCCAACCCCCCACGAACCGAAAGTGCCCTTATCGACAGTGGAGGTCGCTTATCAAGCTATCACTCAAGCCACTGTTGAACCCATTCTAGATCCTCTAACAGTCTTGGAAGATCTGGAAGAAGTCTATTTTCCCGTATGGGCAGAAAACTCTTCACATTCTATAGACTGTTTAGACATGGTTTTACCTTCCGATGAAGCTATTCTGGAATCCATGAGTGGACGTGATACGATTTGTGAGGATCTTCACCATCGATCCTATTTTCTTCCAGAACTAAGTAGAATAGAAAAACAAGACCTTCATTTGAGACTGTCAGAAGATGTTGATATACTTATCAATCCCTTGCCTAGGGAAGGAATGTTTGCTGAGGGGAATATGGCAAATATTTCCACCACTATACCTATTAACATCTTTGTAAACCATGATGTCATGGAAGACATATATATAGATGCAAACTGCTCTCCTAAAGAGATTGCCATCTATACTGTCCTCTTTAAGGAATTACACTATGTCTTTGCCTGGTCATATGAGGAGATGCCAGGCATAGATCCATCGATTGTTGAACATGAAATCCGAACATATCCTGATGCCAAGCCAGTTCGACAAAAGTTAAGACCTGTTAACTCATGCAAAGTGGTGGCTATGAAAACTGAAGTTGAAAAGCTGTTGAGGGCTGGTTTTATATATCCCATCGCTTTGACAGAATGGGTATTCAACCCTGTTCCTATTGATAAGAAGCAAGGGACTATTCGTGTTTGTACGGACTTTAGAGATTTAAATAAAGCTTGTCCTAAGGACAACTATCCCACACCTTTTATAGACCAGATTATAGATGCTTGTACGGGAAGTGAAGTGTTCTCGTTTATGGATGGTTTCTCCGGATACAATCAAATTCAAATAAAACCGGAAGACCAACATAAAATTGCTTTCATTTGTCCTTGGGGTACCTTCGCGTACAAGAATATGCCCTTTGGATTGAAAAATGTTGGGGCAACCTCTAAATGGGCTATGAACTTTGCTTTCCATGACATTAAAGCCATTGTCGAACCATACCTTGATGATCTTCCCACACATTCTCGTAAGAGGATACAACATCCAGATTATTTACGGTTGATATTTGAAAGATGCAGATATTATAAAATATGCTTGAATCCCCACAAGTGTGTATTCTGTGTCAAGTCAGGAAGATTACTTGGATTCATTATCTCTAGTAGAGGCATCCAGGTGGATCCTTTGAAAGTTGAGGCCATTGTCAATCTACCTCCTCCTCGTTCTCTCAAGCAACTTCAAAGCCTGCAAGGAAAGTCTAATTTTCTTCGACGTTTTATTGTTAACTATGTGTTGAGGCCTGGAAATTTGCAGGCAATAACAGCAAAGGATTCTCCCTAGTCAATGTTCCCAATTAGCCCCTGACTGTTTGGTATAGGGAATCCGTCCGGCTACCGTAGGTCAAGTAACAAAACAAAGGTTTTACCAGTTGCGGCCCGGTCCACCGTGTATTTGTATTTTTTGACTTAAGTATGATATGCAAGTGCCTAATTAACCATGCAGGGTGATAAAGATGCAAAGAGTAGTCACAATGTGATGCACAGGTTCTTACCTCTCATCTTAGAACTCACAAGCATCCAAATCATGCAAGAAAATAAATACTAACTAAACTATCTCTAGAGATTTGGGTATTCATTCATGAGTAATGCACCCCTGTTCATGTGTTATGGAAAATAATAGATAGTTGTTTTTATAACCAAACATATAAACATGAATAAAAGTATATATGATAAGATAGCTCATCAACAGTTAAAATTTTCATTACTCATAGTGGAAAAGACATCATAAAGGTATTGAAGAACATTCAGACAAGAACATAGGTTCAATAAATTAGAACACTCTTACAGCTAATGAGGCACAAATGAAAACGAAATAGTTCATATTCAACATTGCTCTTTTAATCACATTGACATATTCCACATAGTACTTCCTCCAACAGGAAAAATTTGCAGTCTCTGGTTGTAAAATGAAATAGTTCCTCTTACAAGCATTAAGTTACAAGTTTTTCTAGGGAAAAATCCCTCTCTAAGTTCTACTTTCAAATATTTAAACTACCATCGCCAATCGCTTGGGATGCCCCCCACCCTCAAACGTATGACCTTCCGGTCCTTCAAAATGCTTCATCTTCCCATTTTATTTTCTGTGCACCTTCATGATCTGATGAGTAACTGACAGATATTTTTGGGTCTGTGCCTTTGTCACCATTCACTTTGTCTTTTCCTTCGTTTGTCCTGCTTGAGATCCTGAGGTTTCGGCTCTGCTTTTACCAAATTACCCATCTCCCTTCACACCACAGTAGTTTGACCATTCTTCGGAAACCACCTGCAATCAAACAATCTGCGTCATTGACCAGGATTGCATTCTAAACAAACGTCATATTAAACCAACTAATGGCTAATCCACAACAAATGGCCCGGTGCACCACTGTCTCGTCCACCTATGGGCTCGGGAGAAAACATCAACGCCGGGGGATGGAAAAGTTAAGACCTGAGCTGCGGGCAGGAAAAGGAAAACACCAATTGGAAATCGGAAGGTTTTACATCGGAAGCTAAATGACTTTCCCAGCCACAACGGCAGAAAAGGAAAGGTTAAGGATACGTGACCCACAGGTAGGAAAAATCGCCATTAGAAGTTGGAAGGTTTTACACTTTGGAAGCTTAATCACTTTGGGAGCCGCAATGGTGGAAGAAGAAAAGTTACGAGCAAGAGACTAAAAGACTGACGCATCAGCTGGCGTAGCATTTTAGACTTCAGGCACTTAGTCGATTTGGGAGCCGCAACGACGGAAGAATAAAGGTTATAGCCACGCGACGCATATCGGAGGGAGGAGTGCTTTATACTTCAGAGGCTTAGCTACTTTGAGATCCGCAACAATGGAAGCAAACCAGGACAAAAACCTCCGATCTAAGCGACGAAAACTTCAAACCTAGCAGCAATTGAACTGTTTCACCTCTGAAACAGCTTTTTGAAAATGACAAAAACCCGATCCACATTAAAATCAGCAAAAACAAACTTTAAAAACTGAGATTTACAACAATTCCACACACGAGCGAAAATTAAGCCAGATTATTTATAATCATCAAACCTATCCAAACTTAAAGCACGACCAAAAGGTTCAAAGGATCCAACAATTAAAAACAATGCTAAATCATGAGGAGGGGCCCAAAATTTAAGAAATTTGGGGAGAAAGGTTGCAGCTGCAAAACTATGCCAAAATTACTAAGGGTTTCATGCACCTACCCAAACAGAACACCCATTTTATATGGGATGAAACCGCACAACTTGCGTTTGAGGCATTGAAAAAAGCTTTGCTATCGGCACCCTTATTACGTCCACCAGATTATTCTACAGATTTTATATTATATCTGGCTGCGTCGGAGTCGACCATTGGGGTAGTACTAGTCCAGGAGGATGATAATCTTGTAGAGCATGTCGTTTATTATCTTAGCCGTGCTTTGGCCGGACCTGAACTTAGATACTCCCACATTGAGAAATTAGCCTTAACAACTGTTTATGCTATGCAGAGGTTATGTCACTACATTTTACTGAGGACCACCATAGTAGTGGCAGATGTGAATCCGTTCCAATATGTTTTATCCCAATGTATTGTTGGGGGGGAATTTAATAAATGGATAGTCATTCTCCAAGAGTTTGACTTGGATTTCCATTCCGCTAAGTCTAAGAAGTCTTTAGTTTTTGCTGAACTTATAGCAGAATTTCCCACTGAAGAAAATGTAGTGGTTGAAGATGATTCATTCCCAAATGAGCACATCTTTTTGATATCCACCTCTGATCCTTGGTATGGAGATATTCTTATATATCTCCAGACTTTCAAGTACCCTGCAGCTTCCTCAAGGGAGGAACGACGTAAATTACGACTTCATGCCAAGAACTACCTCATTATACGAGATACATTATATTGACTAGGGGTAGATTCTATTTTGCGTCGTTGCATTACCCATGAGGAAGCAGAGATTGTACTAAATGATTCCCATAGTGGAGCATGTGGGGGTCATTTATCTGGGTTAGTGACGACCCAAAATATATTGTGTGTCGGTTATTTCTGGCCCACGATATTTAAAGATTGTGTGGAAGCAGTGAAGCGCTGTCATCCATGTCAGCTTGACACTAGAAAAATGCAGGCACATTCTGCTCTGTTATTTCCCATTGTCTCGGTAGGCCCCTTCATGAAATGGGGGATTGATTGTGTGACATGCAACCCGGCCTCGGCTGGGGGGCATAAATACATCATTGTCATTATTGACTATTTTACGAAATGGGCAAAGGCAATGCCTACTTTCAAAGCCGACGGGGAAACAACAGCTTTCTTTGTATTCAATCAGATTATTGCATGATTTGGTATACCCAAAGTGATTGTCACTGAACATGGAAGTCATTTTCAAAATAACATGATAACGGAACTGACTACCATGCTTGGATTCAGACAAGAACATTCTTCTTTGTACTATCTAAAAGTAAACGGTCAGGTTGAGGCTGTCAACAAGACTTTAAAAACTATTCTTAAATGTACAATTGATGCAGCCCGTTCTAATTGGCACATCATGCTATATCCTGCTCTTTGGGCCTACCGAACTAACGTAAAGACTACTATGGGTTTTTCCCCTTTCCAACTCATCCATGGAGTGGAAGCAGTTACTCCGATTGAGTGTGAAATCCTGTCTCTAAAGATAGCCATTCATGTGTTACCTGATACGAATGAGCTTGAGGAACATCTGGTACATTTAGAATACCTTGATGAAGAGCGTAGAGATGCGCTGAATGCTAATCAGGCTCATAAAAATAGGGTTAAAACTCATTATGATAAATCGGTCAAACCTAGGGTTTTCTCTGAAGGGGAACTTGTCTTGCTTTGGGACTAAGATAAAGAACCTCTAAGGTTAGGAAAATTCAAGGCTATGTGGTTAGGACCCTACGTCGTTTTTAAAGTCTTGAGTAAGGGTGCATATGAGTTAGTTGATTTTGATGGGAATAAGCTGCCTGAGCCTAGAAATGGGCTCTACCTGAAGAAGTACTATGCTTAGGCTTAGCACTTTTTCTTGTAATTTTATTGTATGTATTTTTATGTACATTAGGTTGTCAGTTTTGTTTTTTATACTATCTACTGGTTGTTGCGGATGTCTTCTGAAAGGTATATAGGGTTCGTTGATGGCGCCAGCCATCATACTTGTAACCTAGCTTCAGCAACATGGGTTATCTATTCTCCCTTAGGACAACTTGTTGCCGATAATGTTGCTGAGTATAGGGCTGTAATTGAGCTCCTATGGGATGCTTTGTCACATGGCATCACCCAGCTTGAGGTCCGTCTGGACTCTCGGTTGGTGGTTTCCTAGCTCAATCAAGCTTATCAGGTACGAAATCCTATTTTATTACGTCAGTTCATGCAAATTCGTTTACTGGAAATAAATTTTGAAGTTATTACATTCAATCACATTCCACGAAATCATAATTCATTGACTGATGCATATGCTAATTACATTTTAGATTGGCATCTCACACACATTTTATAAAGATATACAACAAACATATGAAAAACATTTGTAAATAAACTGACAACAAACAACAATATATATATATGTAATATATCTGTCCATAGATAGGTCAAGTCTGATCCTCAGATCCCGTCATATACAAAATGTACAAAATGTGGATCATAGTCCATCAAAATGTCCTAGATATAAGCAGGACCACCCTGGTCACTAGGACCACCTTGGTCCCCATGGTCCCTCTACACTCTAGCTTCCTTAGCCTCCTCAGATTCGGCAGCCTCCACTGCCTCTATATATACAAGCACTGCTCTAACCACTCATCTGAAAAGACGTAGCCAAACTGGTGGAACTCTAACAACGAACTCCTGCATGGCTATCGGGATATTCTCTATCTGCAAGTTAGGTACTCATTGGGTCATCCTGGCCAACTTCCCCTCTAGAACCCTGATCAATCCTGGATCCTCACCTATGACAGGATGAACAAACATGCAAGGGTTCCCTTTAGGGAGGACCAGTCCAATATCTGCATTTTGACACATTTATAGGATTAAGACTTGTACATATGTATATATCTATCATTTTAAAATTCATAAAAATTTTAAAATGATAAAAATTAAAAAATTACTTACCTAGCTCTCCCCATGCTCCTCCTGGAGGGAGGACAAGGTCGAGGTCACCTCGAAAGTCCATCCTGGCATATGGAAACTGTTCCAGTGCTGGTAGCTGTCATTCCCAACAGGTATAGAAATCATCATCATATACGCTGTGTACTGTGTCTCCTCCTCCTTGATGGAGGAAGATGTCTCCCCACCTACTCAGCCTAGGCTGACGTGGAGATCTGATCGGTAGAGGTATGACAGAGCTCAATCCTGGTACTCTCTAAGAAGAAGAAGGCCACTAATATGCTCGCATAGCCAAAGATTTTTCGCCTTCCTCTCTTGCAATTAGACAGTTATCTCTTCATGATAGGGAGAACTCCCGAACACCAATCATAGAGAGAACCACGGAAACAGTCAACTGCCAGCCTCATTTGGTTCTGTGTAGCCAAATGTAAAGATGAGGATCCTGAAATTCTCACAATGGTGCTAGTAAGTACCTGTAGAGTAAAGTATCGGATATGTACAATAGGGATGCATCTCCCTCTCTTTTGAGTACCCGGTGTGCAAAACCCATCTACATAGTTTTGGACACTTAAGGGGTCACTGCCCCTACCAATTCCCTCTAAGTTCACCGGTGCCTATCGTCATGACAGATCGGTTATGAAATATAGGTCTTCAGTGGTAATCTCCAAGGTTTCACCCTGTAGGTTGAACATCCCCAAGTCATGATCCCAATAATTTACCATGAACTCCAGTATGCTGACATTGCCCCGCATGGGTGATGTGAAAAAGAATTTTAGTAGCCCACTAGTTCGCAATTCCTATATAGTGGGCACACTTTGGATTTCTTCTTGGTCCATTATTTCGTGCTCCCTTTGCCTCCATTCTAGAACCATCTTTTACCTAGCAAAAACAAGTAATTTGAATCAGTAATTCCATATCAAAATTCATAAAATTTTGACTATTTTTAGCCTTTTATCCTCTACGCAGTACATGCAACTATCTAGTTAGACATGTCGTGTACTATACGCGACTGTCTAGTTAGGTAACTCGTGTACAGAATGCGTGTACGCGATTTTTTACACCGACAACCCGTGTACACGCCGTGCTACAGTTCAGGATGCTTTTAAATATGGAATTTAGACTTAAACTTAATAATTGCTTGGATCAAAATGAAGAGCTCAGGGTGTAGGCTTACCTGCAACATGCGGATTTTGATTTTGTCGGTTCAATTGTCCACAATGATCGAACAAAGGTATAAGGTAAAACTTTCTTTTTATGGCTCAAAATTTCAAATGGTGAGTTTTGTTTTAATTTTCAACTATTTATAGAAATTATATTTCTTTAAGTGGGTCTTTTTCTATACTTTGAAAATTCAATCAACTAATACCATATTTCTTTATGCCTTGGAACAGGTTTGTCACTATTACAAAGTGTTGTTGCTCCAATAGGGTGGTTTTGTTATTTCCAATCCATTTTTGGCACCTTCTTTCAGTCCACATTAATCTTAGCAATCAACCTTTTGCCATGGACTATGGTATTCTAAGCCATTAGTTCCTTGTTTTTTACCATTGTTCTTCCGTGGATAGGACCCTTTTTCATGAGTATCCTTCTTTTAAGCCTATGTCGTCCTTTGATACTCATGCCGCAACTGTTTCAGGTTCAGGGTTATCCTCTTAGCTATTTTTCACGCCAAATAGAGTTTCTTTTGAATCTCTTTTTACAAGCTATTCATTTATAGGACTCCCTGACTTTATGGAGTTTCTTTCAGCCCAGGTCTAACTCCTTCAAAACAGACTTGACTGCCAAGTTAACTCATCCATTCAAGCTCGTTAAGAATATGTGAACGGGCATCCGCATTGGTGGTAGGTTATCTCTTTCTCGGACCATGTGGAATAATACAAGAAAGGATCACTCTCTTTTATTTTTTGAATTGAGAAGAGTATTCTCAGGTATAGGTTTATCACTTTTCCGAACCTGAGGGACTAAATTTACGGAAAAGGAACACCCGTTTTAAGCTTAGTTTTCTCTTTTTCGTGCTCTGGACCTAAACATGAAAAATATTTCAAGTGTACTTTGTGTCTTTGTCATGATCGTTAAACACTTAAGAACAAAGCAACGAGTTTATTGTTGTAAGCCCCATTTCTCATAACCAAATGGATCTTTTTTACTGATCTTGCTTTCCTTCACACTCATAAAACTTAAGTTATTTTATGTTGTTTTGGAAGGAGCGTTGGGTAGGTGGTAATTTAACCTTTTTCGGACCTCCCTAACTAAGTACGAAAAAGGTCGACCTTTTCTTCTTCGAAAGTTAAGAGAGTTCTTATGTGGTATGTTTTATACTTTTTCGGCCTCAGGAGACTAAATTGGATGAAAAAGGACCCCCCTGGAGTCTTCTTTGGAGTTTTCAGACTCTCTAAATGTGAAAACACCTACTAAGCATGTACTAGTTTGGGCTCATTAAATCCACGAATCAGTGACACTATCAAGCATTATTTTCCCATCTCTTCAAGCTTGTTAAAAAATGAAGAGGGAACCGAGTTTACTTTTCTGGACTCGGTAAAATTTAACAGGGAAGGTAAGGAAGAAGTTTTCTCTTGTTTTCAGTAATGGCAGCATGTTATCCTTGAACATAGCACTCTTTCTTTTTTCTGATATCCATGTTTCAATGTTCACTTTTGTTCAGCTATTACTTTGAGTTTCTTACTCCTCCTCTTGTCCATTATACCTAGGGAATCTGATCATGTCTCCTACATGACAGATAGGTCTAGTTGTTCTATCTATATGTTATACGCTGCCTTGGGTCATCTCTATGTTGTGCTCATTGTTCAAGGAATTTACCCAATGTTTGATCTATAGCCTGATCCCATCATTGTTATATCTGTTATCTATTGTGTCTCCCTTATTTTTCCCAGTTCCTAGTCACTCTTGTGATCCATTGGAGGATCTGTTGCCTTCCTTATCGCAGCATGGTTCCGTTTCAGTACTTCCTGATGACGAAGACCTAGAGTTTTGATGATCGTACCTCAAGATTCACTCTTCTCATTGGTGAATTCATTTGCTTCAGTTGTCGATTATCACCAATTGATTGACAAACTGTTGAATCATTTCCATGTTCAACTTCAGCTTACCCTTATTCACATGGCTTGGATTGTACTGGTTCTTTGGGATCCTTTATGAAGACCTTAGTTCCTCACCTATGGACTAAGTTGCACAAGATTATGTTCTATTCATATACACAGCTTCCAGATCTTTGAAGACTCGTCATCATTGTATATTGTGGCTTCAATCCACCTTTGTAATATACATGGTTTTATGCCCGTATCATATGATGTAATAAAAAATTGTAAAGGAGCTAGTGTTCCAGTAAATTGAACATAGAATCCTCAGATGTAATTTTGTATATGACATTACTATGTATTTGTTTCAGGTAATCTCTCTGCTCCATTGGATTTCTGATTTCTCCAAATATTAAAGATTATAATGTATTTCGGCCATCATTTCCCTCTGACCTCACACATTAGGGGGCATCTGTTATCCACCTGAATGGCACCTCTCCGTCCGAGTGCCGACATCCCTCATGTTGGCACAAAAATGGACATTTATGGATTGAGGGTTTCCTAAAACACTATAGATGGGCTTATTATGAACTACATTCATCATCCATCCAGCTGGTTATTTTTACCCTTTATCTATGTCAAGTCATGTACGCAACTCTCTATATATGCAACTCGTATGTTGTACGTGAGTATCGGTTATTGCATGTCGCATATAGATGTGTACACGAGTTACCCTTAGAGAAACTTGTGAGTCATACGTGAGTTGCCAGTATTGATACCTGCGTACATGTCCCTTTGACATTAAAAATAAAAACACGCGATTACTTGAGATTAGTTAAGCACTTAACCTTAATCACCTTAACTGTCTCAACCTCCTCAACCTTCGAAACTGCCTTATTTCACCAAGTATAAATACAAGCCTTGGGGAGGGTGTTAAATACATACACTTGGAGAGCAAAGTTATGCTGGTGGAGTTTATATAGAAGTCTTTGGAGCAGTGGAACTCAGAATCCTTTTGTTGCAAAGGAGTCCTTGTCTCAGGCATTGGGTTGTAATCTGAACTCTTTCATTATTGTTAATAAAGAGAATCCTTCTTCCATATGTGTCTTGAATGTATCTCATATATTGTGGTTTGATAAATGTTTAAGTTTCAACATTTTGTATATGATTTACCTAACCTGTTTATATATATGTATCATCTTGTATTTGGAATATTGACTCTTGACAGGTGAAGGAGAAACATCCCTGAAGGCTTTTGAGGAGAAGCCGAGTGGAAAAGGAAAAGCTAGGATCAACCGTCGTGTATCGAGTGAGTCTTTCCCATCCTCCTATTTCCTTTATTGCACTCTAGAGTCGATTGCCTACAAGTTTATTGAGTACGTTGGTAACCCCAAACCTTTGGTTATAAGGTGTTTATTCCTGTACAACAATTTTCAACCTTATACGTAGTTTTAACAGGTATAAAATGAGCTTCCTTGTTAAGTTTGTCTACCACTACCATCACCGAAACATTTTTCTTTTGATTTTTATGCAGTCCTGTTATGAAATCAAGGATGATAATTTCCCATTTCCAATATGGAGTTGGTAATGGTTGCAATAGAATTGATGGGGGTGTCAAAGCTCAGCTTTAACCAGTTGGCATTTTATACACCTAGCTATATATTCAGCGACTTTATTTTTCATATTGGGACAAAAATAATATTTTCTTAGAATTGTTGTCATCCTTTGATAACCATGATGTCCTAAGTAAGGACTCTTATGTACTTCATTTAAGATCAATAATTTAATTTATGTTACATTGGGTACATATAATATGTTTTTATACAACATTAAACCTATTTCATTCAAACTGAAATCTTTTTTTTATAATTTTGTATTCGTTTTATGTAACTTTTTCTCTTAAAATTTGATCATCTTTATCCATTTTTACGCCATCTTCAAACTTATTGTCCAATTCTATTTTCTAGCTGCTAACAACGGTTATAAAATTTAGATTTGCATTTCTGCTTAAAGAGTCAGCCACCTTATTCTCCTTTCCTTTTATATTGTTGATCTCGAAATCATATTCACTAAGGAAAGGTAACCATATTGCTTGCCTAGCGTTCATATTTTGTTGATTAAACAAGTATTTTAAACTTATGTTGTCAGACATTAATAAAAAGTTTCTACTGATTAGATGATGGCACCACATTTTCAAAGCATGTATTATGGAATCCAACTCTAAATTGTAGGAAGGATAATTGTTTTCATGTATTTTTAACTTTCTTGATGCATATTCTATTACATGACCTTGTTGCATTAGCACTCCACCTAGTCCCTCATTGCATGCATCAATGCATACAACAAAGTCTTTATTTGGATCTGTTATTTTTAAGATAGGTGCAGTGGTTAATAATTATTTTAACTTTTAGAAACTTTCTTCACATTTTAAATCCCAAACAAATATTTTTTCCTTTTTCTTTAAGGATTTTATGGGATTCACGATCTTTGAGAATCCTTCTATGAATTTCTGATCATAACCTATAATCCCCATGAATGATCGTACATCCAATACATTATTAGGAACAAACCATTCCATCATTGCTCTTATTTTATCAGGGTCCACTGATATCCCTTCCTTGTATATCACATGGCCTAGATATTCTATTTTATATTTATAGGATTCACATTTACTGCATTTAGCGTACAATTTGTGTTCTCTCAAAACTTGTAATATTATTTGTAGATGTTCATCATGTTCTTCTTTTGTTTTTGAATAAACTAGTATGTCACCTTTAAAGACAACTACAAGTTTATCTGAATACTTACTTAAGACACTATCCATTAAACATATAAAATATGTTGGAGAATTTGTTAGCCCAAATGGCATAACTACAAAGTCATAGTGCCCGTAACGGGTTGTAAATGCAGTTTTAAATATATCTTCACATTTAATTCTAACTTGGTCATATTCAGATCTCAAGTTTATTTTTGATAATATCGTTGCTCCACGTATCTAATCGAACATATCATCCATCCGAGGAAATGGATATCTATTTTTAATTGTCATATTATTTAACTAACAATAATATATACATAGGCGTAAGGTACCATCTTTCTTTTTAACAAATAAAACACGTTATCCCCAAGGGGATACACTTGGTCTGATGTATTTTTTATCTATTAGCTCCTGTAGTGGTATTTTTAATTCACTAAGTTATATGATATTCATCTGGTAAGGAGCCTTTGAATTGGGTACCACTCCAAATACTAATTCAATAGTAAAATCTAATTCTCTTTTTGTAGGTAATCCTGGAATCTCTTCCAGGAATACATCTGAAATTTCTTTTTAAATTGGTATATCATCAAATTGTGATTTATCTTATTTATTTGTGTTCATCATTCATTACATATACAACAAAAAATTTGCAACCTTTACATACATACTTTTTCATTTGTAAAGCTGAAATTTGTCTAACAAAAACTTTTCTAGGTATTCCTTTCACTATAACTATTTGTCCTTTTCCATCTAAGCATGTAAATATTTTCTCAAAGCAATTTAAAACTACTCTATGTTTTTCCAACCAGTCCATACCTATTAAAAAATCATATGATAATAAAGATACTACATTTAATTTCACTTGAGTTTTGAATTGACTCATAAACATTTCACAAACTTCTCTTATCTAAATACCTTTCTCTTGGTTCCTGTAGCTAACTGAACCAGCTAATATTTTTCAATGTTTTTCAAATGTAAGTTACAACTTTCTGCTATACTAGATGACACATAGCTTAAATTAGCCCCCGGGTCTATCAAAATAGAAATGGTTTTGTTTCCTATCATACCTTCTATTCAACCATGTATGTTTGGTTATCATCCTATCAATTCACCAAGGATGCATTAA
Source organism: Pseudotsuga menziesii (assembly GCA_001517045.1). Classification (NCBI taxonomy): domain Eukaryota; kingdom Viridiplantae; phylum Streptophyta; class Pinopsida; order Pinales; family Pinaceae; genus Pseudotsuga; species Pseudotsuga menziesii. The sequence goes on along the minus strand of LPNX010861352.1, from coordinate 174,324 downwards.
TTATGGGCATCTCATTTGATACGTCACCAACAATTGCTTCTTCCTAAATTGTATGCACATTGCTGAAATCACTCTTTCTGTTTGGGAAGTCCTTTCCATAATGAGGTCCGTGACACTCCCAACACTTTACAGGTTCTCTTTGTTCGCTATTTTTATCATAATTGTTAGGTAGATCTCTATTCTTCGCTTTCGTAAAATTATGCTGTGTATTACTTGTAAAGTATGTCCCTTGATAAGTATTCTTAGAATAATTTTGGGAATTATTTCTGAAATTTTTGTTAGACTTACTGCCTTTCCTTCTTTATTCAAAATTATTTTTTCTTTTACTCTTCTAGTTAGACACACCTTCTCTTTTATTTCTTCTTTGTTCATAACATAAATTATCCTTCCTCATTGCTTTCTCAAGGGTTTTTGGATTATCGTATTTAATTCTGTCCTTGAAGCTAAAAGGTAAGAAACTCAAAAACCTATGTATCTTAGGATTTTCATCGATTATATAAGGTACCTATGGTAATAAACTTAAAAATTTACTAGTTAGTTCCATCATAGACATTGAACCTAATTTAAGATCGTAAAATTCCTTAGCCCTTTCCTCGTAATATTGTTCAGACAAAAAAATTCTTCTGAAGTATTTCTTAAAAGTCCTCCAAGTTACATACTTTTATCTAATGTTTTTCACTCTTTTTATATCCTGCCACCATATATCATCTTTTCCAGTTAAGTTATAAATATCCATTCTACCTTTCATCATGTCTAAGTAATTATAGATTTGAAAATACTTTTTCATATCCATTCTACCTTTATCCTTTAGGGGTTTTATCTTCTTAAACTCTTCTTAAATTTCTTCATAAGGTTTATATTTTCTCATTTTAGGGTTTTTGTTGCTATCACTACATTCACTGGAATATTTATGTTTCTCTCTATGTGGCCTAACATTAATTCCTGAAGAAAAATTACTTTCATTATCCGAGAATTTTAACTTTTTACCTTTATGCTTGTAAGATATAGTTCCAGATTGAGATTCGTGTTCTTTTCTTTTATCCTTCCCTTCATTAGGAATTACTTTCATTATCAAAGAATTTTAACTTTTTACATTTACGCTTGTAAGATATAGTTCCATATTGAGATTCATGTTCTTTTCTTTTATCCTTCCCTTCATTATGTAATTTATCCAACAATATTTAATTTAATTCTTCTTTTGCTCTTAGGATTATTTCATTATCTTCCTTAACATTATGTAATTAAACCTTTAAGTCTTTTATAGTTTGAAGTAATTCAGAAGGTTGATGTTTTAGTTCCACATATATATTATTTGTATTATTATGATGTGATCCATCCTCAACAAATGCCTCTAATCCTTCCATTTCCTACAAAATAAAAATTTATATTTCTTATAGAAACAATTTTTAAAAACAAGTGAGTATTTCTGTTTTCCTTTTTTTGTATTGAGCATGTGAGTTGATCCAACTTTAGACCTAGTGTTTGAAAACTCACTCTGATACCGCATGTAACAACTCCAAAATTCCATAATAATAAAAAAATTGTTAAGCAGTGTTTCGATCCATTTATGAAACAATACCTCGCTTACATAGCTTTATGAATTATTATAATCCTACAGTCCATTAACAACCTAGGACTTAGCCATAAAAAAAATAAAATTGATACTTAACAATTCAAAAATAATCACTCCAATATATATGATTTATATGACACTATACGGGTGTACAGGTTTTTAAGTGTTAAGATCAATTTACTTGTGTTCAAAAGTTAATGATTCCTTTCTAATTTATCATAGATTATAGTTTGTATGCTTATCTTGTATGGATTCATCATGTTTTTAATATTTTAAAACCTCTTCATACTAACCCTACTCGATGCTAGGGTTACATGGTTTTATGTATTACTTAGCTTTGTAAGCTAATGCATTGTTAAAAACAATTGTATTATTGCAGGTACCCTAAAGAATGTTTGACCTCCCTTGTGCTCCTAAACAACTAAAAAGGTAAGCTAAAGAATACCATGGTGATGTAAAAAGGCTAAAGTAAATAATGAACGATACCATTCTAAACTATAGAAAATTGGGTAGCAAAAATGTAACCTACGTGCAGGTAGGTAAACGTGTCAATTAAAAACTGATGGTGCTTTCTAGCTCGAGAAAAAGGGTAAAAACCATAACAAAGGGTTTAACCTTCTTGCATTGATTCTTCTGTGTTGTTCTTTTTCATTTTGGCACTAGAGAGGAGAGAGGAAGGCTCTTGTCCCTTTGAGCACCCATCACACTCCAACATTTATTTATGGCATTGCCAACGATCTTCGACTCCCAAGGATTGACCCTTTGCAGAGAATAATTGAAGCTCAGGTAAGTTGCCCCTTCATGGAGTTTTGTTTGAGTTTGAGCGGCACATTTTTAATTTATACTATTTAACATTTTTAACCTCTATCAAATGATTGTTTGGAAGGATTTTTTTCAACGATTGCTTGGTGCTATCTCCTAAATAAATGAATTTTGAATAAGTCCACTCAGACAATTTATTTTTTGATAAGTGATGAATATTTTAGGTCATATTATGAACAATGTTTGGGTGACTAACAAAGTTGGAATATCTGGTGCTTGGTTTTTCAAAAAATTTGAAAGTTTTAGATTTCGGTGGCTTAGGAGAGCTTTCAAACATCTCATTAGACACTGAAAATCCCAGCTTTCGGCAGCTAAAAGTTTTGACTCAGGAACACGTTAACCACCAAAATCTTGTTGATCATGTTTTTTATAATTTTGGGAAAAGGATACTTTAGCTATCTTAGGCGAACTTACCAATAGTTCATTAGCCACCGAAAATCCTTGTATTCGGCGGCTTAGCAATGGGTCCAAGAAAAGAGTAAACCATCAAAAGCGCGTTAAACTTTGTTTTAAATAAATTCTGAGAATGAGACTTTCGGTGTCTTAGGCGAACAAACCAACAATTCACTAGCCACCAAAATCCTAGCTTCCGGTAGCTAGTGAATTAAACCCTAGATTCTCTTAACCACCGAAAAGGTCAAAAATGGAAAATGGTTATCTGTCCATCAAAATAAAACTCATCAGCATGAGGCATGTCATAATTTAGCATGATTAACCACTGAAATGACCGGGGAACTACAGTAAATCATAAATTGATGGCTAAGAGATCATTATTGATTTGAAAAGATTGATGGAAATCAAAACCCTAGCCTTCCCTCCATCTGTCCTACGATTGTAGTAAACCTCCACATAACACCAAGTTCAAATTAAAATGATCACTAGGCTAGCTATCTCGTGGATATCACCAAAATATTCCATCATCTCATTTGAGTACCAATCAAGTGGTTAACCCCTCAAAATCAGTGCCATACCCTCAGTACACCCCTCATTTGTTTTATGCATCCTTACTAATCGAGGCCATATTTGAAAACCATCCCACTAACTTCCTTCACAAAATTGGAATTTTGATTTTTGCAGGTACTAAGAAGCACAGTTCAAACATGAATAAAGGAGGACCTACTCTCAGGAAGGAACTAGGAGACATTAGCTACCTAGAATCACATCTAAAAGTCTGCCAATTCTTCAAAGATGCAGGCTGTTACAGATTTTGTGATAAAATCCAAGGTTCACACTAGCAGGTTGCAAAAGCATTTTCCCTTTCTTTTGATGGCTCCAAGGCGCTGATAGGCAAGGAAGAGTTCTTAGTGGATAAAACCCTAATTGCAAAAGTGATAGAAATCCCAAGAACTAGGGAGAAGTGCTTTAAGACCACAATTACTAAAAATGTGGATTTCAGATCTTATTTAAAACCTGAACACAGAAATTTAGTATGGAAGAAAAGTGCTCCATCCACCTGGCTTGAGGAGTGGTGGCAGCAATTATTAAATGAAATTTTGGTGTATATAACCTGTGAAGGAAGGTACAATAGGGAAATGATATATCACTTCAAGATGATGAACAAATATCCTAGGCTGCCCGAGATACTGTTGTTTTTCGAAACCTTATGAAGGCTAAAGGAGTGCCAAAAGATCAATAGAAAAGCTGAAAAGTGATGATTGGGAGGGTGATCATTGATTTTCCAAAAACAGGCCTTTCGATGGCTTAGGAAGATGCAAAAGTAGTTCATTAGCCACCGAAAGAAGAGCTTTCGGTAGCTAACAGATCCAGGATTCTGCTTCCTTAACCACCGAAAGACAAATGGGGTATAGAAAGATATTTTGGCACGCAAAACCAGTTTTGGTGAATACAACTATCTCATGGATGAAATATAAAGATGGAATTTGCTAAAAAATACCATTGGAGGAGGTTTGTTCCAGTTTTGAGGATACAATCAAGGAGAAAAGGGTCACAAACCCTACCTATTTTTTACCAATAATTGCTCATCTATCAGATGATAGGTTACAACTCTACTTTAATACTCACTGCATTCATCAACGAGTTCAATGAGTGAACAAGTGTTAGAGTTAGATATACTAGTAGTTAAATTAGGGTTTCTGACCTAATTTTACAGAAAACATTTATTTTATCTATTTTTAGTAAAACAGATCCAACTTTTCAGGATCTGAATATTTTTGTAAAGGCTATAAAGCCTAAGACTTATTTGAAACAAGGGTTCAACTTTGGGGACCTATAGACCATTATCATTACCAAGCTTCTCATGTTATTCATGACCTAATATAAGCTCTTTTGCTATTATATGTTCAGCTTCCATATCTTTTATGTTATATGCTTGTGCTTGAATGTCTTATTTAGGTTTATTCATGTTATTTAATATCTAATAGTTGTCACCCTATCTGTATGTTGATGAGTTGAATTACAAGTACTTTTCCTTGTTGTGATTAGCCATTTATGTGTCATTGATTTATATATAAATATGCCAACATAGTGAGTTCTCCATATTTTCACCCTATTATCAAACCTCTGAACATTGGTAGTTAGAAGCCTTATCTTTTGGTTGAGTTTTATGCATGTATTAAGCGTGTGAAGGATTTTAGATCATCTAACTTGATCCATTTACAAAAACCATAAAAACATTTAAGTTACCAGGCATCCTCGAGCTGCAACCTAGAGGAGTTTCCTGGAGTGATAACACTTGGCTTTATGGCGTGGGATTGGGTCAAGGGTACCGACGTTGAAGGGTTCTTGTAAGAATTAAATACCTGAACCCTGCGGTCCTTGACAGTGTGAAAAATATATGGAAAAATATGGAAACAAATTTTCTTTTGGTTTGGATTCGTTTTGGAGATGCAATACTTTGCACAACCCCCTTTCTCTTTGATGGTATACACTCTTGTTTTGGCAAAGATATGTGTTGTTTTTTAAATCCTTCAGGTTGTGATAACATTATTACAGAGTTAATGTTTTTCAATTCCCTTTGATTCAGACCATGGAATCTATGGGAAGTTGTATCACCGTTGTTTTGTAACTCTTACTATAAATTTTAACAAAGTTTGAAAGGTAGGATATCCACTGCAATTTTGCTTCTATCTTGGTTTAAATCCATCGATTTGCTTCTGGTTCTACTCTTTAATGGATATATTGTTGTTATTATTATTTTAAATCATTTATATTTTCTCTACTCTATACATTTTTCATTTTGTTTTATTGATATGTGGAAGAGAAATGTTTACCTAGATACGACTATTGCATTCATGTTTTTATTTAAAAAGTTCAGATATAGCTTTAAAATGGTTATCACCCATTCTTTAATGATGATATATTTTGGATTTAGGGTTCCAGCATTGTCAAAACGATGCCCAAATTTTGCTAGGTGATTTAGATGTAGTGTTTAGTTATTTAATAGATTACTTCGAAGAAATTTATCCCTACAGGCCTTGAACCCTTGACCTGAGATACAAATTCTTAGCGAAGTTAAGAGGAAAAACAATTACTGTGATTTCTGTTACTAATTTTTTTATCATCTTGTTTAACTCTCGGTACTACTCTATCATGAATACATTGTTTAATGTTAATTAAAAATGGTTTGTTGCTTGGGTATGTTTACTGTATTTATACCTTTGTTAAAAGGTACCATGTTGGTAAAAAGGTTACGACCCATTCTTTGTTATTTGTTTTTAGGTTGTGTTTGTTGTAGGTTTCGTTTATAAAAATACTCGAAAATAAATTAACCCTACGACCCTTGAACTCTCCACCTATAATAAATTCATTGAATGAGGAAGTTTGATTGATTTTATGGTTAGATATTTCATTAACTATAATGTTTAACCCTAATTTGTTATTGGAATAAGATGAGAAGGCTTTCAGTCGTATGTAAAAATGATACTATAGTAAGTTATTAATATTGATATGTAATTTATTTATGGGTTTCGAACCCTCGATTGGAAGCCATTTGTCTTAAATTAGATATGTTGATTTTAGCATCTTTAAATTTTTTATTAAAAGATTTACTATGTTTAACTAGTGAAATCCCTAACTATAAAAAGGAATTCATGTTCAGTTACAACAAAAAGAAAAGGAAACTTTGCCAAAGATTCCAATGATAACTTTGTTTAGCTTCTATGATAATTATGTATAGATTTATAAGAAGAAATACAAGATTCTAATCATTTACTAAATTATGTGCTACACTTAATGTTAGGTAAATCTATATATATTATGATAGTATTATAAGAAAACCTATTGATTCTGCTATGAAATTCTGTTTACGAAGTAGCATTCATTAACTGATAATTTATAGGAATAAAAGTACTTTCCTACTTTATTACAGAAATAGATAATAGTTTTGGGAAAAATTCCAACATTCATAGAAATCCTTTGGAAATAAATATAAAATAATTTTAAAGACAATAAACCAATAACAATATAGAACTTGTTAACTTTCAAAGTGGACAAATACCCAAAGAATATTGTTCCTCCCAACTGTCTCGTGAAAGCAACCAACATTACTTGCTTTAGGACCCCTGAGCCTATTCTATGAACCACGAGGACAAATATATTGTGTAGAAAATTGTTATGTCCTCTCTGTAACTTGGAACTCACATTTTGATTCAACACTCTAGCAATTCACTTTAATTGTCCCCTCATCAAATTCCTCTTGTGTGCCTATCTTTTCAGTTTCCATCAATCCACAAGTTCTTATCTCTAGAATGTAGTGAGCCTCCCACTCATTCGATTGTTATATATGTAGTTTCCTAGTTCTTTGGGTCAGTTTTTTAAGTAAATGAACAACCTTCTAAGTTCCTCTTTTCTTGGGAACATGACCACAATTATAGGTAAGTTTCCTCCTACAACAGCTACAAAGTGAATGTTGTAGTTGGACCATTTCTCATTTTTTTGTTCTACACCAAATCATTTCTCCAAGTGGGTCACTGGACAATATTCAAAAATCCTATTTGGATTAGTGTCTCTTCTGTTTAATTATTAAATAATAAAATATTTAGTTATAGTCATCTTTGACCATTTGTGGTCAACAACATAAAACTTTACAATAACTTTTAAAGTAATGTCCTTTCACAAAATAAATTGTTTTTAGTTCTAGGTGGGTTACAAAAAAACTCATTCAAAAGGATAGGAATAGAGGATGATCAGACAAATAATGGTATATGTTACAATAACCAAAAACCCATTCCCATACTTAGGATAAAATAATTAATCATTTTTATTAATTTCCTAGTTCCTACATTATCTAGTTGGCATCCATTTGCACCGTTTGGTCAAAACTTTCCTACACTTCCTCCACGAGTTCCTTCATAAGATTCTCAATAAGATTCTGACAACTTACTTCCTTATTTATTAAGTGCACATTCCTTCCTTATCCCGAGTTTGACTTATTTTAGCATCTTTTAAGGAAAAAGGTGAAATCTAGTCACATGGACACTACCATGTTTTTTGCACAACTTATCCTACATATGTTTGTCTCCTAAAAGAATGAGTATATTTACTTTCCATTACTTATCAGTTGATACATCTCCTTCATCCAATTCATGACATCCTGGACTTTTTTGGAAAGTGTTTTATGCGCCTAGGGGGGATTTTTGACTTTTTTGTAAGCCTTCTTTTGTGAGGATTCAAATTGCCTCCTTAGGCATTCAAATATCTAATCTAATTATATATTTGGACAGCCTATTACTTTGTAATGTTGGATGATGTAAACTATATTCAATGCAAATTTTTTGTTATGCACCAATTTCAGTCTCCAATTTGAGTGGATCAATGCATATTTTTCAAGAAAATTTTCGAGTTCAATTGACCTAAAATTGGGCTAAATTTTCACATGGTATCAGAGATCCTTTAGATCGATTTTTCTCCTCTCTTATTTATTTGGAAGGATCGATATCACTCTCCCAGGGAGCACCTTCAATTTGTTCAAGCAATAGTTGCTGAAGAAATGGATCAATCTCACCATATAATTTTAACTCCATTCAACTACTTCGAATGGAAGGAACATATAGAGATTTTGATGAGGACAAATGACCTCTTCAAAGTGACCATGGAAACTAATGTTGATCCCAATGTAGAAATATATAAGATAAAGTGGAACACCATGAGAGATGAGGTGTATGGTATCCTGTGTCTTAGTGTTAGAATAATAAAACCATAGTTACACTTAGGAGACATTAATTTGTAAATTTTTTCCTATTCCTAGATTCCTTACTATGCTAGTTGGCATCCACTTGCACCTAGAAGTCAAAAAAATGAGAAAATTACCTTAGGGAGAGATTTAGAAATATCCAAAAAAATATTTTGACAACCCTGCATTCATTCCAGAATAGAAAAAGTGTAGTTGTGCTTTTTTCGAAAGTTTCTTTGCTTTTTAGCAGTTTTAAGGAAAAAGGGAAAATCTAGTCTTGGAGTAACTATCTTGTTTTTTCCCAACTCATACTCCTTTATTTTCTCAAAAAAAAAGAATTTATCTGATCTCTTTCTATCACTTATCAGCTGGTACATCTCACTCATCCAATTCGTGAGCACCTTGACAGATTAGGAAAGTGATTTATGGACCTATGGGGGATTTTGACTAGTTTAGTAAGCCTTCTTTTTCTTCAATTCGAATAGCATCCTTATGCTTTTGAATATTTGATGTAATTATATATTTGGAAAGTGTATTACTTGATGAATTTGGTTGAAGTACACTTATTCAATAGAATTTTTTTATGCTCCATATTCAGTCTCCTTTTTGTAGAATTTTCCATGCTTGACTAATAATTGTGTGAGTGTAATTGATCTACAGCTTGGGATTAATTTCCAAATGGTATCATATCCTTGGTAGTTTGATTATTCTCATTCCATATTTCTATTGTAGGTTTGACATCACTGACTGGGAGCACATTCTGCTGGTTGAAGGGTACAGTTGTTGAGATACGGATCAATCTCAATGGATCATCTTAACTCCATTCAACGCTTTAGAATGGAAGGCTAAGATGGAGATTTTGTTGACAAGTGAAGGCCTCTACAGTGTGACCATCGAAACTAACACTAAGCTGAATGCAAATGTAGAGAAAATTTTGAATGGCACAATGGGATGGATGATTCCTATGGTCTTTGGTGCTTGAGCATTTCAAGAGACCTCCTCTTCCATCTTGATGGATTTTCATCACCAGATGAGGTTTGGGAGAATCTAGAGACTCTATTTGGAAATACAAATGAAATGAGGGGACATCAACTCAATAATGCGTTGATATCATTGAGTTCCAGTAGCTTCTAATCCTTGCAATTCTACTTTTTCAAAGTTTAAGGTCCTAGTTTTGCAGCTAAAATAGTGTGGAATCGAAAAGAAGGAAGAGAAACTAGTATTGAATATACTTTTGAATATTGGTACTAAATACTCTGTGTTTTTTTCTACCTTTGATGCCACCAAATTAACAGCACAAGCCTAGAAGATGCCTAATCTTGCTGACTTCATGGAATCCCTCACTCAAGAGAGATAAGTTGGTAACGATGGGAACCATCAAACCTTCCAAATACCAACATTTGTTTGTTGGATATTTGAGGTTGTATTCCAAAGGCAAGAATAAATCCAATTCACTTATGTCACTTGAACAAAAGAGAGACAATTCAAATTCTAAATAGGATCCCTCAAGCTCCAAGAAGAACTTCCAAAAGAAGAAGAACAAAGGTGAAATGATCAAGTGTGCATATTGCAGTAAGGGATATCATCCTAAGAGCTCATGTATGAAGAATAAAATTGACATATTGACTCAAATCCTCGAGAAGAACAACATCTCCCTTCCTAAATGCGCAAAGAAGAGGGAAGGAGGATCAAACTCAGATGACAATGAGAGAGTTCGTGCCTTGGTTTCTAGCACTTCAAGATCATCTACCTTCATCATTTATTTTGTAGCTTCAAGGAACATGGTTTTGATAAAGGATACTTTATCCTCTCTTGATGATTCAAAAGGTCCAAAATGTTTTTGGGGAGATGAATTTGTTACTGATAGTATCGGGAAGGGTAGGATTGATCTTTACCATGATTCTTTCAATGATGTGTTGTATGTCCCAGGTCTTCCTGCTAACCTCTTATCAGTGTCATAGACAACCCACATTGGGTATCCTAAGATGGTTTTCATCCCTCCAAATTAATTTTAAATATCGGATATTTCAAATGGTAGTCATAGAAAAAGGTGTTGTGGATCACAGTTAGAAGGTATAGAATTTTTCCCATTTACTACCTTTCTCAAACCCCTATGATATTATCACTTATGATAACGAAGCAAGCAAGATTTGGCATGAGATATTTTTTCATCTTAACTACAAGTATATTTCATATTTGAGTGGCAAATACATGTTCATAGGGTTACCAAAGATCATGTTTTCTAAGGGAGTCTTCCACGATTGCATCCTACGAAAACACCTAGTTCACGAGTATGAGAGAGTCAGTCATGAGATAACCTCTACACCCCTTGAGCTAATCCACAATGAAATTTCTGGTCCATTCCCTCATTTTTCCATGATTCAATCCAAATATGTCATAACCATCACAGATTACTTTTCCAGGTATTGTTGGGTTTACTTCCTAAAGCATAAGTCTGAAGTTTTTGACCTCTTCAAAGTCTTTCGACTGTTGGTTGAGAACCAATATGGAAGGAAACTCAAGATCCTCAGATATTCTAATGGTGGTAAGTATTCCAATTCTTATTCCATCCATTATTGTGAATATGCAGGTATCTTGATGCACATTCTATTCCATACACACCTCAACAAAATGGTGTTGTTGTGAGGAAGAATAGGTCACTCAAGGAGATGGAAGCCTATATGATGGAGTCTAAAAAATTTCCACCAATGTTTTGGTCTAAAGAAATAAAATGTGCATCCTATATCCAGAATAGGGTGCCTCACAAGCTCCTTCTGAATCTTGGAGTGGGAAGAAGCTAGATGTGACCCAATTCGAGATTTTTGGCTCAAAGGCTTGGGCTTGAATTCCAAAGGAAAAGAGGAAGGATTTGCAACCCAAAAGTAAAGAGTGCCTATTTCTTAGGTATTCTAAATATTTAAAAGGCTACAATATGATCAACTTGAGAACTTAAAGAGGTTTCATCGAAAGGAGTGTTCAATTTGAAGAAGAGCCTTTAGCAGCAGCAGAAATTGAAGAGTCCTCTTCATTACCACAACCAATGAATGTAAGTAAAGAAACTAATGAGTTTGTTGATTCTGATATGTCCGATAATGATGATTTAATTACATATCCTAGAAATAGTAAAAGACCAAAATGGGCATCAAGGAGCATTCATGCAATTGGGGAACTAGTTGGGAATCATAGCGACACTAGGAGGACTAGATCTCAATTTGAGAGTTCCCTTTCTATGAAACATCCATTCCTTGCTTAGAAGTGATATTTTATGGTTGAATCAGACCCTCACACATATGAATATGTATCGGATGATCCAATATGGAAAACATCCATGAAGGAAGAATACAACTTGCTCCTAAAGAATGACACGTGGGAACTAGTCAATCTCTGCCCAAGGAAAAAGATAGTTAAGTGTAAGTGGGTTTTTAAAACAAAATTTTTTGCTGATGGTTCAAATTTGAAATATAAGGAAATATTGGTAGCTAAGGGCTACTCACATTTTCAAAGTATTAATTACAATGAGACCTTTGCAGCTTCAAGGCAGTGGGAGGTGCATCGCATGGATGTGAAGTGTGCCTTTCTACATGTATATATAAAAGAAGAGATTTATATGCAGAAACCCAATTTTTTTGTGTCTAATCCATATTTTTTGTGCAGGTTAAAGAAATCATTGTATGGGCTAAAGAAAACCCCAAGGGCTTGGTATGCCAAGATTGATGGATTTTTGTTGTCACAAAAATTTGTTTGATGCAATTCTGATCCTAATGTCTATTTGAAGCTGATACATGGTTCTTTAATCATTATTGTTTTGTATGTGGATGACCTATTTATGACAAGAAATTCAACGAAAAATATTTCCTCCTTGAAGGATGTGCTAATCCATTCCTTTTCCATTACAGATTTGGGATTGTTGAGTCAATTCTTGGTACTTGAAATTTCTCAATCATCACATGAGATCAAAGTTAATCAGTCCAATTATGCTTTAGATCTTCTCAACAAGTTCAGCATGAAGGATTTCAATCCAAGCAAGACTCCATTCCTTTCTGGAGTTAAGCTTGAAGAAGTGAGTTCTTCTCCTTTTGTAAATAATACACTATATAGGAAGTTGATTGGGTGTTTTCTTGATCTGAATCATACTTGACCTGACATATCTTATGTAGTGGGTATGGCTTCCACACACATGGATCAGCCTCATGAAATCCATTGGAAATCATCTAAAATAATTCTGAACTTTGTTCAAGGAAAAAGAACTCATGGGATTTTTATGTAGCAAAATATGACTTAGAGCTAGTTCTATTTACTGACAGTGATTGGTAAGGTGAGAACACAAATTGAAAGTATACTTCATGATTTGTTTTTATTCTTGCATATGGACCAATCACCTAGGAAAGTAATAAGTAGAGTGCCATTTCACTCTCATCTACAGAGGCAGATTATAGAGGAGATGTGAATGAAACTACTCATTGTTTTTTAGTGTAGGGAATACTCAGAGAGTGTGGGATTGAATCACAGATGTAATATCCCGAAATTTGGACCTAACTCTTATAGGAATATGCCTATTGATTATGATGATTATCTTTATGTTTTGTTTTTATATTGGGTCAAAGACCCCACTGCATATGAACATGATAATTTGTTTTATATATTGTGTGTAAGCAAATTATTGATGATATATATATGCTTGTTTGTTTTGGGCGTGGACCCTGAAGCACATGATTGATGAGATGTTTTGTGTTGAGCAGCAAGCTCTGGAGCACTTGAGTGATTGATGATTTGTGTTGAGCAAGGAGATCTGGAGCAAATGAGTACTTACCTTTGTGTTGAGCGAGAAGCTCTAGAACACATGAAAAGATAATTGGAAGTGTTGGGAATAATCCCTAGAGCCTTCCATGTTGATGTTGAGAATAAGATCTAGAGAATCAGATCCTTGGCCATTGTATCCCTAGGTGTATCGTACAAGTACATCCCAACATTAGTGTTGAGCGAAGAGATATGGAATTGCACTGAATTGTAACTCCATGTTAAGCATTGAGTATCGGCTCTGGTAAGTGCTAGGGGTTACTGAAAAGAATTTAATAATTTTCGAGTGGAACTGACTCGAGAAAAATATTGATCTTATCATACTTATTTATAAGTGATTAAATGAAATTTTGAATTTCTGTATTCTCATCAAGTACTGAAGAACTACCACGTTATACGAGGGAAATCCGACGTGCAAGGATGTTTAGAGTTGCATAGCCTAGTAGACCTAAGCCATCTACCTACTTGACCTTAATGAAGAAGTGTCGTTAAGTCTAGGGATCATGGTATATGATGCCCAAAGACAAATGTTAACAAGTGTTATATTATTATGTACTTTATACATGGTATGTATAAAGAGTTAAATAAACTTATAATATTGATGATGAAAGAAAGAAAGAAAAAAGATCCATCCATTATTATTTATTATGTAAAGACAATAGATAGTCCAAAACCTAAAAATTCTAATTAGGAACTAGTAGAAAGTTCCTAAGTTGAAATATTAATAATCACCCAAAGTAATTGAAAAGGGTTAAACCAAGAAATGAAGGTTTCTTGATTTAACTGTCCCTTTGACTAAAAAAGTCTGTCTATAAGAAATCAAGACAAGGAAAGGCTTGGGATTCTGATCTATCATTAGAGGAGTCATTTTTCTTCTTGATTTCTCTCAAGTAATTCTTGGAGAACATTTTCCTGGAAGGAAAAAGGAGAAATGATCCAGACCTGATATATGAGATAGGAAACTCTACCTTAGGAGCTCTAAGCTACTTGCATGTTGGATTCCAACTCAGGGGGATCTGGATTAAAACCAAGAACGGTTATGGGTCATGGTTGGGTGGAATGTGGTAGTTCCCTAGTGATTTAGTCATCAAAATAGAGGTCATATCTTCCTTTGAATTTGCTAATATTGGTTATTTAAAGTGTGCAAGTTCAACCATTAAATGAGCTTCAGAAAAATACAGGTATGAGATCCTAGTATGTCAAATTCATTTATAGCATAGATGTTGGTTGTTTTAGGTAAAGGTTCCTATTGTATTTTCTAACCCACTAAATGGTTGTTCTATCTATATCTTCTAGGGTTTACATTTCTTAAAGTATAGCCATATGCCACAAATTATATCTCATGCTATATTCACCAGTGTTTTCTCAATTGAGTTTGTTTCTATATTTATTTTCATTAATTAAACTGTGTTTATTGTAAACTAGGTTTTGTTTTCAGGTTAATATATAGTTGTTATTTTAGTTTTGCTTACTCTACTCACATATTCCATTTGTCAGTAGAGGCATGTTTATATTTAAATAGATTAATATTAGAAGTGGGTTCTAAATACATATATATATAAACTTACAACCTAGATAAACTAAGTTCTTATCTATAAACTGAACTATTATATTGTATATAAATATATATAGTCATCAACAGTAAACAAATCAAATACTATCTATAAATATACATTAACGGTTATAGAATGTAAATTATGAATCTAACCAACTAATCATAGACCATAATTATTCAACATTAAAATATAAGATAAATAAACCATTAAAGACCTTTCAAGGTCTGTATATTTAAATATAAGCTAAACACTAATTCATTCCATTAAAAGTAACATCATCTTAAGCAAATGAACAGAGAAGTATCGGGACCATCCATTGGGTCCAAGATTGAGTCTCATTTCATAATAAAATACACAGTCCCAAGTCGTAAATACACATTAACATAAATCCACATAATCAAAACTTATTCCCTAAGAAATCAAATGGTCCCATTTAAATATCTACCCCAGCCATAGAGAAAAAATTAACCAAATAATAGCATAACCATAAATTAATGCATCCAGTAATTTCAAACACAACAATCGCTTTCATTTATAAACCATATCAAAATCTCATTACAGTCTAAAGTAATTACAAAGGTGAATGTTCAAGAATCGAATCCTGTGGGAATTCAAGCCCCGATTTGCATCCACATTAAAATTACAACTCGTTACATCAAACACGAATAGGATTGAACCCTGTGGGTATTTGTTTATCAAGGCCCCACTAAAAATACAACGTATGCAGGATATATATTATAATAACAATAATACTTTTAATAAACAAACCATTACGCTACAGCTAGGTTGTAAGACTTAATCTCTGCTTTTGCACAGTAATCATGGCCACGGCCAAATTAATTAAGACACACGGCCCCCTATAAGTCAGTCTATAGTGATGAAGGCCATTATGGGTTATGCACAGGTTCTTCCACAATCCACATTACACCATAAGGAAATTGTAATGGTAAATTAAACAACCCCTTAAGCTATGCGCAACATCTACATAAGCCACGACTTATAAAATAAACTACACAGTATATATGTAAACAACAAACTAGCACTGTCAATGATTTCGCCGCAACCCTGGGAAGAGCCAATGCCATACACAACATGGCCTCACCCTTTTGCTATCAAGTATTACAGTGAAGATCCAAATAAAATCATTATACGCAGTCCATCAACGAAGGCGTTTGCCTCTTTTAACCCACAGTAAGTAACACAACATAAATTACACACCCATACAATAATGTATTATCCATTTCCAAAAACGCAGGAGTATAATATATACACAGTAATTCCATTATCATAGTCAAGTCCACATAGGCATGTTAAGGGCTATGGCACCATTGCAAGCAATGGTGCAGGCCATGGCTTAAAAGCCCCAAATCCAAAGTAATGATTTACACAAACATAAATTTATACAAAGAGCCTGTAAGGGAAAAAGATTCTCTTCATGGCTTAAACACCTTAATATTATAAAACCCAAGTCTGTTCTTCACAAGCCTGAAGGAGAATTCAAAACCCCACAGTAAAAACCCCCAACCAAGCAACAAGATGAACCATAGTTCTTCCCATAGGGCTAGGAGGTGGAAAGAAAAGCTTGTTAACATGCTTACCTTGCACCATATGACATTATCCTTTCCCAGACAGTGAAGCTTGTTGAGTTATCCTGCCTTGTGCCAACCTGGGTACCTGCAACCACGAATGACGAAGGATGATGAGCATGAACTATTGAAACCACACCAATATATATCCATCTTAACTATGTCTCTACTAAACGTCAAGAGGGATCAAGTTCTCTTCAGGTGAAAACCCTTTTTAATTTACAAAAATGTTTAATAAGTATTTCTACTTGGAACGGACATGACCAACTTTCTTAAGTAATTTCAAAAGAGGGTAAATATCACTAGAAGAATGAGCTTAGTAACATTAATAATCATATAATCAAATAGTTTTCCAAAATTTGCTTTAGTTTTCTTTCTTTGAAACTAATAATGTATATTAAGAGTAGTTAATGAGTAAAATAATCCATATAAAATTTTAAAATCTAGATTTTTAAAACATTTTACCATCAAATGAAGATTTTAAACGTTTATCCAAATGTTTTTAAGAAATGGCTTGTTTTTCTAATATAACTAAAAATGAACATTTACATGTTAGGGTTAACCTTGACTTTGGAATGAGAAAGGATGTAAGTGGTTTAAGGCACATGGTTTTAGTGGCCAGTGGTTTCTTGCTAGTTTTATTTGCATCGAAGGTTAACATTGACTTGCGAATGAGAACGGATGTAAGTGGTTTAAGGCACATGGTTTTAGTGGCCAATGGTTCCTTGCTAGTTGTATTTGCATTGAAGGTTGGTTTTTCCCTAAGGGGTTTTCTAAGGTAAATCTAGTGTTGGTATTGTAATTGGTATTAATTTGTAATTTATTTTCTATCACATATTTTATTCCTAACATTATGTATGCTTAGTTTTATTTTAAATTTAATTTTGATATATAATTACATAAATATGTTTTAGAATTTAGCGAGTTTAAAATTAAATTTTATAGGTTCTTGTTTTATAATTTTTCCTTTTACTAATTGATTCAATTGAATTTTACTACTTATTTTGTAATATTGTGAGTATTTCCCTAATATGGTTGTATATTTATATGATTATTGCACACATGTTATAAGTTTTTTTATTTTTTACTTTTAATCATTATTATTTTTATGGAGCTGACATGTGCCATGTCATCGTTACAGATGGAACACATCTCTCCCATTTGAGCTGTAGAAAGCGCCTCTCAGTGCAATAATAATTTATCAAATGCTGCTATCAAATCAACGACACTTACCTTTGATGCCCTGGAGGTCACCTCCATTTTTCACCTACGCATAGCCAAGACAAACCCCAAACAACCAAGATGAAATGACAAGTCCATCATGAGCCAATCCCTAAGCTTGGGATGCCACTAAAACCAAGGTGCATTAATGGCACCATCTGGTGCCCATTATCAAGGAAAAAACTACTTTTCCATATTTTGGTATCGTTTCAATAATAATAGTCTCCATCCCCATGCAAGGCTTAAACCCCATTAAAATATGCTTCAACCATATGTTATATTCACCACCCCAATACTTAACATAGATCTTAAAATATTACAAAGTTTCATTAATGCATAGTCCATACATGGTATGCGCTGATCCAAAGTCAAAGCCACAAGGAATAAGTAATATAGGTAACATGTAAACCATAGGTTTAAATCTTAAGACCTTGTCTCCCCTTTGTCATAAGCATCAATCTTAGGAACCATGGCATATGAAGTATGCCATGGTAATAAGTTTGCCTATAATAAAACCTAGTTTTAATTTTTCCCCAAGTTATAACCTGCCAATTAAAAAACAAGAGATATGTTAATACATACAATAACATAAACAGAAAACATAAATACAATGATTGATAGGAATCACATAGTTAATGTATCTAGGTTAGATAATTAATGAAATAGGATTTACCTTGATCTGAGTCTGCAAAGAAGTGTAATAACAAACAGTAGGTATGATAATAATCAAAATGTTTAGTGCTCTTTAAATTCTTCGTTGCTAAGTAAATCTGCATACGAGATGAAAGAGGTGCCTTAGTTCGAAGAACTAAGTAATCCTGCTAGTCAAGTGAATACTTTACCTCTCATACCATCATGGGAAAACGAATCCCGCCACTCCTCCCACTTTGTTTCCACAAACAAAGTTAGGTCAGGACTTAGTAATTATCAAGTAAAAATGTGCAGAAATGAACGAAATATATATCCATTTAGTTAACCCTTTTACAGCAAGGTACAAACATGAGAGTATTTTAATAATCAAATCCAGGACATTGTAAGAAAAATACATTAATAAAAATGACTAAAAGTAAAATGATAGAACATAAGAACAGCTTATGAGTAAACAGAGGTACATGTAGTGTACGATATATTTCCACAAGTTAAATAATGTTCCGTATAGGTAGTTTTTACTAGCCTAATAAAAAAAGAATTATTTTTTATTTTTGGTGACATTACAAGTGGTATCAGAGCCCAGTTTCAATACTAAGAGACCTATGGGTGCACCAAGCATTTACTGCAAGGAAAATAAAGTATGATATTAAATTTGTTACTAACAAGAAATTTTTCTGTTATTTAAATTTTTTGAAATTTCAGGAAAATTTTACTAAACAGTTTAGTTTATGAACACTGAGGAAGATAACAACTGGAAAGGAAGGATGAACACCCCCAACACGGAAGCAGAAATGGTGGTGTAAACGAATTCTGATATTTTGAAGACTATACACAGTCTTCAAGTAGAATTGTGAAGTCTCGAAGAAGATAGTATGAACGAAAGAAAAGAGCATAAATCTATAAATGACGCATTACTAATAAATATGATGGGAGGAATCCTGTAAGGTAAACCTACCCAGTCCACAAACAGCTCCAAAAGAGAACCTTACCATAAACGGGCTAGCAGCCCAAGAGAAGGAGGAAAAGATGAACGTACCCCTGAAGCACCAAAAGGATATCAGCATAGTCCTTCCAGTGACGAATCTTTTCCTCCCCAAAGAAAGAAACAAATAAGCAATGATAGTCTTCAGCGGAGTTTAGAAAAATAAGAGCCTCAACCTATGAAGGTAAAGTAAACACTAGGGAGAAGGCTGAAGAGTGGTTTCTGGGCATGAGCAAATATTTTCAAGTTTATGACTACTCAAGTGAGATGAAGTCTCATCTTGCCATCTATAATTTGAATGGAAGGGCAACAAGATGGTAGAGAGATTTAAAACACACCAAGAAAGATGAGCTCAGAGAAATACGTTGGGATACCTTCCGAAAACATTTCCAAGAGAAATATTTGTCGGAAAGGTTCTTCAACAGAAAAGTGAAAGAGTTTCACAAACTACACATGGGGTCCATGACTATGGATGTGTTTATTAACAGGTTTCTATATTTGTTACATTTTGTACCATACATCAAAGAAGAAAATGTAAAGATCCATCAGTTCCTAGGATGTCGTCCTCCCAGTTTTCTGGACAGGATTGAATTCGACATGCCTAAACTTTGGATACCACCCTGCACAAAGCTAGGATCTATTATGAGGACGGATAGTTAAGGTAGGATAACATGAACTAAAATCGAGACAAGTCTAAGAACTTTTCAGATAACTGCAAACCTGCTTATAACCCATAGCCATATAGAAAGAAAAATAACAACTTTCAAGCGAACAAGAACTTCAATACATATGGTATGAATCCTTATACCGAAAGCTAATGTTAACAAGCCGGTAGAAAGTGGAGACAATGCTACCCCACTACAAATCAAGTGCTGGAAATTCAACGGGCCTCATTATGCCCAATATTGTAAGAACAAGATTAGTGGGGTCTTGCACAATTTACAAGAAGAACCAATTGTTGAGGACATAGTTGGAACACCACGGATTTATGCAGCATTGGATGGCCAACAAGTAGATCATCAAGATACAATGGTTGATATAGAAGGTAATATCTTGAACACTTTTATTTCAACACTTATTTATCCCAATGCTTTCTAGAGTTATGTTTCACCTAAAATTGTGGATGAATGCAAAATAGGCAAAGCAAAACATAATAAACCTTGGCTGGTTCAGTTAGCCATAGGTATGGAATGGAAAGTTTCAGAAATTGTTAAATAATGTGAGGTAAACCTAAATGGTTTTCCTACAAAAGTAAACTTGAACATCCTACGTTTAGGATCATACGATGTACTTATACGCATGGACTAGATGGAACAACACCATGACATGCTTGATTTCTTACACAAGTCTATCTTGTGTACTAATAGCCAAGGGAACCAACTGGAGGTTTAGGGAATTCCAAAGAAATTTTCTGTAAGGAAAATATCTTCCTTACAAGCAAAGAGACACGTCAGGAAGGGCTGCAAGTTGTTTGCAATGAACATCCAAGACATAGAGTCTGATAAAGATAAACAAATAGAATACTTCCCCATTCTTGAAGAATTCAAGGATGTGTTTCTTGAGGAAATCCCAGGATTACTTCCTAAACGAGACCTAGACTTTTCCATCGAATTGACCCCCGGATCAAATCCGACTTCCAAAGCCCCTTACCGCATGAGTGCACCAGAGTTGGTGGAACTCAAACTGTAGCTACAGGAATTGATATAGAAATGTTAAATCTGACCCAGTGTGTCTCCTTGGGGAGCATCAATATTTTCCGTAAATAAAAAGGACAGTACGATGCGGATGTGCATCGATTACCATCAGTTGAACAAAATGACTATCAAGAACCATTATCCACTCCCTAGGATCAATTAGTTGTTTGATCAGGTGGGAGGAGATAGAATATTTTCAAAAATTGACCTGTGATCTAGGTACCATCAAGTACAGATTCACAACAAGGAAATTCACAAAACCACCTTTTGTACAAGGTACAGGTAGTACGAGTTTGTAGTGATGCCATTCGAGTTGACCAATGCACCCACAAATTTTATGTGTATGATGAACAACATATTCAGTAGGTATCTGGATAAGTTCATCTTGGTATTTATAGATGACATACTCTTTTATTTGAAGAATAAAGAAGAACATGAAGAACACCTTCGCATAGTACTACAAGTGTTGAGAGAATAGCAGCTTTACGCTAAGTTTAGTAAATGTGATTTTTACAAACCACAGATACAGTATTTTGGTCACATTATCTCCAAGATAGGGATAGTTGTGGACCCAAAAAATATTAAAGCTATAAAGGATTGGCCTACCATGACTAGTGCCACTGACATTAAGTCCTATTTGGGATTAGCCGGATATTATCGAAAGTTCATTGAGAACTTGTCGAGAATTGCTTGCCCCATGACCGTTTTGCAGAAGAAAGCTAATAAGTTCTTATGGAACACTAAGTGTGAAGAAAGTTTTCAAAATATTAAGCAGCTTTTGATGATTGCACTACTGTTCCGAATTGCGGATCCCAATGGGGATTTCGTTGTTTGCAAATATGCAAGCAAGGAAGGACTTGGAGGAGTCCTCTTACAGAATGATCATGTGATCTCTTATGAATCGTGGAAGTTAAAAGAGCATGAGGAAAATTACACTATGCATGATCTTGAGTTAGCTGCCATCATCCATGCTTTGAGGATGTGGAGGCACTACCCCATGGGAAGGAAGTTCCTTATGAAGACAGAAAATATGAGTCTCAAGTATTTATTTGATCAACTGAATCTGAATGCAAGGCAAGCCAGGTGGTTGGATTTCCTTAGTGAGTACCATTTTGAGCTAAAGCACATTGATGGAAAAGAGAATAAGGTTCTTGATGCTTTGATCTGACAAAATCATATGATATATGAGGTGAATTGAGTCAAACCGATGCATATTTTCATGAGAGAATTAGGGAGGCCAACAAACTTGACCCCTTATATGTGGAAATACTGAAGAAAGTCCAAGAGGATAGGTTGTTTCAACAACAAAAGGAATACAAGGTAGATGAATCCGGACTTATATGGTCCAAGGATCAGTTGTATGTTCCAGAAGTAGGGTACCTTCGGTCCAGCATCCTCATGAAATTTCATCGGGCACCCTACTACAGGAAACCGAGATATCAAAAGATGATATCCACTGTCAAGAGACACTTCTCTAGCCTAAGTTAAAGGCCGACATTGCAATGTTTATTGCGAAATGTCAGGAATGTCAGTTGGTTAAATTTGAACTTTAGTATCCTGTGGGATTGCTGCAGTCGTTACCCATTTTGGAATGGAAGTGGGAGGTCATTAGTATGGATTTCATCATTGGTTTACCGAAAAGTAAGAAGCAAAATGATTCTATTTTTGTGGTCATTGACAACTTGTTGAAAGCAACACACTTCATTCCTGTGAAGTCAAACTACAAGGAAGTGAACATTGCTATACCTTCTTGAAGGAGATATTTAGATTGCACGAGATACCCAAGGCAATCATCTCGGATCGATATGTTAAGTTTACAAGAAAATTTTGGAGATGTTTATTCTCCGGATTGGAGACGCGGTTGAAATTTAGCACTGCATATCACCCACAGATAGAAGGGAAGACAGAAAGAGTAAAATAGATTGTTGAGGACATGCTTTGGATGTATGTCATGAACAACCCAATGAAGTGGGAGTATTACCTGCATCTTGCAGAGTTTGCGTATAATAATGGTTATCATACTTCCTCCAAGATGAGTCCCTTTGAGGTAATCTATGGATGGAAGTGTAGAGCACTGGTTATTTGGGATAGCCCGGTGGATTGGCTCATGTTAGGGCCTGATTTGTTGATGGAATTGGAACAGTTGGTTACCAAGGTCCAGGTGAACCTTAAAGAAGCACAAGACCTCCATAAAAGTTATGCGGATCGAAAAAGAAAACATAAAGATTTTCAAGTAGGCAATCATGTTTACTTGAAAGTAAAAGCCAAACGAAGCTCATTGAGCTTGGGTAGGTGCGGTAAGTTAACACCTAGATTTTGTGGACCTTTTGAAATACTATCCAAGAAAGGTCCAGTGGCATACGAACTAGTGTTACCTGTGCATGTAAGAGTCCATAATTTTTTGCATGCATCTTTGTTAAAGAAATATCTTTATGATACTAAACATGTTGTTGATTAGTCCATATTATAGGTGGAACCTGAAGGGGATTTTTCCCCTGAACCTACTCATATACTGGACAAGAGAGAGATGCAGCTTTAGAAGTGCACTATAGTCCAGTTGAAAGTTCAATGGAGGCACTTTGAGGTTGATGAGGCTACTTGGGAGAATGGAGCCACCATGAGAAAGGATTACCCCGCCTTGTTTCAAGATGTCATTTTTAGTTTCTAGAATACTAGGGATGGTTTTGTTCTAAGAGAGGAGGGATGTAATATCTTGAATTTTGGACCTAACGCTTATAGGCATATGCCTATTGATTATGATGATTATCTTGATGTTTTGTTTTTATATTGGGTCGAATACCCCACTGCATATGAACATGATTATTTGTTTAATATATTAGGCGTAAGCCAATTATTGATGATATATATATACATATATATACATATATATATGCTTGTTTATGTTGGGTGTGGACCCTGAAGCATATGATTGATGAGATTTTTTGTGATGAGCGGGAAGCTCTGGAGCACTTGAGTGATTGATTATTTGTGTTGAGCGAGGAGCTCTGCAGCACATGAGTACTTACCTTTGTGTTGAGCGAGAATCTCTAGAACACATGCATTAGAGGAAATTTGAGGTCTAAAATGGGCCTCCTAAGGAAAATAATAAAATAATAGTTATTAATTTTGGAGGAAGAATGAAAAAAACTACTTTTTGTGTTCATATTTTTGACATATCTCCCTATGTTTTTACTCAAATTCTGAGTGAGAGAGCTCATTGGATGCAGAATTTAATTCCACATCCAATCAATACTGACACTACATACTTTTGATGTACCCCACTACCCCAAAAAAAAGAAATACCTGAAAAATGTGATGATGACATCATCATCACATTTTTTAGGTATTTCTTGTTTTTGGGGTAGTGGGGTCCATCAAAAGTATGTAATGTGGGTACTCGTTGGATGCAGAATTAAATTCCACATCCAATGAGCTCTCCCACTTGAAATTTGAGTGAAAACACGGGGAGACATGTCGAAAATACAAACAAAAAAAGTAGTTTTATTTTATGACAAATATGTCAATTCAACCATTATGGTTGACTCATTTTATTGAAATTCTATTGGTTCTTGAATTCCAACTCACAAAATTTATTGTTGGCATGTTTTCTTATAAGGCCCATTTTAGACCCCAAATTTGCTCTAATGAAAAGATAATTGGAAGTGTTGGGAATAAGCCCTAAAGCCTTCTATGTTGATGTTGAGCATAAGCTCTTGAGCATCGGATCCTTGGCCTTTGTATCCCTAGGCTTACCCCTAGCATTAGTGTTGAGAAAACAGCTCTGGAATTGCATTGAATTGTAACTCTTTGTTAAGCGTTGAGTATGGGCTCTAGGAAGCGCTAGGGGTTACTGAAAAGAATTTAATAATTTCTGAGTGAAAAAGAGTCGAGAAAAATATTGATCTCATCATACTTATTTATAAGTGATTAAATGAAATTTTGAATTTTTGTATTCTCATCAAGTACTGAAAAACTACCACGTTATATGAGGGAATTCCAACATGCAAGGATGTTTAGAGTTTCCTAGCCTAGTAGACCTAAACCATCTACCTACTTGACCTTAATGAAGAAGTGTCAATAAGTCTAGGGATCATGGTATATGATGCCCAAAGAAAAATGTTAAAAAGTGTTATATTATTATGTACTTTACACATGGTATGTTTAAAGAGCTAAATATATTTACAATATTAATGATGAAAGAAAGAAAGAAAAAATCTCCATCCATTATTATTTATTATGTAAAGATAATAAATAGTCCAAAACCTAAAATGTCTAATTAGAAACTAGTAGAAAGTTCCTAAGTCAAAATATTAATAACCACCCAAAGTAATTAAAGAGGGTTAAATCAAGAAACCAAGGTTTCTTGATTTAATTGTACCTTTGACTAAAAAAGTTTGTCTATAAAGACTCAAGCCAAGGAAAGGCTTGGGGTCTTGATTTATCATTAGAGGAGTCATTTTTCTACTTGTTCATTCTCAAGTAATTCTTGGAGAACATTTTCCTGGAAGGATAAAGGAGAACTAATCCAAACCTAATATACCAGGTAGGAAACCCTACCTTAGGATCTCTAAGCTACTTGCATGTTGGAGTCTAGCTTGGGGGACCCAGATTAAAACCAAGAACAGTTCTGGGTCATGGTTGGGTGGAACATGGTAGTTCCCAAGTGATTTGGTCATCAAAACAGAGGTCAGATCTGCCTTTGAATTTGTTAATACTGGTTATTTAAAGTATGTAGGTTCAACCATTAAAGGAGCTTCAGAAAATTATAGGTATGAGATCCTAGTATGTTAAATTCATTTCTAGAATAGATGTTGGATGTTTTAGGTGAAGGTTCATATTGTATTTTCTAACCCTATAAATGATTGTTTTGTCTATATCTTCTAGGGTTTACATTTCTTAAAGTATAACCCTAGGCTGCAAATTATATCTCATGATGTATTCACCAAGGTTTGTTCAATTGAGTTTGTTTCTATATTTATCTTCATTAATTAAACTGTGTTTATTGTAAACTAGGTTTTGTTTTCAGGTTACTATATAGTTGTTCTTTTAGCCTTGCTTAATCTACTGAAATATTCCATTTGTCACTAGAGGCATGTTTAGATTTAAATAGATTAATCATAGAAGTAGGTTCTAAATACATATGTGTATAAACTTACAACCTAGATAAACCAAGTTCTTATCTATAAACTAAACTATTGTATTATATATAAATATATATAGTCATCAACAGTAAACAAATCAAATACTATCTATAAATATACATTAATGGTTATAGAATGTAAATTATGAATCTAACCAACTAATCACAAACCATAATTATTCTACATTAAAATCTAAGATAATTAAACCATTAAAGACCTTTCAAGGTCTGTATATGTAAATATAAGCTAAATACTAATTCATTCCATTAAAAGTATCACAATCTTAAGAAAATGAACAGAGAAGTATCGTGACCATCCATTGGGTTCAAGATCGAGTCTCATTTCATAATAAAATACATAGTCACAAGTCTTAAATACACATTAACATAAATCCACATAATCAAAACTTATTCCCTAAGAAATCGAATGGTCCCATTTGAATATCGATCGTAGCCATAGTGACACAATTAACCAAATAATACCATAATCATAAATTAATGCATCTAGTAATTGCATACACAAGAATCGCTTTCATTTATAAACCATATCAAAATCTCATTACAGTCCAAAGTAATTACAAAGGTGAATAGGAACCGAATCCTGTGGGCATTGAAGCCCCAATTTGCATCTACATTAAAATTACAACTTGTTACATCAAACACGAATAGGACAGAACCCTATGGTTATTTGTTTACCAAGGCCACTCTAGACATAAATCATATGCGGGCTATATCTTATAATAACAACAATACGTTTTATAAACAAACCATTACACTACATCTAGCTCGTAAGACTTAAGCTCTGATTCTACATAGTAATCATGTCCACGACCAAATTAATTAAGACACAGAGCCCCCTAAAATTCAGTCTGCAATGACGAAGGCCATTATGGTTTATACCCAGGTTCTTCCACAATCCACATTACACCATAAGAAAATGATAATAGTAAATTAAACAACCCCTTAAGCTATGCACAACATCTACATAAGCCACAGCTTATAAAATAAAATACACAGTATATTTATAAACAACAAACTAGCACTATCAACGATTAAATTCGCTGCAACCCTTGGAAGAACCAATCCCATACATGGCATGACTCACCCTTTCGCTGTCAAGTATTACAGTGAAGATCCAAATAAAATCATTATACACAGTCCATCAACGAAGGCATTTTCCTCTTTTAACCCACAGTAAGTAACGCAACATAAATTCTAGACCCATACAGTAATGTATTATCCATTACAAAAAATGCAGTAGTATAATATTTACACAGTAATTCCATTATCACAGTCAAGTCCACATAGGCGTGCCAAGAGCTGTGACATGATTGCAAGCAATGGTGCATCCCATGGCTTAAAAGCCCCAAATCCAGAGTAACGATTTACATAAACATAAATTTATACACAGATCCTATAAGGGAATAAGATTTGCTTCATGGCTTAAACACATTAATATTATAAAACCCAAGTCTATTCACCACAACCCCGAAGGTGAATTCGAAACCCCACAGTAAAAACCCCCAACTAGGAAACAAGTTGAAACAGAGTTCTGTCCATAGGGCCGAGAGGTGGCAAGCATAAGCTTGTTAACAGGTGTACCTTGCACCATATGACATTATCCTTTCCCAGAAAATGAAGCTTGTCGAGTTATCTCGCTTTGCACCAACCCAGGTACTTGCAACCATGAACGACAAAGGATGAGGAGTATGAACTATTGAAACCACATAATAGGTTATCAAACGCTTCTATGAAATCAACTAAACTTACCTTCGATGCCTTGGAGGTCGCCTCCATTTTTCCCTTTTGCATAGCCAAGACAAAACCCAAAAAACTAAGATGAAACTACAAGTCCATCATGAGACAAGCCCTAAGCTTGGGATGCCATGAAAACCAAGGTGCATTAATGGCACCAGCTGGTGTCTTTTATCAAGGCCAAAACCCACATTGCCATAGTTTGGTATCATTGCAATAATGATATTCTCCATCCCCATTCAAGGCTTAAACCCCATTAACATATGGTTCAACCATATGTTACATTCACCACCCCAATACTTAACATAAGTCTTAAAATATTACAAAGTTTTGTTAATGCATAGTCCATAAATGGTATACGCTGATCCAAAGTCAAAGCCACAAGGCATAAGTAATATAGGTAACATGTAAACCATAGGTTTAAAGCTTAAGAACTTGTCTTCCCTTTGTCATAAGAATCAAGCTTAGGAACCATGGCATACGAAGTATTCCATGGAAATATTTTGTCCTATAGTAAAACCCAAGTTCAATCTTTATCCAAGTTATAACCTGCCAATAAAAAAACAAGAGATATGTTAATACATATAATAACATAAATAGGAAACATAAATACAATGATTGATAGGAATCATATAGTTAATGTATCTAGGTTAGATAATTAATGAAACAAGATTTACCTTGATCTGAGTCTGCAAAGAAGCGTAATAACGAACAATAGGTATGATAATAATAATAAAAATTAGCTTTCTTTAAATTCTCCGTCGTTAAGTATAATCTGCATACGAGATGAAAGAGGTTCCTTAGTTCGAAGAACTAAGTAATCCTGCTAGTCAAGTGAATACTTTACCTCTCATACCATCATGGGAGAATGAGTCCCACCACTCTGCCCACTTTGTTTCTGCAAACAAAGTTAGTTCAGGACTTAATAATTATCAAGTAAACATGTGCAGAAATGAATGAAATATATATCCATTTAGTTAACCCATCTACAACAAGATACAAACATGAGAGTAGTTTAATAATCAAATCCAAGACATCGTAAGTAAAATACATTGATAAAAATGACTGAAAGTAAAATGACAGAATGTAATAATAGCTTATGAGTAAATAGTGGTACATGTAGTGTGCGATATGTTTCCGCAAGTCAAATAATGTTCCATATAGTTAGTTTTTACTAGCCTAATAAATAAAAAAATTATTTTCGATTTTTGGGGACATTACAACAAATTTCCATTTCCATTTATTGTGACAATTAAAACACCATTTGAATCTCCACTAATCCATTTCAAAGATGCCGAACCCAACACATTGGGATACATATGCACTATATCATGGAGCTTGTGCATGATCGTGCCATTGCTCTACTCTACTACGCATCTTCAGAGCAAGTAATAGACATGTTCACCAAGGTGTTTTCTGAGAAGACCTTCAATATTCTCAAATCATTGTTGGGGACTTCTGATCATGTGGTGAATAATTATTTATAATAATATTTCCAAAATTTTGGTTAGGCCATGCTTAAGGGAGGATTTTCCCCTTGAGTTTTTGCCTCTTTCCTTGGTTATATGGACAAGCAGTATGTAAAGGGTGACTAATCCTTGTTGCTAGGCCCTTCAAATATTATATATTTTTCTGATATTTTACATAAATCCAGGATTAACGGGGGGTGTTATAATAATCAAACCCATAGTTACACTTGGGAGACATTAATTTGTCAATTTTGTCCTATTGCTAGATTCCATAGTGTGCTAGTTGGCGGGCCACTTGCACCTAGAAGTCAAAAAATGCTAAAACTATATTAGGAGAACTTTGGAAACATTCTAGAAAATATTCTGACAACTTTGTAGTCATTCCATAATAGAAAAAGCGCAGTTGTGTTTTTTTGAAATATTCCTTGTTTTTTAGCAGTTTTAAGGAAAAAGGGAAAAGCTAGTCTTGGAATAATTGTCTTGTTTTTTCCCAACTCATACTCTTTTATTTTCTCCATACAAAAGCAATGATATAATATATTTCCATCACTTATCAGCTGGTACATCTCACTCATCCAATTTGTGAGCTTCTTGACAGATTAGCAAAGTGATATATGCACCTACAGGGGATTTTGACTAGTTTAGTGAGCCTGTGTTTTGTTCAATTCGAATAGCATCCTTATGCTTTCAAATATCTGATGTAATTATATATTTTGATATTGTATTAGTTTATGAGGTTTGTTTATGTACACTTATTCAATATAATTTTGTGTTATTCTCCATATTCAGTCTCTTTTTTGTAGAATTTTGCATGCTTGACTAGTAATTTTGTGAGTGTAATTGATCTACATCTTGGGATTAATTTCCACACTCGGTTTTTACAAATACCTTATTTTCCATTTAGATGTATTTAAATCACAAAATTAAGTATGAAAGAAACTACAGACCTTATTTGGAAAGACAGATGGAACGAGGGTGAATTCACTAGAGAATGGTCTTGTCTCACTGAGTCCAAGCGATTTTGAGTATTTACAAGTCTACTTTTCCAAGTTCAAATAGATTTTTATTTAGTTAAATAAATGTGGTATTCAAAAGGAATATTAACAACTAGTTTTGGCTATCCTTTCGAAGCTCGTCCCTGACTATTCAGTGTTGGTATCAACCTTCCATGCCACAATATTGACAGTTTTAAACTAGATGATTCCTTCACTTACAAAGTTCATGGAATCCTTTACTGAGGAACAAGATGAGTTGGTCATAATGGGAACCATCACACCTTCCAAATATCAAGATTTGGTTTCTATATATTCAAAGGTGGATTCCATAGGCAATAAGAAGACAAAGAATACTCCTGATCAAAAGAAAGACAAGTCCAAGTCTCATGAGGAGTCTTCAAGATCAAAGAGGAATTCCCAGAGAAGAAAGGTAAAGGTCAAATGAGTAAGTGCACACATTGTGGTAAGGGATATCATCAAGAGAGCTTGTGCATGAAGAAACAAATTGATATTTTGACTCAACTCCTTGAAAAGAGCTACATATATCTTTTGAAGGCACAAAGAACAAGGAGAGGTTTCATGCATCGATAGAAAGCACTGTAAGATCTCCTTCCTTTATCATTGATTCTGGAGCTTTGAGACACATGGTTCTGAAAAGGGATTCCTTCTCCTCTATTGATGATTTGAATGGTCCAAAAATAAATTTGGGAGATGATTCTGAAACTAAAAGTAAAGGAAGGGTATAATAGATCTTAACCATGGTTCCTTAATAATTTTTTGTATGTCCCAGTTCTTACTACTAATTTCTTGTCATTTTATCAAGTGACCCACACTGGGTCTCCTAAGAAGGTTTACTCCTCTCCCATTGATGTTGAAATCACTAAAATTTCTAGTGGTAAAGTCATAGCAAAAGGTTTTGTTGATCATAGCTCTAAAGTGTATAAGTTCTCACACTTCATGCCCTTCTCAAAACCCTCTGCTCTCCTCACCAATTCTAATGAATCTAGCAAGCTATGACATGAAACATTTGGCCATATAAACTGCAAGTACCTATATAATTTGTGTGAGAAATACATGGTCATAGGTTTTCCAAAAATCAAGTTTTATAAAGGTGTGTGTCAAGGAAGCATTATAGGAACACACCCAGAACACAACTATGAGAGAGCCATTCATGATCAAATGTCTGCACCCCTTTAGCTTATTCATAGTGACATATATGTGCCTTTCCCTCATATGTTAATGAGTGAATAAAATATTTCCTAACCTTTATTGATGACATTTCCAAATATTCTTGGGTTTTATTCCTCAAGTACAAGTAAGAATTTTTTGGCCACTTCAAAGGCTTTAAAGCCTTAGTTGAGAACTAGTCTAGAAGAAAGCTCAAGGTCCTTAGATATGATAATGGTGGTGAATATGTAAAATGTGAATATATTCAATATTGTGAATATGCATGGATCTATATGCAACAATCTATTCCTTACACACCTCAGCGGAATTGTGTTGCTGAGAGGAAGAATATATCTCTCAAGGAGATGGCCACTTACATGATGGAGTCTAAATATTTGCCACCAAATTTTTCACTGAATAAATAAATTTTTCATCCTATATACATAATAGGGTGATTCACAATTATCCTTATGGAATCCCTCCTTTCGTAGATTGGAGTGGACACAAGTATGATGTGTCTCATTTTAGTATTTTTTCCTCTAAAGCTTGGGCTAAAATTACACCAGAAAAGAGGAAGGATTTGGAACCCAAAATTCAAGAGTGTCTATTTGTTGGGTATTCCAAATATTCCAAATTCTATATGGTAATCAACATGATCACTCTAAAATAATTCATTGAAAGGAATGTTCATTTTGAAGAAGAGCCCATGCCAGCAATAGAAATTGGAGAATCCTCTTCACCTCCACCATATTTGGTTGTAAGTGAAGACTCCAATAAATTCTATGATTCTCATATGTTTGATAATGAATATTTAATTGAATACAATAACAAACCTACAATACCAACTTGGTAAACAAATACCATTCAAGCAGTTCGGGAACTAGATGGGAATCCTAGTGATCCTAGAAGAACTAGATCTCTATTCGAGAGTGCTCTTTCTATCAAGGACCCATGATTTAAGGAGAAGTGTTATTTGATTCTTGAATCAGATACAAAAAATATGAATAAGCATCATAATATCAAGTATGGAAAACAATCATGAAAAAAGAATATCATTCACTCTTGAAGAATGAAACATGGTAACTAATGAATCTTCCACCATGGAGAAAGCTAGTCAAGTGGAAATGGGTATTCAAGAAAAAGTTTTTTTATGATGGATCTCCTATGAAGTATAATGCAAGGTTAATGTCCAATTTATTCTCCCATGTCCAAGGCATTGACTACAATGAGACCTTTTCAGCAGTGTAAAAGATGGATTCTTTAAGACTAGTTTTGGCCATTGCAACTTCTAAGCAGTGAGAGGTACATCACATGGATGTGAATAATGAATTTATACATGGAGACCTCAAAGAAGATACATATATGAATCATCCATAATTTTCTTTTACTAATCCATCTCTTGTTTTAAGGTTGAATAAATCACTATATGGGATAAAACAAGCTCCCAAAGCTTGATATGCTAAGATTGATGGATTTCTGCTATCACCAAACTTTAGTAGATCAAAGTCTGATCCTAATATCTATTTAAAGATTATTCATGGTTCAATAATTATTATTGTTTTGTATGTGGATGACATTTTGATCACAGGAAGTTCCATGAAATAAATTTCCTCCTCGAAGGATGCATTGAACCATGTCTTCTCCATGACTGATTTGGGATTGTTGAGCCAATTTTTGGGGCTAGAGGTTTCTCAATAAGAATTGGGAATCAAAGTAAATAAGTCCAAGTATGCTTTATACATTCTAAAAATTTCAACATGAAGAATTCCAATCCAATAAATACTCCTTTACTTTCACAAATTGAGCTTGAACAAGCAAATTCAAGTCCTTTGGTAAACTAGTTGGTTGTATGCTATATTTGAATCACACTCAAATTTCTATATAGTATGCAATTAGTGTGGACTCTAGACACATGGATAAGAAACATGAAATACATTGGATGGAATAAAATATAATATTACACTTTGTGCAAGGAACAAAAACACATGGGATTCACTATGCTAGAAAATATGACCTAGAGTTAGTTGGTTTTACTGACTCTGATTTAGCAGGTGATAACACTAATAGAAAAAAAAAATTATGTATATTTATGTATGCTTTCATATGTACCAATCAGTTATTCAAGTAAAAATAAAAATTCAATTGCATTTCTTATACATAGGCAGAATATAGAGGAGTTGTGAATACAACTACTCAATGTTTGTGGTTGTAGGGTATACTTGAAGAGCTAGAGATTGAATCTGGAACTTCCATGGTCATCTATTATGACAACCGAAGTAATATTAGAACCTGAACATACCCAATATATGGAAGTGAACCAAACAGATAGAGATCCATATGCACTACATTAG
Source organism: Pseudotsuga menziesii (assembly GCA_001517045.1). Taxonomy (NCBI): domain Eukaryota; kingdom Viridiplantae; phylum Streptophyta; class Pinopsida; order Pinales; family Pinaceae; genus Pseudotsuga; species Pseudotsuga menziesii. The sequence continues at coordinate 140,435 of LPNX010861352.1, read as the reverse complement.
AGGACTTGTGTATGATGGGAGCATTGCTCTGCACTACTGCGCATCATTTGAGCAAGTTACAGACATCTTCACTAAGGAATTCTATGAGAATAAATTTAGCATACTAAAATCACTACTTAGGGTAGATGATAATATGGTGAAGACTGATTGAAGACAATATTTCACAAAATTTTGTTCATGCCTATCTTTAAGAGAGGATTCCTCCTTTGTGGTTTTGCATCTTTCCTTGTTTTGTATCGACAAGCAATATGTAAAGGGTGACTAGGCCTTGTTGCTAGGCCCTATATATCTGATATATTTATGATATTTCACATATGTCATGATTAAGAGAGGGTGTTATAATAACAAAAAACTCATTCCCATAGTTAGAATAAAATAATTAATCCTTTGTATTAATTTCCTAAGTCCTACACTAGATAGTTAGCATCCATTTGCACCATTTGGTCAAAATTTGCCAAATCTTCCTCCAGGAGAGCATTCATAATATTTTGGCTAATATTCTAAAAACTCTATAGACTGTCGATTTTAGTAAGTGCATTCCTTCATTGTCATGAGTTTGACTTCTTTTTAGAAACTTTTAAGGCCAAAGGTGAAAGCTAGTCACTTGGAAACTGCCTTGATTTTTGCAAAAATCATCCTCCATTTTTTTTCTCCTGAAAGCATGAGTATATTTAATTTCCATCACTTATCTGCTCATACACCTCACTGAGCCAATTTGTGACCTCCTTGACTAGTTTGGAAGTTTTTTTACGTACATAGGGGGGATTTTTGACGTTTGAGTAAGTCTTATTTAGTGAGGATTCAAATTGTCTCCTTAGGCACATTAATATATGATGTAATTATATATTTTTACATCCTATTACTTTATAAGGTTAGATTATGAAAACTTATGCAATGCAAGTTTGTGTTATGCACCAATTTTAGTCTCCAATTTGATAAATTTGCGTAGTATATGAGTTGTATCCCCACTGTTCAAGTATCTTCCACCAACCAAACAAGGATTAACAATAGTGTGAGGTACTAATAAAGAGGGTCATCCTTCCAAGAGATGGTGTAGAAGGAGGAATTTGACCACCTTCGAGCTGATGCATAATGTAAGGGCCATATGTGCCCCTAATTCCAACACTAATGTTACCACTAGGAACATGAGAGGATGAGGTTGTCCTAGTTCAAACAATATACATGCCAAAATAAAAAGACTCACGGCTAAGTGATCGGTCTAATGCTCAGTTTCTGACTACCTCAAGGAAAAGTTCATTATGTAATATGAATGTCATATGAATTCAAAAGCATGTGCTCCTATGGGGAGAGAATCAATAGAAGCATGTAAGTTGGTGTAAACTGGAGTCCCTGGAATCCAGAAGGTGGTGGTAGAAGAAGCCCCATGTGATTCTTCTCCCACTGCAAATGATAGGGTCAAAGGGAGCACCAAAGTATCAGATAAATTACTCATCCTTAAGAGTATAATCATTCCCTTATGGGAAAGAGGACTAGTCTCACATCTCTGCCTCTTATAAAGAGGCTAACTAGGATCAAAGGCAATATACCTCCTAGCCTATGAGACCGACAAGGAGTTGAAACTTGATCCAGAGTGACTCTACAAAGAGACTCAAGTAACCATGATCCCTAAGGCCAACTAGTGAACATAGATCACACCCTTAAATAGGATGGGAAAAATGCACAAAATTAAGGAATGAGGAAAAATGAGCACTCAAATGCAGAAAGTATGTCTCTCCTAAGAGAGGCATGAAACTTCTATACACTATAGGAGAAGGTGTGTAACCAACTATAGTGGCCCTTAGCTTCTGCTCATAAATATATTGTGTCATTCAACCCCTACTTGGCCATGACACTCATAGAATAAACTCTCTAAGTACCCCCCACAACACCTATGGAAATAAACTAAGTTCACCTCAATATAGACATTGCTCAAGTGGACAGTTGAAGGTGGGATCGTATGGGAGGGGTAACTAAGCATGAAGCTTGAAAGCACCAAAGGCACCAAAATATCCCCTAGGTAACAATAATATCCTGTAAATTTATCATGTGCTCACTGAAATTAGTGCAGGGCTATCCCCTTCATCAATGTTTGCACTGCCACGTGATTAACTTTTGTGTAAGAGGAGCTTCCTCAAAACACCAATTATAACAAGTATTTCTCCTCTCCTTGGTCAAAAACCTAAATTGTTTTCATTTTATAGTCTTGGATAAGTTTACTCACAAAATCCTATTCCATGGCTTTAAAACCTAAGCTTATTGGTGCACCCTATGAAAGAAAATTGTTCTAATCAATTTTAAATTAAGTGTTCATTTTAAGAGGTTTTGCTTACTCAAGCTATATGGCCATGAAACTATTGATGTTAGGACTCAACAATAAAATCAAATATGCACACTTAAAAACAATGCCAAGTGCAATCATGTTTTCCATATGAAAAGATGGTATGCCACTAAATGAAATGCATAATAATTCATTTTCCTTTCAAATGTAAATGCAATCTCTTGTAAAGGAAATCCTAGACTAATTTCGTCCCAGGAAAACCGATGAAGTACTTCTTCCATGCAAATGAAAAATGCAAATGACTATGCAGAGATGCATTTTTTTTTGTATTTTCAAAATAAAGGAATGAAAATGAAAAAAAAAAACCATTAAATTCTGAGTCCCTCTAGAAATCATCAATACACAAGCCAAGAAAGACACCAAAACTCAATTACTAATGAACTAAAAGAAAAAAAAAACAGAAAAAATGTCAAGAACAAATTTTCTAAATAAATTTAAAGAAAAGCGAGGTTTTCGGTCACAAAAAAGGAATCCAACAGATAACATAAGGACCCTATAAGACTCAACAACACTCAAAACCCACCCAATAATATCTCAAGACAAGATACCAAACAAAATTTGAAGTACATGTGAGTGTTCAGAGAACATAAGCATAGGTATGTGACCTAATAAAGGACATATTGCATATATATGTGAATGTCATTACTGTGACCATCATATATAGGGAAGAAGGTGGTAAAAAGGTCGAGAAACTCCAAGTAACTTTCCAGAAAGGACTATACTCCCAAATGCAACATAGAAACACAAAGAAAAACAAAGCAATTTAAGAAAAATGCACCCAAAAACCCCAACAAAAAGGAGACTTCCATAGTGGAATCACAATCTATGTTACAAAGAAAATATTCCTATGATTTTGGGTGGGCCACAATGGACAGTATGACACAAAAAATCACATCCATTCTCAAATTTGCTAGATAAATTAAAGAAACGAACCACTAAGGGATAGAAACTGTACCTCACCTAGATGTTTGAATAAGACTACCATTGAGCTAGTGATAAAATTCTTGTCTCTACAATTTTCCCTCAACAACAACAAAGATATATCCAAGAATGAAATATATTAAATGATAATATTCAATCTAGAATAATCCATTTAAACATGCATACATAAACGATACCCATGGATACAAATATAAACAATTTCAAATAAAAATTGGACGAGAAATGGATATTTCTATTAATGTAAAAACATAGATACAATATAAGAACCTTTGTCGACCCCTCATAAAAAATGAGGAAGTGAGTCCCTCCATTAGTGAATTCCACCATTTCAATCCTCCAAATAAATGCAATCTTGCAGAGGAAAAGGAGAGCTTGGTAGATGAACACAAATAGTTCTATCAACAAGGATAGATGGATGCAGACTCAAGTATATGACAATGGGGAAAATGTTTCCTATAGTATCTTTACTCTCAAATTTTCTCCTCCTCCAATGCTTCACAATGTCTCAATATATATCCCTCAGATGGGAAATGGAGAGTCGAATTAGAGCATTTCCTAGCATATTGAAGGCCAAAGATCAAGATATTCGTCACTTGATGAGGAAAATTACAACTATTTTTTGTTTTTTTAGCAAAAATCCTGATGTACATGGGATGCAATGGCGTAACATGAGTATACACAAGTTGTATCACTAATGAACCACGTATATCTTCAAAAATGTCTTTGTAAGGGTTAAATTGAAGCATAAGGGCTATAGTAAGTAAGGGGGGTATATTGAGTCTGCATAGGGAGAATGGAATGTCATCAAAGCATGATGAATACGGTGTGGAAAATCATTCTATAACAAGATAAAGATCAAAGAAATTCCAACAACTATAGATTGTGAAGATATTGGAAAAGAATAAGGTATTTTTATTTTTAGTTTTTCAATACAACTCTATCTATTTCATATCAGGTATGTCGTACGAGGAAAGGAGAAGGGGGTTCCATCCTCCTTCCAGTTAGTATTGGAGCACATAATCAAGGTATTGTAGTATCATTTCTGTTGGAGGAGATAAAACTTATGGGGTTGGACTCTCCTTCTAGTTCAAACTGGTAAATTCAATTGGGTTTTTGTAGGATCCTATTTGGGGGATAAGATAAAACCCATGGTTTCATAGAATTCTTCCAGTCGGTGTTGGAGAACATCAGAATTTGGTGCTTCCACATCCAAATAGAGAAATTTTGTAGAGGTTAGATCTTGAATCCATAAGTCCCAGTTTGGGTAGTCAGATAGATATTTTTTCAAGTTGATGCCTGAAGTTTGTGAGTCGGTATGTAATTATCCATATATATTTGTAGATATAGAATATATTTGTGAGTTGTTGTATTTTTATTGTGTTACTGAAAAGTTTTAATTGGTGAAAATTTATATACACATTTTTGAAATTACTAATTCACCACCCCTTATTAATCTTGCACATTGATCTAGGAACAAATAATCAATCTCATCAAGAAATAATCAACAAATAACTCAGAAATGGTGTTAATCGGAACCAGAATGGTTTCCTCTCTGTACATTCAATAAAAAAATGAATAGTTACAATAACAATGTCAAGCAATAGCTTGAATCAATGAGGAATTTGAGTACCTTAGGAGGTCATTCGAATTCAATGAGTGAGCCTAGCTTAGCTGATTGTAAGCCATTGGTTCACACTCAGTTAACCACTTGACCAAAACCCTAATTGACTCACAAAAACCTAACTGAAGTCATAGTGCAATAAATGATTGAATCTCAACTAAAGGAGATCAAACACATGTAATAGCAATCCAACCATCAAGTGCTAGTGCTCCATGACTTCAATGAACCCCGATGAGGTTAACTAAAGCTGAACTGATAATCAGAAGTTGGTGGAGGTGCCCCTATTGACTCCAGATCATTAAATAATAATAAATAATCGTTAAATAATATATTTAATGAGAGGAGGTGCCTTAACTAACTGGTTGAACTGATTGTAACCACTAGTTAGCAATTAGGTGCATTAATATCACTCAGATCACCCCCGGAGTGCTCTAGTTAGCCTCCTTGATTGTAGGAGAAGGCTAAGTTAGCCTCCTTGACTGTAGGTAGGAGTGGGTGTGATTGGATGATTCCAATTAATGCTCCATTGATGTCAATTAATGTCAATTATACTTTGGATAGTGGTTTGACTAGGCTAATTTGACCAAAAGAGTGTGTATGGTGGTAAATGTCTCCAACACCCCCCCTTAAGATATATTCAGGAAGAGTTAGAAAACATAGATGCATAAAAATTATAGGGCCTTCGAAACTAAGGCCATAGGTCACTCGGTACAATGATGAAACTGAAACAATGCTCAAAAACAAACTAAGTGAGGAAAAGAGGGAAAACCCAGTGGAAAAACCCCCCCCTCAAGCTGAAAACTGAAAGTAGTCTGAATCACCCTAATGAACTCACCCCCAATAGTGAATAGAGGTAAGTGAACTTCTTTTCTAAAAATCTCTTGGCGAAGATGTTTGCAAAGTGCTCATTAGTTGAGCAGTATTGCAGAATGATGGTCCTATCATGCACTAGCTCCCTGATGTAGTGCATGTGAATCTCTACATGTTTCGTCCTCTACTTGGTAACTGGATCCATGGATATATTAATAGCACTCTGGTTGTCACAAAATAGGACATTGGACAAAGTAATACCAAGATCAAACTCTAAAATAATGCCTTGCAACCAAACTGCTTGGATGCAAGCATTCACCGCTCCTCGATACTCGTCCTTTGCTGAAGATAGTGCTATGGCAGCCTGATGTTTTCTTGACCAGAAAATGGGCCCACCACCAAACATGAATACATATCTAGAAGTTTATTTTTTATCAATAGAATCACCCGCCCAATCTGAATCTGTGTATTCAACCAGCTCTAGCTCGGAGTCTGCAGCATAGTGAATGCTGTAGGTCTTGGTTCCTTGAATATACTGGAGGATCCTCTTAGATGCCTTCCAATGAATATCATGAGGCTGCTGCGTGTATCTTGTTACAGCATTCATGGCATAACAAATATCATGCCTAGAATGTGTCAAGTACAACAAGCTACCAATCAACTGTCGATAGATAGTGCAGTCCATGGGAGGTGTGTGTTCTCCTTCTTCAAGGTTGATCCTTGAAAGGAAAGGGGATGGTGTAGGCCTACATTCAGCCATGTTAAATTTGACTAATATTTCTGAAGTGTATTTGGAGTGAGTGACCATAATCCCATCAGATTTTTTCTCGATTTCAAGCCCCAAAAATTGTTTTAGAAGCCCCAAATCACTCATTTCAAAGGCATTGTGGAGAGCAGTTTTGATGGCTGAAATAGAGGCAACTGTGCTACCTGTGATAAGTAAGTCATCAACATATAAAAAAATTATAATTATATGAACATCATGCTGCTGTAAATATACATTTGGATCTGATCTACATTTTTGAAAGTTTTGCAAGAGAAGAAAGGCATCCATCTTGGAATACCACTCTCTTGGGGCCTGTTTTAACCCGTATAGTGACTTCTTTAGCTTGCAAACCAAAGATGGATCAGTGATGTAGCCCTTAGTATGCTTCATGTATATCTCCTCATGAATATCTCCATGCAAAACTGCTGACTTAACATTCATGTGATGCACCTCCCAGTGCTTGGATGCTGAAATTGCCAAATCAAGGCAGATGGAGTCCATTTTTGCAACGGGTGCAAAGGTCTCATGGTAGTCCACTCCTTGGACATGAGAGAAACATTTTTATACTAGAATTGCCTTATATTTGTAGTTTATTCCATCAGCATCAACCTTTTTCCAAAACACTCACTTGCATTGAACCAATTTCCTTCCCGGAGGAAGAGAAACTAGCTCCCAAGTAGTGTTTTCATGAAGAGAATTCATGTCTTCATCCATGGCAACTCGCCATCTCGGATCATTCCAAGAATGGTAGTAGGATTTTGGATCTGAACCAATCATAAAATAGAAAGTTTCATACAGAAAATAATCATAACAAGAGAGCGCAATACATTCCCTTTGGAAATCAGACCGGGTTCTCCTTGGATCATCCAGATTTCCAATGTTGTCTCCTGTGGAGGAGAGTCTGTTGGGCCCATGTAGGAAGATGATTTTGCACTTCAGGTTCTGACTAAAAATATCATGATTTTTGCAGATTGATATCAGAAATCAGAGGATCCAAATCAAGGTAATCACCCCCAATTTCATCATCCAAATATTCAGTAGAATAGGAAGGAAATTCAGCAGTTTTCTCCTTCACTAGTTCCATCTCCTCAAGAGGCTCATCGAACTTGACACTTCTCTTGATGATGATATATTTGGTATTGATATACAAAATCTTGAATTTTTAAAGGATTCATCAGGATACCCAATAAACATACATTCTATGCTTTGCGGTTGCAAAGCCCTTCTTTTATCAAGCAGAATCCGGGCCCATGCAGTGGACCCAAACACCCGTAGGTTCGAAACATCCGGCTTGTGTCCAAAGTATGCTTCAAAAGGAGTATTTTATTTCATATATTAGTGTGGAACCCTGTTATTAATGTATTCTTCAGCATGCATGGCTTCAGCCCACAAATTTGCAGCAAGCTTCTTTGACTCCAACATACAGGTGGTCATCTCCTTGAGAGACCGATTCTTCCTTTCCGCTACTCCGTTCTGCTGGGGAGTGTAGGGAATTGAATGCTAGAACTGAATACCACTTTGGGAGCATATGTATAGAAACTCATTATTGACATAATCCCCTCCATTATCAGATATCAAGATCTTTATCTTAATCCCAGAGGCATTTTCGATCAAGGCCTTCAATTCAGAAAATTTTTCACATACTTCTGATTTCTTTTTGAGAAAGAAAACCCATGTATACCTTGAAAAATAATCAATAAAAGTAAGGAGGTACCTTGATCCATTCATGGATGTGATATGCATTGGACTACTGATATCAGAATGTATCAGCTCCAATATGCTTGTAGCTCGGTTTGCCTTCCCTCGATCAAACTTGTTTTAGGGTGTTTTCCAATCACACAGCCCTTGCAAATTCCCGTGGTTGCCTTGATGACTAAGAGGCCTTCAACCATGGAGTTTTTATGTAATTGTTGTAAATATTTGAAATTAATATGGCCAAACATCTCATGCCATAGCGTACTAACCTAATTTCCATGAGTTAGCAGAGCAGTGGGCTTTGCATCCGTAACAAAGTGAGACAACTCATAGGATTTTGCATGATGATTTGCAAGGCCTTTTGCAATGAGTTTCCTGGATGCAATTTCTATTATCTCAACATCATTTGGGCTGAAAGAGACTCTATTAGGCATTCCTGTATGTTTCATCTGATAGACACTAAGGAGATTTGTTGCTAGAGATGGTACATACAAAACATTAGAGAAAAAACCATTTTCAAGATCTACAGTACCTTGTCCTTCAGACATGATGGTGGAGTCATCTCCCATGTGGATGGGGATGGATTTGCCGGTCTCCAAGGATGAAAAGGAGTCTTTTTCAGCCATCATGTGATTCAAAGCTCCAAATTCAATTAGCAGTGCTTTGGACTTCGAAGTGCTTTCCATGAGGGCATGACCTTTCTCATGCTGTGGTTCCCGATCTTGGTGATCTCTCCTCCAAAAGGTCTTCAAAATATTGATGTGAATCCTCTCAAGGAGAGAGGTTGATTTATCAATATTTTTCTTCATGCAGGCATGTTCAGGGTGAAAAACCTTCCCACAGTAAGAACACTTAAATTTTTATTTCCCATTGTGCCCTTTTCCTTTGTTCTTCCTTGAGCCAGAAGATTCATCATGCTGCTGTTTTTCAACTCTAGGCTTGGGAGCATCAAATTTAGTTTTCTGATTTTTCTGTTGCTTTCCTTTACCCTTCATATCTTTGGGCCCCAAGACATGGAGGGATTGATCATGGGAATATTGGATGATCCCCATCTGGACAAGCTTATCATGTTCATTTGTTAGGGACTCAATGAAGGCATTGAGTGTAGGAATCTTCCATTAAAGGGTTGTGAGCATACCTGCACAGAATGTAGAAACAAAAACCAAATAATTAGCCCTGAGTTTGGAGAGAATGGAAAGGATGAGCTGATCATCCTCCTTCTCCACATTGCATTGCTTCAAGAGTAAAACAGGATGCTTGAACTTTGTAAACAAATCATTCAAAGTCTCAAAATTGGAAGGTTGGAGAGACATGAGTTCATTTTCGAGTTGGTAAGCCCTCAATTCATCATGCTTTTTGTATTGAGATTCCAATTTGTCCCATATTTCTTTCGGTGTCTTCAAATCCGTAAGATGGAAGAGAAGGTCTCAAGAAATAGAGAGGCACAAGAAATCGAAGGCTTCATCCTTCTTGTTCAAGAATCTTGATTTTTCTACGGTGGATCCAGGCTCAACTTCAGTGTCCATGGTGACTCTAAAAATTCATTTGGAGAGAAACTAAATATCTATATCACTTTTCCATGAGTGGAAATTTTATGGAGTCAAGAGATCTACTGAGGAGGCCATCTGGATGTGCTGTAGCGAATGCTTCACCTGTAGAAACCTGAAAATTAAAACAGAAAGGGGAAAATAAGGCCGGATAGCCTGCACATTCTAGGATTTCATCACACCCAACATAGTCAATCAAGAAATCTTGATCAACAAGTTCTTTACTTGGGATATTGAGTGGTAATCCTTGGCTTCTGGTGCAGTGCTGGAATTTTGAGCTATTGCTCACTTTTCATGGGGAAATCTGTCAAAAAGCTTGTTTTTCAGAGATAGATCTTCGTCCCGCTATATACTCTAATACCATATCAATTTTGTACATTGATCTAGGAACAAATAACCAATATCATCAAGAAACAATCAACAAATAACTCATAAATGGTGTTAATCAGAACCGGAATGGTTTCCTCTCTGTATATTCAATAAACAATGAATAGTTACAATAACAATGTCAAGCAATAGCTTGAATCAATGAGTAATTTGAGTACCTTAGGAGTTCATTCGAATTCAATGAGTGAGTTTGGCTTAACTGACTGTAATTCATTGGTTCACACTCAGTTAACCACTTGACCAAAACCCTAATTGACTCACCAAACCCTAACTGAAGTTAGAGTGCAATAAATGACTAAATCTCAACTAAAGGAGATCAAACACATGCCATAGCAAGCCAACCATTAAGTGCTAGTTCTCCATGACTTCAATGAACCCCAATGAGGTTAACTAAAGCTGAACTGATCATCAGAAGTTGGTGGAGGTGCCCTTGTTGACTCCAAATCATTAAATAATAATAATTAATCATTAAATAATATATTTAAATAGAGGAGGCACCTTAACTGATTGGTTGAACTGATTGTAATCACCAATTAGCAATTAGGTGCATTAATATCACTCAGATCACCCCCGGAGTGCTCTATTTATCCTCCTTGACTGTAGGAGAAGGCTAAGTTAGCCTCCTTGACTGTAGGTAGGCGTGGGTGTGACTGGATGATGGAAATTAATGCTCCACTGATATCAATTAATGTCAATTATACTTAGGATAGTGGTTTAACTATGCCAATTTGACCAAAAGAGTGTGTATGGTGGTAAATGTCTCCAACACCCCTCTCAGTAATAAGCTAAATCCAACACGTATGATGTGTTGTTGGAGCACCACCTATGATTTGATTTTTGGAGACATATTATTACACTTCAACATGTGGCAAGATGATAATCCTTCAGCAATAGATTTGGTTTCCTATCTATTTATTATCTTCCAGCATCAGTTCAAGTATCCCGTGGAGTAGTATCCTCTCAGCTTCCTCAAATACCTTCAACTTCAAGCAGCTGGGTTCATATTCAAATGTAAATACATATAACTACTGCCCCACCTCCCAATCTCCTAGTCTCTTAAACTACTATATTTTTTTTTGTACAGAAATTCACTTTTAACTTGTACAATATTTTCTACTAAATCATCATGAATCGCAGGTAATTTTTACAAGCTTTACTATCAAATTACGATGAACATGTGCATTTATGCTAAACAAAATATAGAATGATATTCATTATCTAGAACAAGGAGGTGATCTATTATCATTTATTCATACATCATAATGACATGAAAAACTTCAACGTTAGTATGATTAGTTTCAACAACACAAAATTCTTTAGATGTACTATAATTGTAGAGACTATGAGGCATTACAACTCAGCATTCGCTTGGTAGACAATTCTTCACATGCAATGTTTACAACTTTCCAATTATAAATTTTAAGATCATTTTTCATTTGTAATCAATAGAAATCAGCCCTTGTTTCAAATGGACCTTTTTCATATGTATTGAATAGAAATCAAGCCTTTTTGCTAGATAAGAGTGATCAATCATTAGATTAGTCAACTTTAAAAAACAAATGGAAACTAAAACTTGTAAATAACACACCATTTCAAAAAAAACCCTCCTTTATATGGAGGTCATTAGACTTGGATCCAAGAGCACTATGGATGGTATATAAATAATATTTAATTCCTTAACTACAACACTATTTTCTCAACTTGCTAAACACAATAGCAGTTATGGAGCTTAGCATCTCTACTAGACATAGTGTTAATTAGCTGAAGAAAACAATTATTATTAAAGAATATATACATAACAATTAATTATCGATGGAATAACATGTTATCATAAAAGAAGAAATCCATTAGATAGCATGTGTGGATTTTAAGGTATGACTTGATCTTGTTAACCCATCCCAATCTGCATAATATACCAATGTGAGGAAATAATTATTTGAATTGAATGGAACTCCAACCTCTTGGACCATCTTTTGACATCTACTCTAACAAGATCTTGTCTTCCTCTGAAATCCATTACCCTTTACTCAATGCATCCTCTTCATTGTTGTTATTATTAATAATGGTATGATTATTATTAGCAGTAACAGAAGAAGTATTGC
>LPNX010861352.1:108748-126903 GCA_001517045.1 Pseudotsuga menziesii | reverse complement strand
ATTTCTTGTTTTTGGGGTAGCGGGGTCCGTCAAAAGTATGCCGAGTGGGTACTCGTTGGATGCGGAATTTAATTCCGCATCCAACGAGCTCTCTCGATCGAAGTTTGAGTAAAAACACGTGGAGATATGTCAAAAATACAAACAAAAAAAAGTAGTTTTTTTATGATACCTATCCCCAAATTTATATTAAAAAAGTGTTTAAGACCTATACGGTATTTCAAATTTAAAGCAATTTCATTGGCTAACACATGATGACATGGAATTTGAATAAAATTTAAAAGGCCCATTTTGAGTTGAAATTTCCTCTAATGCAAGTCTTGAGCCTCTAACTAAACCCAATGCCAACTAGTAAAACACTTGACAATAAGCTTCGATATGCTTAATTTGCTTTCTTTGTCTTGCCCATGTATGCAAACTCTCTAATTTTTTTGTTTTAACTTGTGCTCTCATGAGGCAGAGGGATTTCTACAACTCATTCACATTCTTTTCGCAATGGTGTTGAGACCTACACAATTTACACACAAAAGGACAAAAAAACCCTTCCATATTAAGGATCATCACTATAATTCTTCCTTCTACTATAATAAAGAAAACCAAGAACCATTCATACCACCTTCTTACAATTAATGAAGTGATTACTGTGCAACTATACTAGTTAACCCACTTCAATATGTGTACATCATTGAGCTTAGTGGTTATTTGTTCCAAGTACAAAATAATTAATCGGTTTCATGTGAGAGATTATTGAAAGATTAATGACTACTAGACAATCGACAACCTCTATTGGCCCCAGGGGAAGTTAGGTAGAATTCACTTGGAATTTTGTCTATGTATGAAAAGAGTCAATTCATAGGAAGGAAGAAGGAATCCGCCACAAAAGTAGAGGAAGAAGGAAGAAGGAGCTACGACAGAAACAATTGTGGAAGAAATAGTATACCAAAGAAGAGATCGTGATAGAAAAGGATATCGTGACACAAGAGGAAGTTTCGCTAGGAGGGGAGCTCATGGCAGAAGGAAAATATGTGACTAGACAAGTGGCAATAAAGGAAACCATGTCAGAAGGCATGCAACGATGCAATGGATAGAAATTCACAGCTCAAAAATATCGTGGATACGAGGTTGGATAGATTCGGAGAAAGTCACATGTATGAAAGCATCTTTTTAATTAATGAAGTTTGTGCCTAGTAACATGTGTTGCTAGAATATGAATGAAATCCTCTTGGCTAGTTGTATGAATCTAGACGAGAGCGCCATGTAAGAGTCTATAAGAAGGAAAAACCCAAACTATGTCAATTAGTTACTGAGTTTGTATTTGCTTAGTTTCTTACTTACTTACAGAGTTTTGTGAGGATATTAAGCAATTAGTTGTTTTTTCTTAGCTAGTATGTCAGTAAAGAGTGAGTTAGTTTCTTGGTAAAGAGTCGAAGAAGTATGCAACTAAGTGTACAGAGTTTTAGAGAATACTAGGTTGACCCAGGATGTGTGTATATCAATAATAGAGTCATAGAGTTATATAGAAGTTGAGTCCACCCAAGCTGTGTACGGATCAAACATTAGAGTCAAGTAGAGAAGAACGAGTGAAAGAAGACCAGAGAGATTGAGATGAGATATACGTTTCTATAAATAATAGATGAAGATCTAGAATAGAGTCTGCAACTTAGTGCGTAGAAACAAATGTGCCATATATTTATCATGTCAGACAAAGAGCACCTTTTTTCTTTTTCTTGGATGGCTTTCCACATTAGATACTATGTCAAATGTGTAAATTATGAATGTATTTGATTCACATGTATGTTTATGTGAATGAATGTTTATGCATTTTCTTACAATTGAGTTGTATGAATCGATTGCACTGTGGTAGTTGTAATCTCCTATAGTCCATGATATTTACTATTATAGTCTCTGTTAATGGTTGATTAGAGTCACATATTAACTATGCACAATTGGTATAAGTAACCCACCCCCTCGACTTCAGTGGAGTTACTAGGTAGAATTCAAAGGGAAGAGAAGTTGCCTACCCAACTGTGGAAACATGGTTCTGACAATTACCCATAAGAGAGATATCTCTGGTGATACTACATCTGTGTTGCAGGTGCTTCTGACTGATCCTTTCTCTATTAGACCAACATCTTGGGATTTGTTGTGCACAAAGGAGGAAATGAACCTTGGTCCAACATCCAACAACCTGGAATTCCATATTGTGTGAAGATGAGAACCTTATTTATATATGCGATGGACAATCATCATGAGTTGTTTATTTAATTGAAAATTCCCCTCATTAAGTCGATCTCTTAAAGACTCTATTTGATTCTACAAAGAACTTTTATGACGATGCTAGCTCCTCTACAACTAGCATTAGAAGGGTAACACGAGGTTTTCGATCTTCTAAATTCATAAAAAGATCAATTCTTGGTAACTGAACATACATATATTATACTATGTTAATATCATTAGATTATTCAAATTTATCATACATTTTTCCATCTATGTTTTAACATCTTTGTGATGAAATGGAATAAGCATTCTCAATGATCCTAGTGGAAAATATTTCTTAAACTTATGAACTACAATTTTATAGGAATATTTAACATGTTAACATTTCATATGCTAGACTAGATTCATTAGTGTTCAATTCAAAAATCATAGCAGTCGCATATCTGGAATCACACATAGAAACACAATAAGATTATAGATATATTATTTATCCAAGGAAACCCTCAAGGGGAAGAAAACCCAACAAAACTTCCTATGTCTAAGATGTATAAAATATAACCCCAAAAAAAGGTATTCTCCTCCTTCTATTCTGTCTCTCTCTCTCCTATGCGCTACTCAAGTGAGTGATTATGTGTTCAAATAAGAACCACAGCTCCTCTATTTATACACATTGAGCCAAATAACTTTTACCCTAACCAAGTCAGCCCCACTAAACTGTCTGGGCCGACTTCACCTAGGAAGACTCAAAACAATATATTATATTATTCATTAGGGTACTAATGAGCCGACTTACAATGGAGGATTTACCTCAAGACTCTATGATGACCAAATACAATAGTAACACCCCGCGGGAGGAATAATAACATTTCCCTTGGGTTACATCAGTAAAATACATTTAGAATATCCTTTGAAGTTACAATATTTCAACACTCCCCCTTAACGAGTAGGTTATTCTACTGAAAACATCATCATAGACTATAGGAAATCATAGAGACAATATTTTCAAGAATACATCGAGGTAATACATCTATATGTCATAGGAAGTTTTCACAATCAGTAACTGGAACAATTACTTTTCGTCTTTTGCATCCGACGATAACTTGATCCTTTTTAGCAATGCTTCAACCTTTAGATCCTTTGTAGCAGCACTTCTATCTTTTGATCCTTTGTAATACTTTGATCCTTTGCAAAATCACTTCGATCTTCTTGATCCTTTACAACATCACTTCGATCTTCTCGATCCTTTGCAGCAGCACTTTGATATTTTCATTCATTTGCAGCAGTACTTTGATCTTTTGCAACATCCTTTCGATATTCTCGATCCTTTGTAGAAACACTTCGATCCTTTCAATCCTTTTGCAGCAACACTTTGATCTTCCTGATCCTTTGCAGAAGCACTTCGATCCTTCTTGATCATTTCCAACTGCACTTCGATCTTCTTGACCCTTCACTGATGTACTTTGATCTACTTGATCCTTTTCTGCCATGATACCTTCAGTAGACATGATATCTTTGTGGGATGATCAATCCCTATCACTTTAGGACTTGAGCCGAAGGATGATGAAATGCTCCATCAGCCTAATCCATGAAATCGATGAGTTGAATCGTCTACAAATGAACGTATATCTCGACCGCACCTAGTGCAGGCCCTATCATCCATGAGGACTCATCGTATACCATCCATACCAATAAGTTTAGGACCACTACCAAGTGAGTTTTATACTATGGTATCTACACTTAAGTGTAGGAATACTCTTCCAAGCAAGTGGTTTGCAGAGAATATCTCGACCGCATACAAAATGTCATCCCATCGTAGAGTCTTCCATACAACTAAGGTCAATACCAATCCCAAGTGAGTGTTATACTATGACATCCATGAAGACTCATCATAGAGCATCCATACCACTGATCTTAGGACCACTCCTAAGTGAGTGTTATTCAATGGAGTCTACATATTAATGTAGGAATACTCTCCATACAAGAGTATAGTCTGCAAAGAAGATATCGACTACATAGAAAATGTTAGTCCTATCATAGAGCATCCTTACTACTGAGGCTAGGACAAATCCTGAGCAAGTGTTATTGTACGATATCAACAAATTAATGTTGGTACTCTCCATGTGAGAGTCACATATGAGGGCCATACTAATTAAAAACCACTCTCATGGACATAGTGTTATACCTTCCATCCTCAAGAGAGGACACTACCGTCCCCAAGTAAATGTCAGAACTTCATCATCACTGTCATCCATCATTGATGTCAGTTTCATTATTACTTCACTTTTCCTGGAAGTTTTATATTATCAACCTTCTCCCCCTTTGTCCGAGGAGGGTTGATGTCTTCGACCTATTCTTCCTTTCTCAAGAGAGTCCATAGCTTCGACTTGTTTCTCCTTTTCGAAGAAGGTCTGTATCTTCATCATCTGTAATCCCATCACTATTCCTCCTTGCGAGGAAATTCTTTTCGAACTACACCAAGCCTGTCATGGAAATATTCAAACTTCACTCAAGATAGAGACTTGGTTAGTACATCGGCAACTTGCTCATCGATAATCACATACTAGAGCTTGATAGATCGCTTTTGTACCATATCCCTTATATAAAAATATTGGATTTTTATGTACTTCGATTTATCATGGAACACCAGATTATCTATCGTCTTTATACAAATTTGGTTTTTACAAAGAATCACTATGGTGTCCAACTTCAGCTGTACTGATAGCAACACTAGAGTTTTTCTTACTAAACCATACAATCATGGAAGATCCTAGACAATAACATCCTTGTTAAATTTTTATATGCTTAGCTAAAACATCAGTATTTCATTTCATTTCCATAACAAAAGCATATAAATAGGATCACTGAAAGAAACAGTATCACAAGAACAACACAGATTTATCCTAGGAAAACCCTAAAGGGAAAAACCCAGCAAAAGCTTCCTCAATATAGATGCCCCAAAAAGGTAAAAAGGTAAAACCAATAAGGAGATCAAAAACGTAATCCTCCTCCTTCTCCAGCTACTTCTCTCCTCCACAAGTGCACTACTCAAGTGAGTGTGTGCGTCTCAAATGAGGAGCACTACACCTCTATTTATATTCATCCGTTCACTTAAGTTAACTCATCTGTCATGTAGGCTTGATTTAATCATGTAGGGTCGAGTTACACATGTAGGCTCAAGTAACCACACTGGGGTGATAATGACCCACCTTTACAATTAAAGGGGACTTCCTCATGAATCTTATTAGTTCTTCTGATTAGGAGCATTGGGGTAGAAAGTAATACAAGTGGTTCTCCCAGTAGGACCATCGGGGACCACAAAGAAATACATATAGAATATTCTTTGAAGTTACAATATTTCAACACTCCCCCTTAACGAGAAGGGTATTCTATAACAACATCAACAACAACAATAATAGAAGAGAGATAGAGGACATCATCAACATCATCAGGGTGATACATCTATAAATCATTGGAAGCTTTTCAACATCATGTAGTCTTCATCTTCAATATTTAGTCTTCAGCATCATCAATACTTTGACCTCTTCAATCAGCAACATCTTCAGCATCTTGACTCTTCAATCAGCAGCAACATCTTCAGCACTTTGACCTCTCAATCAGCAACATCTTCAGCACTTTGACCTTTCGATCAGCAACATCATCTTCAGCACTTTGACCTTTCGATTAGCAACATCATCTTCAACACTTTGACCTGTTGATCAGCAACATCTTCTTCAGCACTTTGGCCTTTCGATCAGCAACAACATCATCATCATACTCTGATCTTTCGATCAAAAACATCATCATGAAAACATCTTCATCATCGTCAAAATATCATCATCATCATACTCTGATGTTTCAATCAGAATCATCATTATCATCAGCCTCTGATCTTTAGATCAGAAACATCATGAACTGAACATCATCATACTCTAACATCAACTCATCATCATATTCTGATCTTTCGATCAGTACATCATCATCATCATACTTTTATAATACGGCATCATCATCATTAGGATCTCATCATCATCACATTCTGATATTTCGATCAGAAACATCATCATCATCATCGCATTCTGATCTTTTGATCAAAAAACATCATCATCAACAACAACATCATAATCATAAGCAACTTCTGATCTTCCGATCAGAAAACATCATCATCATCATATTCTGATCTTTCACTGTAGAGAAAATCACCATCAGTAACTTCTGATCTTTCGATCAGAGAAACATCATCATCATCATATTCTGATCTTTCGATCAGAGAACATCATCATCATTAGCAACAACATCATCATCATACTATGATCTTTCGATCAGTACGTCATCATCATCATCAGCAACAACCTGCAATCCACAACTCAAAGACAAAAAGTATTTGGATCACTTTTGGACTTAAAGTCCAGGGATGATACAATCCCACCACATTCTTGACAACCGAAGTTACTGGATTGATTACATGAGAATCGGTCCCTATCACTTTAGGACTAAGTCCAAGGACGATCCAATCCTACCACATTCTCGAGGACTGAAGCCACCAGATTGATTATGGGAGAATCAGTCCCTATCACTTTAGGACTATGTCCAAATATGATGCAATCCTACCACATTCTCGAGAACTGAAGCCACCGGATTGATTACGGTAGAATCAGTCCCTATCACTTTATTACTATGTCCAAGGATGATGCAATACTACCACATTCTCGAGGACCGAAGCCACTAGATTGATTACGGGAGAATCAATCCCTATCACTTTAGGACTATGTCCAAGGATGATGCAATCCTACCACATTCTCAAGGATCAAAGCCACCGGATTGATTACATGAGAATCGGTCCCTATCACTTTAGGACGATGTCCAAGGATGATGCAATCCTACCACATTCTTGAGGACCGAGGTCACTGGATCTATTATGGATAGATGTCCCATGATGATACAATCCCTCTTCATTCCCGAAGACCGAGGTCTCCGGATCACTTTAGGGAAAGTGCCCAGGGATGATACAATCCCACCACATTCTTGAGGACCGAGGTCACTGGATCTATTGTGGACAGATGTCTCGGGATGATACAATCCCTCTTCATTCTCAAGGACGGAGGTCTCCGGATCACATTAGGGAAAATGCCCAGTGATGATACAATCGCACTGCAACATCCCTACTCCCCCTTTCGAGAAAGGTCTTTCCAAACAACACCAAGCTTGTCTCGAAAGTGTTCGAACTCTACTTGAGGTAGAGGCTTCGTTAGTACATCATCATCCAAACCATCATCATCTACATCTTTAGTATGTGAATACTGAACTATCACCATCTGTATATCTAGTATGTGAATACTGAAATATTATCTATATCTTCAGTATGGGAATACTGAAATCATCATCATCTATATCTTCAGTATGGGAATACTGAAATCATCATCATCTATATCTTCAGTATGGGAATACTGAAACATCATCATCTCTATATTCAGTATAGAAATACTAAATCACCATCATCTGCGTCTACAGTATCATCATCTACATCTTATCTTGTATGTAGAAATATCAGATTTCTATGTGTTACGTCGAAACACAGGGTTCTTTGTCATCACAACTATGGTTATCACATAGAATCATTGTAGTATCCATGTTCAGGTCAAATAGACTTGATATCAGCTTCTGAAGCCATATGGCTTCACAACTTAGTAGAGCAATCTGCTATGTATTTTTCTTCAACCGTGCTAAGAGAAACACTGGACTGTTTCCTGCTAAACCATGAACTCATAGCAGACCTCAAACAAAAGCATCTACCTGATGTGATTTTCCTATCTGAGATACTTCCAGCCCAATCTGCATCTATGTAGCCATACAATCTATACTCATGGCTATAGTATAGACTAAAGTCTATAGTCCCTTTCAGATATCTCATCACATGTTTTGCAGCTACTGGGTGAACCCGTCTTGGTTGAACAAGATATTGACTTAAGGTGTTCACAGCAAAACAAATGTCTGGTTTGGTATTTGTTAAGTACATCAATGACCCAATGATCTATCCGTAGTGAGTCACATCCACTAACTCTAATGAGTCATCAGCTAACAGCTTCAGGTTGGAGTCCATGGGTGTGGCCATGACTTTGCATTACAACATATTGAATCTCTTCAATATCTCTACCGCATACTTTCCCTGGTTGAGAAATATTCCTTTTGAACTTTTCCATACTTCCAGACCTAGGAAATAATGCATTAACCCAAGGTCTTTCATCTCAAATTATTTTGCTATTTTCTTCTTTCTTTCCATGATCTGTTTCTCATTCCCTATCAAGAATAAGTCATCCACATATAGTAATAGAATGACAGGTTCATCTTCTATGACCTTGTAGGAAAGGTTAGGATCAACTTTACTCTTGGCAAATACCATGCTCATCAGGAAGCTATCTATTCTTCCATACCAAGCTCTGGGAGCTTGCTTCAAGCCATAGAGGGCCTTCTTCAACTTGCATACTTGATTCCATCTGTCTTCAACTTCAAATCATCGTGACTATTCGATGTAAAACTCTTCCTCAATCATACCATTAAGGAAGGCTTGTCTTTACTTCATCATGGAAGAAACTACCATGATAGTTTCGAAGGAAGTGTACCTTGCTTCCTGGAGTAAGTGTCTCTTCAGAATTAAACCTCTAGACACAAGTATTACCTTATTTATATCAGCAACATATCTTATCTTGCAAATCCATTTGGAAGATACCACATTCTTTCTTTCTGGTTTGAGTACTATATCCCAAACATCATTCTAGTATCATAACATCTTCTATGAGTTTGTCTTCTCATGTCATCAACATATCCTAGTCTTTTGCCTTCAACCTTGAAGGTTGGAACCCACTTTACTCTTGGTAAAGTCTCGATCCATCACGAATCTATCCATCATGTCATACCATGTCGAACTCAGATATAATTTTTTGTAGTCACTCCCCCTAAAGTGGAGTATCATCTTCCCTCTTCATTCTGTACAGGTGGTTCTATGCTTGATATATACTGGTCAATAGAGTATGTCATGTCATAGTCTATTCTTTCTGAGGCAAATCATGAACCTTGCTTTGTACACTTGTTCTTGTAGATCCATATGGAAGATACTACGTACTTCCCTTTATGTCTCGAAATCATATCGTATACATCATTCCTCATGATCAACTGTTATTCTTTGATCATAGCTTCTTTCATAGCATTCTTTTCTTCATCTTGAGTTATCTCTTGTACCCATGGTGGTCTTCATCCTTAAAGGTGGATCTACTGCTCTCTTAAGCTCTTTCTTTCGTCATGGTGTCTCTAACCCTGGGAGCTTCAGATTCATGTTTATTGGAGTGAATCTTGAATTGTCATCACTTGTTCTTCGGAACAAGTCTCATCCTTCTTTTCTTGTAGGAGGTTGTACAGGACCTTTCCTACAATTCAAATGCACCAATTGCATGGTTAGAACTATTTCATAAAACAGAAATTCTTATGCATCATGTAACTGTTTAGACAATACAACATTCATCCATATCTCACATAAATGTTCTAGATGCCTTCCATCTCTACCATGACATCATTGAGATTGTGCACTAATCCAATATGTCAGCAAAGAGGTTTGATAAGTAGCAATGGAGAGTTGTATAGAACCATGAGCTACTTACCCATCACATGCATATTAGTAGTATATAGTCATTAATGCAAACAATCTATCATGCATAACACATCAACTGAATATAATCAAATGTATAACAAAAAAATATCATGAAATGACAATTGAATACTTATCTTTTATTTGTTTCGTGGGTAGAAACCATATTGATCATTCTACTTTATCATCTTATTCATTCATTAAATCATCATTTCTTATCCAAATGATAAGATGAATAAGAGGTTCTTCAAGAATTGAGTTCTTCATATTCCTCATTGCTTGAGGGATCTTCCTTGAATGGTGAGAGCTTGATCTTCAATTTCTCCCATCTTCTTCTTCTCTTCTTATGAGTCGAGCTGAAAGCAATTACTTCCTTCTAGCATACATTCTTTGCATGAATGAATCCCATGATCCTGGGAGGACATTCAAGGTGGCTATCACCACTTCTGCATTCTCCACTTCTTCTTCTATCGCTTCAAGTTGTTTTGCATTCTGGATCTTCACATTCTTCAACTGTTTTCTCAAAGCCATCCTTTGATTTAAGTTCTTATCTTCAAATAGCTTGATTAAGGAATCAAACATTTTCAGTGTATTTAGGAAAGACACTTTTGGTATAGGTTGATCCATGATTGAATCAACAATGATCTTCTTGGCCTTGATTAAGTTCTTCTTGTGTAAGGCTTTGAGCCTCATCTCCGTATGGAACTGGAACCTCTCTACTTATGTAGGTGTCCAATTCAGTTTCTTCAAAGAGATAAAATACTTCCATGCTTGGAATTTGTCAACTTTACCAATCTTATCATCAATCTAATGTGATAGATCACTTTGAAATGAGAACCTCAAATGCAAATAGCAAAAGATTAGATCTTACCGATTTGAGATGTCCGTCCTGCTTCCAGAGCTAGCTGATTTAGGGTTTGTCAGAGAAACCCTAATTTTCAAAAATTGAAATATTTAATATCTGATTGGATAGAAAGATATATCTCTTCAAATGGATCTGTCTAGTGTACTCCTTTTCTGAAAACAGTGGAGGGAAGCTCCCGGAACAGGAAGCCCTAGTTTTCCAATTTCTTGTACAGAAATGCCTATCATTGTTTCTGTGCTATCTCCGAAATTACTGCTCCTATGTTTCTGAAACATCGCACTGAGGTAACCTCGCATGTCCCTGATCCAACACCATAAGTTTCATCAGCATTGGTTTCACCAATTGGGATTTATGATCCTTTTCCCACAGTGACCTGTTATAGGACTGTTCAGAACAGCGAAGTTGTACGGACGGCCACGTGTCACTGTTTCATCTTCTAGTTCTAAAATTTGGACCACAGAAATTAAAGTCCATGATATTTCTGGAAAATCTTTAGGAATTCAATTTGGACCTCTGTATCCCACTCTATAGCAATTTTCCCCAGGTGTCCTATTTAGGGATGAATTCTAGAGCAGAATGGAACCCTAACTTTGATGGATCATATCTCCCAGAATATAGCGAATATGAGGCTGAATTTTGGATACAGTGTAAATCCTGCTTTTATATTTGTCCTTTTCAATTTTTAGCTCCTGAGAATTCACGAATCTTGGTATATATCTAATGTACCAATATGTAGCAGTTTTAGTATTTAGGGTTTTTCTAGCTTGGGGTCAAACTAGGGTTTGACTTTCCCAGAGTTTCACCCAACCAAAAATCTTGATCCAGGTCTCTAAAATTCGATTTTGATGAGGAGATAAATCCTATGCCATGCTCACTCAAAAATTCCTCTTCAGTAAGAAGCCCTAATTTCCCGCATCGAAAACTGAAAATGCTCAGAATCGAATTTTGCTTCGACAGAAAGATGCACCCTTCAATGGAGAGTCAGCCTAGCCTTCTTTTGCTGATCGATTGTGGAGAGAGAACCAAAAATTAAGAATCCCTTTCTTCTATATCTTGTGAAATCTTTCCTATTCAGGTTAGCTCTGATACCATGTTAAATTTTTATATGCTTAGCTAAAACATCAGTATTTCATTTCATTTCCATAACAAAAGCATATAAACAGGATCACTGAAAGAAACAGTATCACAAGAACAACACAGATTTATCCTGGGAAAACCCTAAAGGGAAAAACCCAGCAAAAGCTTCCTCAATATAGATGCCCCAAAAAGGTAAAAAGGTAAAACCAATAAGGAGATCAAAAACCTGATCCTCCTCCTTCTCCAGCTACTTCTCTCCTCCACAAGTGCACTACTCCAGTGAGTGTGTGCGTCTCAAATGAGGAGAACTACACCTCTATTTATATTCATCCGTTCACTTAAGTTAACTCATCTGTCATGTAGGCTCGAGTTAATCATGTAGGCTCGAGTTACACATGTAGGCTCAAGTAACCACACTGGGGTGCTAATGACCCACCTTTACAATTAAAGGGGACTTCCTCATGACTCTTATTAGTTCTTTCGATTAGGGGCATTGGGGTACAAAGTAATACAAGTGGTTCTCCCGGTAGGACCATCGGGGACCAAAAATAAATACATATAGAATATTCTTCGAAGTTATAATATTTCAACAATCCTCCTTAGGTTCTCTTCCTGGCTACAACACTTCCTACCCAATCTGAATCTGTATATCCATACGATTTGTATTCATGATCTCTCCCATAGTAAAGTCGAAAATCAATTGTACTTTTAAGGTACCTCATCACATGCTTTTCAGCTATCAGGTGAACCTGTCTAGGTTTAACTAGAGACTGACTCAAGATGTTCACAACAAAGCATATATCTACCTTTTTTTTCTTCAGATACATTAATGACCTAATAATATGTTTGTACTGAGTCATTTACACTAACTATGATGTCTTATTAGACAACAACTTCAGGTTGGTGTCCATGGGTGTGGCCATGGCTTTACAATCCAACATATCAAATCTTTTCAATATTTCTATTGCATACTTTCCTTGATTCAGAAAGATTATTTATGGGCTCTACCACACTTCTAGCCCTAGGAAATAATGCAACAATCCAAGATCTTTCATCTTAA
Organism: Pseudotsuga menziesii; assembly: GCA_001517045.1. Lineage (NCBI taxonomy): Eukaryota > Viridiplantae > Streptophyta > Pinopsida > Pinales > Pinaceae > Pseudotsuga > Pseudotsuga menziesii. The sequence continues at coordinate 114,051 of LPNX010861352.1, read as the reverse complement.
ATTCTTCAGGTAGCTTCTTCTTGCAATCCATGATATATTTCTCATTTCCAATCAGAAATAGATCATCCACATACATCAATAGTATGACTCGTTCATCATCCATAGTATCTATATAAAGGTTAGGATCAACTTTACTCTTAGTAAATCCCATGCTTGTCAAGAATATATCTATTCTGCCATACCAAGCTCTAGAAGCTTGCTTCAGTCCATGTAGATCCTTTTTCAACATGCATACATGATTCACTCTATCTTTGACTTAAATTCCTCGTGGATGTTCGACATAAACCTATTCCTCAATCGCACCATTANCTCAAAATGGGCCTCCTAAAAAAAATTAATAAAATAATAGTTAAAATAATAAAATAATATTTATTAATTTTGGAGGAAGAAAAGAAAAAAACTAATTTTTTGTTTCTATTTCGACATATCTCCCTGTATTTTTACTCAAATTTCGATTGTGAGAGCTCGTTGGATGCAGAATTAAATTTTGCATCCAACGAGTACCCACTCGACATACTTTTGACAGACCCTACTACCCCAAAAACAAGAAATACCTAAAAAAATGTGATGATAGCATCCAATGAGTACCCAATCCGCATGATTTTGACGGACCTTGCTACCCCAAAAACAAGAAATACCTGAAAAAATGTGATGATGACACAATCATCACATTTTTTCAGGTATTTCATGTTTTAAGGGTAGCAGGGTCCATCAAAAGCATGCCGAGTGGGTACTTGTTGGATGCAAAATTTAAGTTTGCATCCAACGAGCTCTCCCATTCAAAATTTGATTCATCATCATGTTGTTTCATGTATTTCTTGTTTTTGCAGTAGCAGGGTTCATCAAAAGTATGTCGAGTGGGTACCTGTTGGATGTGGAATTAAATTCTGCATCCAACGAGATCTTCTAATTGAAATTTGAGTAGAAACACGGGGAGATATGTCGAAATAACAAACAAAAATGTTTTTTTTTCATGATACCTATCCCCAAATCTATATTAAAAAGGTGCTTAAGACCTATATGGTATTTCAAATTTACAGCAATTTCATTGGCTAACACATGATGACATGGAATTTGAATTAGAGTTAAAAGGCCCATTTTGAGTTGAAATTTCCTCTAATGGGAAGGTTTCCTTTACATCCATTTGGTGCAAGTCCCACTTCATCATGGAAGCGAGTGCCATGATAGTTCTGATGAAAGTATGCCTTGTTACTAGAGTAAATATCTCTTCATAATTGATCCCCTCTTTCTAAGAGAATCTTCTATCCACAAATATTTATTTGTACTTTTCAATACTTCCATTAGCAACATGTTTTATCTTGTAGATCCATTTCGAAGATACCACACTTTTTTTTTATGGTTTGAGAACAATATCCCAAACATCATTCTTCATGATCGACTGGTATTATTCCTTCATTGCTTCAACCCACTATTTCTTTTGTGTAGCTTGCTCATAGCTAGTGGGTTCTTGATCTACAAGATCACACATCAAAGATACATAACTCGAATAAGTCTTTGATCTTTTGCTGGTTCTTTTGGAGCCTTATGGTGCTCCATATCATTCTACTTCTTATATCATTTCTCTTACCCAAGCAGGTTTTCTCTTTCAAGAGATAACCATAGTAGGGGGCTCCTGAGGTTCTAGTGTGTCATGATCTTCTGATGCTATTGTTTCAGGAGAGGCTTTAGTTTCTATCATTATGGGTGGTACATCCTCTTCATGTACTTCTTCAAGCTGAGACCTTCTAGACTTCTTAATAGTTGTCTCTTTGTCAAATGTTACATCCCTACTAATTTCCATATGATGGAATCCTAAAATGTATATCCTAAAGGATTTAGAGACTTCACAATATCCTACAAATATTCCCCTTTCCAAAAGGATTTAGTTTCGTTATCTTCTCTTTCAGAATATGTACATATACTCGGCAGCCAAATATCTTAAGATGGATCACTCCAGGTTTATTTCCGGTATACATCTCTTCAGGTGTCTTGAATCCAAGAGCACTTTGAGATAATATATTATGCACATATACAGCTATTCTTGCTTCTTCATCCCATAGGTGCATAGGGAGGTCTTGATCATGAATCATGGCTTCACTGCTTCCATGATAGTTCTATTCTTTCTTTCCACAACACCATTTTGTTGGGGATTATAGGGAGTGGTTAGCTGCATCTTGATTCCTACCTCCTTATAGAATGCTTCAAATTCTTTTGAAGTGTATTCTCCACCATTACCTAATCACACTGTCTTGATTCTCTTTTATGAAAGCTTCTCTATCAAGGCTTTGAATTCCTTGAATATCCCAAACACTTTGATCTTGTTCTTCAATAAGTATATCAAAGTTTTTCTTGAATAATCATCAATAAATGTGACATAGTACTCATATCCACTTAAGGTTATGGAGGGCATAGAACCATATACATCATAATGAATTAGTTCCAATGTACTGTTGGTCTTTGTTTCACTTTACGGAAAGAGATTCTTGATGTTTTTTTCCTTTTGCACATCCTTTGCAAGTTCCCTCATGTTCAATATTCAGATATGGTAACTGTGTTACCACCTTTCTCATGTAGGGAAATGCTTTGTATTTGATGTTATAAAGTCTCCTATGCCACAGTTCACTTGAGTTGGTAGTCTCTTGGACACAGGTTGTCTCTAGATGTATTTTGAGTTTGTATAGTCCTCCTTCTTTTGCAATGACTACATCATCTTCAAGTGTCTTTCCTTTGGACCACATAAGTACTTGTCCATCTATAAAAGAAACTCTATATCCTTTCTTATCTAGAGAGGAGATGGAAAGTAGGTTCTTTTTCAAACCTGGTATATACATCACTTCCTTCATCTTCATGGAAGTCCGAAAGTCAATATTGTATCTTGATTCACCAATACCTTTGATGGGATATTAATATTCATCTCCCAATGATACCTTCTAGGGAAAGTTCTTCTCTTAAAGTATTGATAAAGTTTGCTTCTTCTCTATCATGTGCTTAGAGGAACCACTAGATCAATAATCCATATGTCTTCTCCAAGCGTTACAGACCCAAAGAGTACAGAGAATAACACATATTCTTCTACATCTTTACCTCTAGTTTTCTTTCGAGGCTGTTGTTCAGGATAAAGCACCCTTATAACCTAGGGTCTGGGGTTACCAAATTACTACTTACTTGCAGATGATCAGCTTTTTACAGGGAATGGAAAGAGAATAGGAAGAAAATCTTAACTTACCCGATTAGCGACGGTTGATCCAAGCTTGATCTTCTCTTGCTCCACTTCTCTCCAAAGCTTCTACGGATGTACTTCTCCACCTGCAAAGAGAAAATAATTCAAGTAATATCTCATTCATATATATATATTATAGGTTATGTTTGTGTCAGAAATTGTTACTAAGGCTAGGGTAACAAGCCAACACAATCTCAAGAGAAAAAACTCAATTCAAACTAAGGTTTAGGGTTTTGTTTATGTGTTTTTGGTTGTAAGCTTCAAGATCATGCAGGGAATACATTCAGAGTAAAAGAAACAACTAAATCATACACATAAACTGATAAAGATGCCCAACATATCACAAAAATCCAACAAAGAGACTATGCTGTGGTTCATACATTAAAAGATAAGCATTACCAGAAAAAGACATTAACTAGCAATGAAATTACCATTTAAGAAGCAAAACATGCTCAATAACAAAGCCAACATAGACAAACTGAAGGGGAAAGAGTCATATATCACATTATTTCATCAGAAAATGTATATAAGAGTTACAGTACCTATCTCTGAACAAGTCTGAAAGTATAAGCAGCTTGCAAACCTCCTGATGCTCCCAAAATCCAGACCCTAACAATGTCTTGCTATTTCATCTAAATAGGAAAGTTATTCCAAAATCAGTTAGGTTTTACCCTCTAACTACCTCCATCGAGTCACTAAGTAGGTAAAGTAAAAAGTGACTTTTACAAAATTACAAATATTGCTAAAAATAGCAAATGCTTAACAAAAAGATAATGTTTATCTAAAATAACCACTAACTAATAACTACTTCATATCTCCTTCACTGCCTCAACAAGGAGGTCAATGCCATCTAGCCTTTGAGGTTGTCTTTTGGTCTTCTTTTTCTCTTGCTCCAGCTTGATCATCTTTTGAGTGAGCTTTCTGTTCTCTTGCTGCAGATTCTTTATTGTGCCTTCTAATTATGAACAGTGTTTGTCAGTCATCCTTTTTCTTTTAAGAACCTCCTTAGATACCTCTGCTAGTTCTTGTAAATGACCTTTAACATCCATCAATTCTTCTACAAGCCCTTTATTAACTTTGAATAATCCATCATTAGTTTCTTACAGGTGTTTCATGTGTTTCCTATATTTCTGAATACTTTCCTGTACATCCTCTTCATCAAAATTTGGGATCTCTGATATACTTTCTTCTTTCATTAAAAAGTCTGTGTAATCTGCAGAATCACCAGGACCCTCCAAAATGCCTGCTTCCCTGAGTATCTGTTCATCTTCATCCTCCCAATCGTGACTTTCAAAAGGACAGATTCTAGCTTCTTCATCTTGTAGCTGTTTTGAAAGTTTATTCCTTATCTCCAGCACTATTTCAGATAAATTAATCTTGGACTGTTGAATCTCTCTTGCTAACTGTAATCTTTTTGTGTTTGCAGGTTGAGGAAAAGAAGAAGGCTTGACAGTTCTCTTTCCCTTACCTTTACTGCTCTGTTTAACAATTTCTGTTTTTTCGCTAGAGGAAGAATTAATCACCACAGCTTCCTGTCTGGACTCTAATTTGGGGTTAAGTAGCTTTTTCATGTTCCATCTCAGCTTGTTAGTAGGTCTAGTTTTAGGTCTTCTGTATGCAGGTATATTTTTCTTTTTCTTCCTCTTAGATTTTGCTGATTTTACCCTTGAGGTAGGAAAGTCTCCATATGCTTCTGTACTTGGCTCTGTCTCAACAATCTGTTGTTCATCCTCCAATAAATAACCTTCATCTTCAGATAATATGGTAAGAGGGATCCTTTGTTTAGTTTGTAATTCCTCTTCAGGAGTAGCAGCTCTCTCTTTATCAATAGTCCTAGCTTGCTCAAAATGTGCTGCTGGTGGTGATTTCAGACAAGGCTGCACTTCTTCACCTGCAAACAATGAGTACTTGTTTCTCATGGAATCTGAAGCCACTTTGAGCTGACTGTCATCCTTTACTTGTTCTGCTACCTGCTCTGTCACCTTCTTGGCTTTAACCTCATCTTTACTTGTAGATTTGACTGAGTGACCTAACTTTTTGATCATTACCTTCCCCTTATCAGTCTGCCTCTTAGGCTGCTAAT
>LPNX010861352.1:25107-108420 GCA_001517045.1 Pseudotsuga menziesii | reverse complement strand
TGATTTTTTAAACCAATGCTCCCCCTCATTGCTGATCTCAGTAGCTTCTGCTATTAACTCCACAGTCAATTTGAATTTCAAAGCATCCATCATGATCATAACATCTTTGAGTCCCTTAGCAAACTTGCAGGACACCTGAGCATTGAAACCATCTATCTTCTTGAAAAACTTCAACCAACCTGCCTGCTGAAACAGTTCTACACAGTCAGGAAGCTTCTGAATCCAGGTTAGGTCAGTGGGCTCAGCCCTGTTGACCTTACCACTTTTGCCACTTTTCCCCATATTCTTCTTTCAATAAACAGAAACAGTTTGGTTTTAGGTTTCAAAATGTTTTGTAAACTGGTTTCTTGTGTTTTGAGCTCCTTCATAATCTGTTATGTACTCCTGAATAGGCCTGCAATGTCAATGTTCCCTTGTCTTCAACCATACAACCAGGTTTGAATATAGGTATACTGTGAGTCGACCAGTTCATGAATAAAACAGTCATAAGAGCACCATAACACTACTCATTCTTCAAAATGTACCATCAAACATAATATCAAACTGCTTTAGACTATGTACCATCTAAGTTCTTCATTTTAGGGTTCAGGAAACCACCATTATGATATACATTCAGACATGAACTCTTCTTTCAGTAAAAAACTGATTCAAATCATAGAAGACAGCACTTTGATTAATTTGCAATGTCCAGGCTGTTCAATGTAATTGGAGACTGTCAATGAAAGTGGTTGCTCTATCTTCAGTATTTGTTCCTCCTTCTATGCATCAAAACAGCTTCGATCCTCAAACCCTAAATTTCTGACTGCTTTAGATTTTGCAAGAGTAACATCAATTATAGGCTTATCAGACCTATCGGAGACTATCTGTATGAGAAGAGAGAAAAGCACCAGTGTTTGCAATATATTCACCCTATTCACAAAAATGTCATCAAATCCTGTACATAAAAGCCAACATCTCTTCCAAGCATTTGATCATTATTGTCCAAACCATAGATTTTACAAGCTATGACCACCATCAACAGCCTCTCAAATAAACTAAAACTTTCTGTTTAAAAGATGAGTATAACAAATCAATCTATGAGTCCTCTCAATGCTATTTCCTGTAGATTCTGGTTTACACTGGCATTAGGTCATGAGAAGAATCCTTTCAATTGGCTCATTATAACCAATATGCATCACTATCAGAGTTTCGAATGTATTGGAGAACAAATCATAAACAATCTTCTTCAAACTGTCATTAAAATTTCCCAGGCTGTAAACTTTAAACTTAAGAATTATTTGCTGCTCTGTTCAAGCAAATTCCTCATAATAGCTTCAGATATCTATTTCTGTGGTGAAGAGTTTATTTTATAACCTATTCTATGATCTCTAGTGGCCAATTTCTCCAGATAATCGTGCAGCAAGAAAAACCCAATTTTTTTATTTTTAAGGGTTTGTATCGAAGTACCTATCAATTTCTCAACTGTCGTGGCTTAAAGCTTCGTTTTGGAGTATCAACAGTCTCTTCTTATGAGAACAGGTGTCTTCATATCATCCCCTTAACTGCAGGTGCGTGAATTAAGAAGCCCTAATTTCTTGCTGGCGTTAAAAACACTGTCTTCTCTTCACAGGAACACAATCCACTTCTTTAGCGTTTTTATATGCATTACGAGCACTCATCTCCGATAATAATGCGTATAGAAAGAGAATTTTGCAAGCTTTAGCCAAGATTTGTTGATTTTGTCCAACTGATTCCGCATAATATGCAATGATGAACCTGCTCTGCTTCGTGACTGATAACCAACTAAAATCATGCTTAAACTGTAGTAAACACATGTTAAAACACTCACACAAGGTGATTAGTCACTCACATACTGCAATCATGATTGAAATTCGTTTGAAATTTGAAAAAACAAAGGGCCGCGATATTCTTGTAGCGCGCCCTTTGTTAAAATTTTGTCTAGTGCTACAAGAATAGCTGCCATGCCAGATTTTCGCAGTTTTTCAACTTTCTGCTAATTTTTCGGAGGTTTTAAAAGTTGCTTGGTTTAAGAAACAAGTCTAACTGCTCTCCAAATACATTAATGAATCCATTTTTAATAATATGACCCTTTTTAACCCCTTTTGAAATATAAAAGACCAACAAAATCAAATAAAACTTATAAAGAGTGGACTCAAAAACTATGCAATCATCCATATAGCTCCTGAAGGGGACTAAAATTAAAACTTAAAACCAAAACCTTCACTGAGATAGATTGAAAACAAACCAAAAATGGAGAAAATAAACCAAAAATTTAAGAAGTCAAGCCAAAATGGACAGAAAAATTACTGACTTAATAGGTTATATGAAAAGCATCTAGATAACATAATCAAACATATTCATTAAACCAATATACATGAAATAAACTCAATACAAGATTGGAAGAAGAATTCTATTTATTAACAAGTGGTGAATAAGATAAGATTACAACCCAGCTTCTTACACAAGTACTCCTCTGCAACCAAAGGACTCTGAGTTCTGCTGCTCCAAGAATCTAAAGATATACCACCAGCATAACTTTTCTCTCCAAATTGATTGATTAGCCCGCACCCCAAGGCCTCTATTTATACTTTGGAAAATAGAGTGGTTTCGAAGGTTGGTATGGTTGAGATGGTTGGGATAGTTATGGATTAGACCCTAATTAATCTCATCTAATCTTGATTTATATTTTTTAATGTCGAATTAAGGTATACGTGGGTATTAATATACAAAACTCGTGTATGATATGCGATTTGCTCAAAGGGAACTCACGTATGCAAGTATACGTAGCGTTGAGATGCAAATACTCACATATGATATGTGAGTTTCAATGCATATAGTCACGTATGCAACCCAAAACTCATAATAATGATATACAAGGCTTGTTTGAGGATAATGCATCAAATTTCATTCCCTTCTATATTGTTTTGGCCACTTCAATCCAAATTGTCCTTTTGTGTACCTAGATGAGAAATGTTGGTACTTGGATGGAGAAGAGCCATTTTGGCTGATAACAGATGCCCCCTAATTGTGAGGTCAGAGGGAAGCGATGGTCGAAACACATTATAATCATTATCTCGGAGAACTCAGAAGTCCAAGGAAGCAGAGGAAGTACCTAAAACAAATACATATCAAATTTCATATACAAAATCATATTTGAGGATGCCATGTTCAATATACTGGAACACTAGTTCCTTTACAATATTTGAGTACATCATATGATACGGGTACAAGACCACATATATTACAAAGGTGGATTGAAGACACGATATACAATCATGATGAGTCTTCAAAAATCTAGAAGTTGTGTAAGTGAGCACAACACAATCTTGCACAACTTAGGTTATAGATGTGAACCTAAGGTCTTCGTCAAAATACAAAGGAACCAGTACAATCCATTCCATGTGAATAGATGTGTCAAAGTCAAACAAGGAAAGGATTCAACAGATTGCCAATCAATAGGTGACAATTGACAACTGAAACAAAGTAATTCACCAATGATGAAAGTGAATCCTAGGGTACCCTCGTCAAAACTCTAGGTCTTCGTCTTTAGGAAATGCTAATGAGAAACCATGCTGTGATGTGGAAAGAAATAGATCCCCCAATGGATCACAAGAGTGACTCGGAACTGGATAAAGGAAGATAAACACAAGTGATATCAGATAGGATAATGATGGAATCAGGATAAGAAGTAGAAACATGGATAAATACTTGAACAGTGAGCATGACACAAATATGACCCAAGGCAACTTTTAACTTTGCATATAGAACAAGTAGACTTATTTGTCATCTAGAAGACATGATGAGATTCCCCAGGCATAGATAACAAATGGAGGAGTAAGAAACTCGAAGTGATAGCTAGACTGAAAGTGTACACTGAGACATGAGTATCAAAAATTTCAGAGAGTGCCATGTTCAAGGAGAAAATGCTTCTACTGACTGTAACCCAAATAGAAAATTTCTTTCTTATCTTTCCTGTTAAATTTTAACGATTCTAGGAAATTCAAATTGGGTCTCTCTTCATATTTGACAAGCTTGAAGAGAAGAAGGAATAATGCTTGTTATTCGTGGATTTTATGAGCTTGAACTAGTACATGCTCATTTGGTGTTTTCATGTTTAGAGGGACTGAAAAATCCAAAGAGGACTCCAGGGGGGTCCTTTTTCATCCAATTTAGTCTCCTTAAACGAAAAAAGTATGAAACATATCTCAAAAGATATCTCTTAACTTCGGAAGAAGAAAAGGTGAAACTTTTTCATACTTAGTCGGGGAGGTCCAAAAAAGGTTAAATTACCACTTACCCAACGCTCCTTCAAGAGCATCTTATAGCTTGAGTTTTACGAGTGTGAAGGAAAGCAAGATCACCGGAAAATATCCATTTGAGTATGAGAAATGGGGCTTGCAACAATAAACTTGATGTTTCGTTCTTGTTGTTTAATGAGCATGACAAAGAAATAAAGTACACTCGAAATCTTTTTAATGTTTAGGTCTAGAGCACAAAAAAGATAAAACTAAGCTCATACCGGGTGTTCCTTTTCCGAAAGTTTAGTCCCTCAGGTCGAGAAAAGTGATAGACCTATGCCTGAGAGTACTCTTCTCAATTTCATAGAAAAGAGAGTGATCCTTTCTCATATTAATCCACATGGTCCAGGAAAGAGATAACCTACCACCAATGTGGATGACCATTCACATATTCTTAACGAGCCTGAATGAACAAGTTTACTCAACAGTCAAGTCTATTTTGAGGAGTTAGACCTGGGCCTAAAGAAACTCCATAAGGGTGGGGAGCCTTATAAATGGGATAGCTTGTAAAAAGAGACCAAAATGAGGCTCAATTTGGTGTGAAAAATAGCTAAGAAGGCTCCCCTGAACGTACGACAAATGCGGAATGAGTACCAAAAGACAATAAATGTGTTCTAAGCTAGGGTACTCATGTTAGGAAAGCCCTATCCACGGAAGAAAAATTATATAGACAAGGTACTAATGGTTGGAATACTATAGTCAGTGGTCAAAGTAGTAATCCTAGGGTTAAAGCGGATTAAGTATAAAGCAGATTAAGTATAAATGCAAAAATGCATATAAATGATCAAAATCCTACCCTACATGAGTGAAAAAGGACTTTGAATAACCTTGGACCTGTTTCATTAGGTAACATGACATGGCATTAGTTTGATTTTAATAAAAATTACAAACTATAGGTTAAAAACCCACTTTTTGAAATAATTTCTATAAATAGTGCAAAATAGAAATCAAATTCACCATTTGACATTTTTACCCAATATGAACAAGTTTTACCTCTGCTTTCAATTTCTCATTGTGGTCAAACAGTTAGACGATCTTCAACTCCGCAAGTGTCAGGTAAATCAACTCTCCACGCTTTTTCATTTCATCCAGGCAAATTTTTATTTTATGAAAAAATTGATGTTTTTAGCCAATTTAAAGACGGTTGCGTTGTATACATAGGTATGCAACATAGACAGTCATGTACACGCGTTTTATACACAGCTTGATCAAAATCAACTCGCGTATGATATGCGACATGTCCAAAGGAAATTCACATATACTTCGCGACATGTCCAAAGGACAGTCGCATATACTGTGCGACATAGAAAAAAACTATCTAGGGCCAAAATCAATTTTTTTTAAATGAATTTAATGTTTGAAAATGACATTACTGATAAGCTGAAACATGGTGTTGGAGTGGAGGGAGAGGGAGCATGAATACATGGACCAATATTATCTTCGAAGTGCCCCCACCATGTATGCATTGTGGCAAAGTGGGTTGCTTAAATTATTTTGTACCTCACCTATGCGATCCAATGTCCGCTTACTAGAGTTTTTTATAAATTATTGGGATCATGATCTAGGTGCATTTGACTTACAAGGTGAGATTATAGAGATTACACTGGAAGACATCTATTTGATATTTGGCTTGTCACGACGGGGAGCTCCTGTCAACTTGGAAGTTACTGGTAGAGGTGGTGACCTTCTAAGTGTTTGGAACTACATTGACACTTATTGTGCGCCTAGTACTAAAAAAAGGTGTACTTGTATCCCTATTGTTCATATTTGTAGATTTCCATTACAAGTGTTGGTAAGAACAATAGTGAGGGTTATAGGATCATCATCACTTCATCTTGCAACTCTAAACCAAATGAGAATTGAGGTGGAATGTCTATTGGGAGCCTTATTTTACTGGTGCTCGAGAGTAATACAGATAATGAATAAGCAAATCTCTGACTAGAAGAGACGTCGATGGAAAAAAATTGATTATTCTAGAATATTAGTGGCATTTTTCTTTGAGAGAGTCCTTGGTCTTAGTCCCGCAATACCTCTACCATTTTCCTCTCCCCGTCAGCCTAAACTGAGTAAGTGGGGAGAAATATTCCTTTGCCAGGGCAGCGGTGGATCGGTTCAGAGTGCGTACGACGATGACTTCTACTTATGGTGGGAGCGATAGTTACCAGCACTGGAGCAGTTTCCATATGCTGGGTTAGATTTCCGGGGTGACAATGACCTTGTCCTCCCTTCTGGATGAGCATGGGGAGCATCGGGTATTTTGGTTTTTGAAGTTTTTAAATTTTATGAACTTTAGTCATAAAGATATATACATATGTATAAGAGTGTTAGTCCTTTAAATGTTTAAAAATATAGATATTGGACCAGTCTACCATGTTGGGAATCCTCGTATGTATGTGCAACCATTAGCAGGAGAGGATCATGGTCTGATTAGGGTTCTTGAAGGAAATCTGGCTAGGATTACCCAAAGAGTGCCTAATTTACATATTGAGCAGATCCTTGTCGTTATGCAGGAGTTAGTGGTTGGTATCCCACCTATCTAGATACACCTTATGAGAAGGGTAGCTAGAGATGAGAGTAGTGCTTGTTTATGTAGGAATATATTAAACCACTCACAACTTAGGATAAAATAATTAATCATTATTTGATTAATTATTCACCCACTAGCTTAATTAGTTGGCATCCACTTGAACCTTAAAGTCAATACATGCCATCTATATCCTAGGAATGATTTATTTCCAGTTCTGGGTTGATCTTGACCACCTTTTGACCATCCAAAATTAGTATACAGGACTTTACAGCACATTCTGCTTTATTCTGCATTTTTTGCTTTTCCTGCTTTTCTATGGATAAGATAAAAGCTAGTCAACTAGGAAACTGGGAGCTTTTGTTTCCAACCCATCCTCCATTAGTTTTTCTCCATTTTCTAGGATTATCATGTTATTTCCATCTCCTTGACAACTCACTCATTCTTTTTCCAACTCGTGAGGTCCTTGATAGATTTAGTAAGTGATTTATCCACCTATGGGGGTTTTGCTATATTTTGGTAAGTCAGTCTTTTTGAGCTTTATGAGTTGTTTCCATACAATTCGATTTTCCTATGAGGGATGTACTATTTATGTACACTATTATTCATAATTATTCAATGGAAGGATACACACCAATATTCATTTCTTCATTCATGTGATTCAGTCTCTTTTCTTCTCTCTATTTTTCCTGTGTATGCTTGTGAGAATTCTTAGTAGCAAGATCTATTTCCTATGCTTCTTCTTAGCATCATTACTCACAGCATTGATATATTATTTCTACATGGTATTATAGCTGCAAGGTTGATCAATTTCTACAGAGTTGAGGAGCGCTTCCAGTCTCCTATCCCTCTCTGAAGAAGAGCTTGTCTAGCTTACAAGATTTTCTCCTAGTTTGTTTTGCAGGTTGTAGAGAGTATCTACTAGAGCATATCAAAAAATTCAATATATATTCAAAAGTTCATCTACTATATCCTTTCAACTATGCTGATTGGAATCCAAAGATGAGTGCATACTTGAAGAGGCAATGTCTTTTTGATGTCCCCATTGGTGCGTTGAGTGAACCTGAGTCTTATGAAGAGAAGATTGACTGGCTAAATAATTGTGATAGAGCTTATGGAATTATGTGTTTGGGAATGTCTCCAAATATATATCATCTCATAGATTCTACTGAATTTCCATTTGAGCTTTGGAAAATTTTGGACAAAGTTTTTGGTTTGCAGGAAATTGAAGATGAAGCATGGAGCGAACCTAGCATCTCCTCTTGTTCTCTCTCTCAAGATTTCTTGGCCTCTACATTCTCTGATGAAGTTGATCATGATGAATAATTTTCTCATATAGTTCATGTTTCTGCTGCCCTCTTTCTTTTGAATGCTTCCTCCTTCAATGAAGAAGCAAATATTGAAGAGCCATCTTTTTCTGTGTCTCTTGAAGCTGATTTTTCTTCTTGTGATACTATTGATGAAAAAGAAGTAACATATGGAGCTGCTGCTGATATTGATTATGATACTATAACCCATTCATTGTTCTCTAAATCTCCTATCTTAAATTCTGAGATCTATGTGCCAGATTCTTCACACCTTGTGCACGCCTCTCTCATTGATGGTGTGCAACCGAGTGACTTCCAGGATGTTTGCTTAGCCACATCAAGACTTATTTGTGTCATACCACTTACCTTAATTGATCTCATGTGCTTCAGCATATCCTCCTTTGTTTTTGGCATCAATACTCAGAGCCTTCTTGAATATTGTGAACATCTCATTCTTTCCTCCTTTCATAGAGAGGATTCATTACCAGTGTATTCCCATGAGTCTATTGATATGCTTATATGCGATCCTTTGGATTCTGACTTAGAAGAATATTTTCAGGTCGATACACATATAATACCACCATCCATACCATCTACCATACCTATGAATAATCCAAATACTATACAAATCCCAAGCTCACTAGTTGATTCCTCATTGGTCTCTTATGCAGTGATATTTATCTTACATGGTTTGAAGTCTTTCCTAGATTTCAGTGGTTGGTTATCCATGTCCTTAGTCATATATGGACTGATATTAAACATGTTTGGATCTGTTCTAAACAATTATGGTTCAGATCTTATGCCCATCCATCATTCAGATTTTTACACCTATCAGTTTTCCCCGGTTGTTCATAATTTTCCTAGTCTAGCCCTATATCCTCATGGAGCCACTGAAGCCGTTGTCTTTGATGTTCCATATGCTAATGTTTCTGATATATCAAAGTTTTATGAGCCTCATATCAGATATATACAGGTGCGACAGTAGATTGGAAGATTTAAATGTGATTCACATCACAATTTTGCAACTATTCAGGGAATTGGGTGTGAAATAAATTGTCTTAATTTTGGTACTCTTTGGAAAGGAGTATGCACAGATCTCTTTTCCATTTCAGATTATGTTTGTAGATCAGAGTTTGATAGAAGAAAGAAGCATTCAGATAATGCTCCTACTTCATCAGTTGATGAGATACAAGGAGTCTTTCCTAAATTCCTTCTTCCAGGTTATACACTCCAGCGCATGATCATGGAGTTCATGATTTCTTCAGTAAGTCCTTCATCCAGAAGCAGTTTAGTCAGCTCATTAAAGTGAATATGAAGATATGTTGAAGACATATTTCAAATTTTGTGCCTTGTCCTATCTTGAGGGAGGATTTTTCCCATGTGGTTTTTCCTCTTTCCTCACTTTTCTGGAGATAATAATTGTTAAAGGGTGACCATAGCCTTGTTGCTGGGCCCTATACGCATCCATATGCATCCATATTTTTTTTATCATACCATCATAAAGCCAGAATTATAGGGGGGTGTAGGAATATATTAAACCCACTCACAACTTAGGATAAAATAATTAATCATTATTTGATTAATTATTCACCCACTAGCTTAATTAATTGGCATCCACTTGCACCTTAAAGTCAATACATGCCATCTATATACTAGGAATGATTTATTTCCAATTCTGGGTTGATCTTGACCACCTTTTGACCATCCATAATTAGTATACAGGACTTTACAACAAATTCTGCTTTATTCTATTTTTTCTGCTTTTCCTGCTTTTCTATGGATAAGATAAAAGCTAGTCAACTAGGAAACTGGGAGCCTTTGTTTCCAACCCATCCTCCATTAGTTTTTCTCCATTTTCTAGGATTAGCATGTTATTTCCATCTCCTTGACAACTCACTCATACTTTTTCCAACTCGTGAGGTCCTTGATAGGTTTAGTAAGTGCTTTATCCACCTATGGAAGTTTTGCTATATTTTGGTAAGTCAGCCTTTTTGAGCTTTATGATTTGTTTCCATACAATTCGATTTTCCTATGAGGGATGTACTATTTATGTACACTATTATTCATAATTATTCAATGGAAGGATACACACCAATATTCATCTCTTCATTCATGTGATTCAGTCTCTTTTCTTCTCTCTATTTTTCCTGTGTGTGCTTGTGAGAATTCTTAGTAGCAAGATCTATTTCCTGTGCTTCTTCTTAGCATCATTGCTCATAACATTGATCTATTATTTCTACAGTTTACATAGAGGCTGCTGAGGCTGCTGCAGCTGAACAAGCTGAAGAAGACTGAGAGCAGGATGACCAGGATGATCGGGGTGGGCAGGGTGGTCAAGATGACCAGGAAGGTCAGGATGGCCAGGGTGTTCAGGATGTCTATGGTGGTCAAGCTTAGACCAAGGAGCATTTTATGGATTACGATCCAAATTTTGTATATTTTTGTATATTATACAATTATGACTGGATCTGAGGATCAAACTTGACCTATCTATATGGACAGATATTCACACACACACACACACACACACACACACACACACACACACACACACACACACATATATATATATATATATATTGCTAGTTTATTTACATGTGTATTTCAATGTGTCTGTTGTAAATTTTATGAAATATGTGTTAAATGCCAATCCAATATTTAATTCGCATATGCATCAGTTAATGAATTTTGATTTCTTGGAATATGATTAAATGTAATAAAATCAAAATTTCTTTCCAATAACCTAACTTGCATAAACTCACATAGTAGAATAGGTTTTCACACCTGATAAGCTCAATTGAGCTGGGAAACTACCAATTGAGAGTCAAGCCTGACTTCCAGCTGGGAATGCCTCGTGGAAAGGCATCCCATAAAAGATCAATGACGGCCCTGTACTTGGCCACTTTATTTGTAGCAGGACCTAGGAAAGCGCTTCCAGAGGAAACTAGTTGTCCATAGGGTGAGTAAATAACCCATGCGGCTGAAGCCAGGTTGCAAGTGTGGTGACTAGCGCCATCTGCAAAACCTATGAACCACTCAGAAGACATATATAACAACCAACAGATGATATAAGAACAAAAAATGTTGAACTATTGTACATAAAGTTACGTATAATAAAAATACAAAAAATTGCTAAGCCTAAGCATAGTACTTTTTCAGGTAGAGCCCATTTCTAGGCTCAGGCAGCTTATTTATGTCAAAATTAGTTAATTCATATGCACCTTTCTTTAAAAATTATGAGATGACATAAGGTCCTAACCACATAGACCTAAATTTCCCTTCCCCCATGGGCTCTTTGTCCTGATCCCAAAGCAAGACAAGCTCCCCTTCAGAAAAAATCCTAGGTTTGACTAATTTATCGTACTGATTTTTTACCCTATTTTTATGAGCCTCGCTTGTTGTTAGTGGATCCCTATGATGTTCATATAGATGTTCTAAGTGTAACAAACATTCTTCCAGCTCAGTCGTATCAGGTAGTACATGAATAAAAATATTTAAAGATGGGATTTCTCATTCAACCGGGGTTACTGCTTCTACCCCGTGGACAAGTTGGAAAGGAGAAAAACCTGTGGCAGTTTTCACATTGGTCCAATAATCCCAAAGTGCAGGATATAGTATGATGTGCCAATTTGACCAGACTGCATTAATAGTACACTTGAGAATAGTCTTCAAGGTCTTATTTACTTCCTCGACTTGAGCATTCACTTGTGGGTAGAAAGAATATGAATGTTCTTGTTTAAACCCTAGCATAGTGGTCAATTCAATCATCATGCTGTTTTGGAAGTGAATTCCATGGTCAGTGACAACCTATTTAGGAATACTAAAACGTGTGATAATTTGGTTGAAAATGAAAAAAGCTGCAATTTCCCCATCATCTTTATAGGTGGGCATTACCTCTTCCCATTTCATGAAATAATCTATAGTGACAATGATGTATTTGTGCCCCCCAGCCGAAACTAGGTTGCATGTCACGTAATCTATCCCCCACTTATTGAAGGGGCCCATTGAGATGATGAGAAATAATGGACCAGGATGTGACCGCATATTTCTAGTGTAAATCTGATAAGGATGACAACGCTTCATGACTTCCACACAATATTTAAAGATCATGGGACATAAATAACCAGTATGTAAGATCTTCTGGGTCATTGCTAACGCAGATAAATGACCCTCACATGCTTTCCTATGGGCATCATTCAGGAAAATCTTGGCCTCTTCGTTGGTAAGACATCAATGCAAAACAGAGTCTACCCCTCTATGATATAAAGTATCTTCAATAATGAGGCATTTTTTTGCATGTAAGCGTAGTTTATGTCGTTGGAGGGTGCTTTAGAGTCTGGAGATAGACAAGTATATATCCGTAACAAGGGTCATAGGTGGAAATAAAAAAGATGTGCTCATCTGGGAATGAGTCTTCTTCAATATGTACATCTTCCTGAACCAAAAATTATGCAATGAACTTTGCAAAAACTAAGGATTTTTTGGATTTAGCTGATTTGAAATTTAAGTCAAACTCCTGGAGAATGACTATCCATTTGTTGAATTTGCTTCCATCTATCCATTAGGACAAAACATATTGGAAAGGATTAACATCTTCCACTACCATCGTAGTCCTCAGTAATATGTAGTGACGCAACCTCTGAACAGCATACACAGCTTCTAATGCCAACTTTTCGACATGGGAATACCTTAGTTCAGGGCCAGCTAAATCATGGCTAAGATAGTAGACTACATGCTCTTGGAGCTTATCATCCTCCTGGACTAGTACTACCCCTATGGTCGACTCAGATGTGGCCAGATACAATATAAAGTCATGAGAGTAATCTGGCAGATGTAGTAATGGTGCCAACAACAAAGATTTCTTATGATGCCTTGAACACGAGTTGTGTAATTTCGTCCCATACAAATGGGGTGTCCTACTTCAACAGGCACATGAAACCTTTAGTGATCTTGGCATAATTCACAATAAAACTTCGAAGGAAGTTGGAATTCCCTTACAGGCTTTGAAGCTGCCTGATCGAACGAGGAGGAGGAAGATTTAATATAGCCTCAACTTTCAAAGGATCCACCTGAATACCTTTGTTAGAAACAATGAACCCGAGCAATCTACCTGACTTGACACAGAAAACACACTTGTGGAGATTCAAGCGAATTTTGTAGTATCTTCATTGCTCGAAGATTAAACATAAGTGATTTGGGTGATCAATCCTCTTATGAGAATGTGTTGGAATATCATCAAGGTAGGGTTCGATAATAGACTTAATGTCATGAAAGGAAATATTCATTGCTCACTGAAAGGTAGCACCTGCATTTTTCAATCCAAAAGGAATTTTCTTGTACGCAAATGTACCCCAATGACAGATGAAAGCTATTTTATGTTGGTATTCCAGTTTAATTTGAATATGATTATACCCGGAGAAACCATCCATAAACATAAAGACTTAACTCCCTGCACAAACATCAATGATTTGATCTATGAATGGTGTGGGGTAGTTATCCTTAGGACATGCTTTGTTTAAATCTCGAAAGTTAGTACAAACATGTATCATCCCTTGCTTTTTTTGGACAGGCACAGGGTTGTATACCCATTCCGTCAAAGCTATCGGGTAAATGAAATCGGCTTTCAGTAGTTTTTCAATTTCAACCTTAATAGCTACCGCTTTACGCGGATTTACGAGTCTAAGTTTTTGTCGAACTGGTTTGGCATCAAGATAGGTTCAGATTTCATGTTCGACTATCAATGGATCTATGTCTGGCATCTCCTCATATGACCAGGAAAACATGTCATGGAATTCCTTAAACAAGGTTGTATAGATAGCAATCTCCTACAGATAGCATTTTGCACTAATATGTACATTTTCCACAATGTTTGGGTTTGCAGAGATGTTGATAGGAATAATAACAGAAATGTTTTCCATATTCCCCTGATCAAATATTCCCTTCCTAGGTAAGGGATTAATGGGTGTATCAGCATCACCTGCTAGTCTCATATGGAACTCTTGATTTTCAATCCTGCTTAACTCTAGAAGAAAAAAGGATCAATGGTGAAGATCTTCATAGATTTTATCTCATCCGCACATAGCTTCGAGAATGGCTTCATTAGTTGGAAAAAAAATATCTAAGCAATCTTCAGTATGTAAAGAGTTCTCTGCCCAAGCAGGTAGATAGGCTTCTTCTGACTCCTTTGAGACTATGAGAGGGATCGAAACGGGATCAACAGCAATATGAATGATAGCTTGATAAGCTACTTCTGCTGCTGATAAGGGCACTTCAGGTTCATGAAAGGAAGGAAGAAACCAAGGGTTCGTTCTATCGACAACCGTTGCAATAGACTTCCCTACACTAGTAGAACCTAAGTAATTAATAGGAGCTGGAAAATTGAATGTGCCCATCAATGATGCATACATTCCTACCCCTAAGATCTCTGATGCAAGTTTAACCTGATTAACCAATGGAACTGCGGACTCATTAGTTTCCATGTGGCCCTTTCGAGTAAAATTGAGTTGGTATACAGTAACCAACTTCCCTTTGTGCGGAAACACTACTACTTGAAGAACGGCCGATGCAATAGCAAACATGGCATAAGTCCAACTTCTCCTCAGGAGAAAGTTATAATCCAATGGTGCATCTATCACCTCTACCTCAACAGACACTACCTTCCATGCCAACTTTATTTCGAAAGCCGGTAGGATATCATGTGGATGAAATGACCTTCCGTCAAAAGTAGTAAGAAGGGTGTTCGATGGAACTAGCTCTAGAGATCCAAGAGCCTTCCATCAAGACAAGCACATGACACATTTGGAAGCGCCCTCATCGACAACTTCCCTTCCAATGGTTTTTCCACCATGGATGACATCTATCGATAAGGCCACATGAAATGGTAGGCAAATTTTGACGTCAGACAAATTGAACTTTTCCATGAGGCTCGATGAATCCATACTACCTAAGGCTGCTAAGAGTGCATCTCGCTAGGAGGGACAACTCTATAACACCTCTAAAGCCAACATCACACAAGGGGTTTGGGATAAATCTTCAACTACAGAGTAATTGGCTGTAGCTCTAGCATTAGGATTGTGCAATGTATTCTTAAAGACACCCTTTGGTATTTTGGGCATAGTTTCGACAGGTTTTTCAATTGTGAGAGGGTTAGAAGTTTCACCTATAGACTTACCCTTCTCTGAAGCCTCAGTCTCATAGTTATTGTTCCTAGTTCGAAGTAATGTATGGGATCGAACCATGTTGATATAATTTGGGTCAGGATCATTTGGGGTGCCCCCTGCTACATTTCAAGCTAAAGCGGAAATTTGTCCTTGTGGAAAAGGATCCTTCAGGACAACCTGTTGTTGGATTTTGAGCAGCTTCTGAGCTTGCTCCATAAGGGGACATTGATGGGTTAGGTGATCTTCTTGGCACAACTTACATGAAAATTTCACCTTCTTCTTCTCTTTTTCCCCCCTATCAGCATTGTTTGTGGGTTTTGGCTTGTTTTGGTTTCCCTCACCTTTCTTTCCCTTTTTCTTTTTCCCACTAGGATGTTGATTTCCCTTTTGGCAAGATTGTGCAAAATCATTTGCATTCTTGGGTGAGGGGGCAGCCTTTACTGCCTCCATCATAGAGTGTTTGAGGGAAAACTCATGGAGTTGTTTATCCAAAGACTCCGTAGTGGGAGATTTCATGAACCAACCACAACATCAGCATGGGGTCCAGGATTAGGTTTTTCAACACTATGGGTTGGTAACGGTGCATCACGGATGATTTCATATAGAATCCCAGACTGAGAATATATCAAATCTAACTACTGGGCCCTAAGGATATCCTCTTCCTCATTAGTTACCCCCAAAGTGGACACACGCACACACACACACACACATATATGGCAATAAGGACTTAAGGAACCATTCTAGTAAAAACTTGAGAGGGATAGTGGCCTTAATGAGCCTCTTCCGCCTTCTCCACTCTTGGATGTGATTTGAAATAGTGGCTTTGTCCTATCGAAAGGTGGAAAATAATTCTATCCCAGCATCATACTGGACAGGAAGTTGGAAATGGTTAAGGAACACATTGGCTAAGTCCCAAAAACTACCAAACACAGCAGAGGGAAATTCAATGTACCACTTTGTTGTGGCACTAGTAAGAGTTATTTGGAATAATCTCAACTGAACAGTGTCATCGTTCAGTGACTTGGATGAGCACCACAAGTGAAAAGTGGTGATATGAGCCCCTAGGTCTTCACCAAATTTTCCTTCAAATTTTGGGATGTCCAAAGGTAGCTTGGTAGGAACAGGTGGCCAAGAGGCATCATGTCTCATCATATTATTCATTAACTTGGACAAATCTATAAAATTCAAAGTTTCCAGGAAAGGAAGCTTGGGCCTAACTAGAGCAGGAAAATTACCATCTTGGGAAGTAGAAGGACCTACCCTTAGGTTCCCAAATGTGAAGGCAGGGTTTCCCCCTGCTACTGGTTGCAAAGTAGTCGGACTGCTTTGGAAAAGATTCCACCCATAAGACAGTGGATTATGTGGTGCAGTGTATGAGGTTCGAGCTACTCCAGTTGCAACTGGAGTTTGGAAAACAAGAGCAGGTATCCCTCCGTGAAAAAGAGAAAAAGGAGAGCCTGTGAAAGGAGTCGAAACGACACTTGGAAACCTTGACCATAAGGGTTAGTGTTTCAGAACTGCACTCCTACATATGTAGGTGTGGGACCTACATATGGAGCGGATGGGGGAATGTGCCCCCCATTTCAAGAGAAACCCTGGACAATTGAAGAGGATCCCACTGGACCACTCTAGGCAATGCATGCAAAAGAAGTTGAAACAGAAGGTACACTAGGGATCCCAATGACCATCCCACGAGAAGTGCCTACTACATTTGTTGAAGTCGGTGGTCGAACCACTTGACTAGCTGGAGTTAAATGAGTAGTAGGTATGTTTTCTGTAAGGGAACCCACCGGGGGAGGTGGTACCCCTTCAACCGGAGCAACTAAGGTGGAGGTAGAAGGACTTTCTCCTGCACTAGACATTAGTCCTCCCACAGGAACACCAATCACAAGTGAATTGAAAGGACGAACTTGGAAGATCAGTGGATCGTTTAGGTCAGTAAGAGGTGAATTAAAGTTTCTCACAAACTCGTTAGCCTGTAAGTATTCAAATACTACTGGGGTTGTATTTACCTGGTTTTTCCTAAGTTTTGGATCACCTGAAACTTCACTAATTCCTACTGATTCGAAAGAACCATCTATGTCTAATCTCTACCTTTGATGGGGCAGTGGAGGTTCCACTGTAATGAGAGGGGGAAGGTTTTGCAACCTTCTTGAACTTCTAAGAGGTAGGTCCTCCACGATTGAAAATTTGATTCTTCACACCCTAAGGCCATCTAAACACAAACAAACCACAAAGCAATCACTACAAAATTTCCTAAAGTCTCAACAATCACAAGGGGTATAAGATATACTTTCCAGAAGAAAGCCGAGAGACAGTTACTTAGCATCCTTGACGATGTTCTTAGGCACAAGAGGAGGAATCACCCACCACCCTCGCACACTTTCTACAAGGGTTACCCTCGAATACCATCCAAGGTTAACCAGAAATAGCCTTCCAGTGTACCTGTGTATGAACCCGAGATGTATGAGAGACTATAGGATACCTCAACTATATTGACAGTCTACGGGGACAGTCGCAAGCCTGGTTTGTATGCATGGGTATGGTTGCAAGTCTCAAAACTCTATCTAGGACAAAATCCCCAGATGTGCAAAAACCTTGGTCTACACTTTGACAAGGAACCAAAGGGTTATATCCTTAGTCCAATCCTCCACGCAGCCTCGTGTTTAGCTCCCGTTTGAGAGGAGCTTCCTATATACAACCAACATAGGAAAGGGTTTTCTTATCGATTGGCGAACTACGTATGAATTTAAACACTCGTGGAGAGTTTAAACTCCCTATTCCACAAGTCTATCCTAAGCTAGTTGGTGCATGACCCTATAAAATAAAACTTACTAATAAATTTTAAATTATATCGTTTATTTTAAGGGTTGTTCTTTTTCACAAGGTAAATGGCGTGAAGGACTATGATGTTATAGACTCGATAAGAAAAGCAAAATTATGTATCAAAACAACTTCCAAAGAAAAATACAACTACTTAAACAAAATTTCTTTTCTTTTTGTAAATGTAAGGTAATGAAATTAAAACTAAGTGTCAGAAAACCAAGAATTTTTATAAGTTTTTGAAATTTTATTTGAAAATACTGAGAAGAAAACTACTAAGTGCAACTATATGCAAACTCGTAAAATGTTTTTCTTTCACTTTTTAAAAATTCTTCAAAAACTACAATGCATCTAAATGCATATTTTTGAGTAAGTTTGAATGATCACAACATATCAAAAGCAAAATGAAGTATAGAGGACCTACAATAACTAAACTTCAACCAAACAGGAAGGAAACTTGGTAAAAAACATGACTTGGAAAAATAATGAATAAAATCCACTAGATTTACTAAAGAACAAGTGGCTAACTGACACTACACAAAGCAGTATAGAGAATAAGGTATCTAAAGCCCTGATCACTCATTCAGATAAATACCACTGAACTCATAGGCCAAGCAAGAGGGACAAATTCAAGTCATTGGATGAAAGAAGATTCAAACAAATCAAACTCAAAGGCTTAACAATAAGCGAAAAGCATGGCATACAGGACTTTGGACTTACACAATTATTCAAACAACAGAAGACCCCTAAGTAGACAAAAAATCAGCCAAAACAGGGACAAGCAAACCCTAAATTTTTTTATGCTACTATAGGATACACACGACTGTCTTATAGAGCAAATCACGTACCATACACGACTGTCTTATAGAGAAACCTATGTATACAAGTTGCTACACATAACTGTGTATAAAAGCAACCCGCGTATACAACAAAAAGTTTGAAATAAAAAATATAAAAAGGTCTCTGGACATACTATACTACCGATCAAAGGCAAGATAAAAGAACCACACTTAGAATCATAGCAAATAGTGGTCAAGAACCTACACAATAAACCCACAGTAGGCCTGACACAATGACTCCTCTACAACCAAAGGACTCTGAGTTCTACTTCTCCGAGACTCTGAAGATATACCACGAGCATAACTTTGCTCTCCAAAATTGATTGATTAGCCCCCACCCCAAGGCCTCTATTTATACTTTGGGAAATAGAGTGGTTTCAAAGGTTGGGATGGTTTAGATGGTTGGGATAGTTATGGATTAGACCCCAAATAATCTCATCTAATGTCGATTTATATTTTTTAATGTCGAATTAAGGTATACACAGGTATTAATATATGCAACTCACGTATGATATGTGAGTTGCTCAAATAAAACTCGCGTATGTAAGTATACGCGGGTTGAAATGCAAATACTCACATATGATATGCGAGTTGCAATGCATATAGTCACGTATGCAACCCAAAACTCATAATAAAAATATACAAGGCTGGTTTGAGGATAATGCATTAAAGGTCATGCCCATCTATAGTGTTTTGGCAACTTCAATCCAAATTGACCTTTTGTGTACCAACCTGATGAATATCGATACTCGAATAGAGGAGTGCCATTTTGGCTGATAATAGAGGCCTTTCTTCTTCTACCTCCTCATCTTCATCTAGATGAGCATGATGTATCTTGTTGTTGTTCATGTTTTTTGGTGATGGACATTCTCTAGCAAGATGTCCTATCTTATGGAAGTTGTAACATTGATACTTTGAGTAGTCCTTCTTCTTCTTCTTCTGAAATTTCTTCTATGAAGCCTTATGATTACCCTTCTTGAAGTTTGATTGTTTTCTTCCTTTAGTATGGTTGGCTAGAGCTTGATCATCTTCTCTAAGGAGAGATTCTCTATTGGCTACTCTAGCTTCTTCTTGTATGCAATCTTCCCATACTATGTCAAATTTCATACTTTCTTTCTGGAACATAGAGTCTGAATGAATGTGTCCCAAGGTCTAGTAAGACCATTGAGAGAAATCATAACAAGTTCATCATCATAAAGGGTTTCACAAATAGAACTTAATTTCTCTTTGAACTCGGAGACCCTTGTGAAGTAATCTTGAATAGATTCTCCTTTGCTCATCTTGGTGCCTTTCAGTTGAGCTCTGAGATTCATCTTTCTATTGATGTTCCTTCCCTCATACATTTTGGAAAGTGCGTCATACATTTGGTTAGGTGTCTTCTTAGATGACACTTGAGGGATCAAGTGATCTTTAATAGAATCAACAATGATCCACATTTCCTTGATTAGGTCTTGTTCATGCTTCTCCTTAGCTTTATCTTCTTCAAGTTTTGTAATCTCATCCTTTATGTACTTCTCAATCCCATTCTCTTTTAGAATGAGACCAATCCTATACTTCCAATCCCAGAAGTTTTGTAGGACTTCCATTTTTCCCTCAAGCTTAGTGCTTGGGGCCATCTTGTCGAGTAGGTCACTAAAAAATGAAATTTATCAAAATAACACGCTCACCTTACTAGTATATGTGCTTGAATGAGGCATGTTGGTTGGTCCAACTGATTTCTGGAGATCCCAAATCTCCACCCTTCAAATCCTACTTGCGAGGTTGCAGCTATGTAGAATTTATGGTTTTGGTTTTCTAAAGTTTTTTCATGGAGGGACAAACTAGGGTTTGCATTTCCAAGAGCTTCACCCACCCAAAGTCTTCGATCCTAGGCTCAATAGATGCGCTCTAGAGAGGGACAAATTTATATGCAAGCACATCTTCAAAACTCCAACTTTTGCAGAAACCCTAATTTCTTCCACAGAGGGAGGAGAGAGAATTTCACCTTGTGAAAGTTGTTCTAATTAGGTGAACTTTGATACCATGTTAAGATTTCATATGTTAGACTAGATTTATTAGTGTCCAATTCAAAAATCATAGGAGTAGCACATCCAGAATCACTGATATAAACACAATTGCAATATAGACATGATACTTATCTTGGGAAACAGTCAAGGAAAAAAAACCCAACAAAACTTCGTGTGTATAAGATGTATAAAAGATAACCCCAAAAAAGGTGTTCTCCTCCTTATATATCTCTCTCTATCCTATGCACTACTCAAATGAGTGAGTCTATGTTCACATAAGAACCACAACTTCTCTATTTATACACATTGCGCCAACTTACTTTTACCCTAACCAAGTTGTTCCCAGTAAACTGTCTGGGATGACTTCACCTAGGAAGACTCAAAACAATATATTATATTATTCATTGGGGTACTAATGACCCCTAACTCATGACTCTATGTAAAGTTACAATATTTCAACATAACCTATCATATTCACTCAATAAAGTGCATCCTACACATAGAGCATGTCATCTTTAACAAAAACTCATTATATGGTGATTTTAATATTGATGTTCACTTACACATGCATAGTCAATATAAGTATATTAAATAATAACACGATCTCGAAGTAGAATTTCCCCTTTAATGAACTTGTAGCCTATTCTGAAAACTTCTCTCATTTTTATTTGGTTCCGATTTGGTTCCCGTTGTCAAAATGATCTGTATCTCCATGATATTTAATGGAATGAAATTAAGCACAGTCCATGTATAAAACATATTTTTTTAGTAACTAAAATGTGACAATCAATAGCATCTTACAACCGTTGTCTCTTCTCAACAGATGTCTCATTGTTCGTGAAGGACTTTCGTTCGAGCAACCACTTTTTTATGTAGTTGAAGGGGGACAATATAGTCTTCAGGATGGTGGTATTAATTCTCATCCTTGGGACAATATAGTCTTCACGATGGTGGTATTAATTCTTATTCTTGGCTAATTTTTTTGTATTTTTAAAGATAATGCTATAGTATGTAATTTTTTTATTATTTTATTAATGAATTTTTTTTAATTAGATTGGTTGGTATGGATGATCTCAACCTTGTAAAATGGTGTCGAGAAAATCATATTGTTATGAGATCATCCTGTATTTATGATTTTAACTATCAATTAGATAAATGCTCCAATGAATAAATTACTACTTTTAAAGAGAAAGATGAAAATCTATCCTATAATGGCTTATTGTCAGGTTGGATGGCAACTACTGATGTTATTGTTTCGAGGATTATAATGGATTTGGACCTTTAGATGGTATTTCTAAGTGGACCGTAGCTAGTAGACCTTTGTTTTATACTTATGTGAAGCCCCCCGCTTAGCCAACACTAAGGGAAGTCGTGCCTAAGCCACACTTTGAGCATGCGCGTTTTCAACCTCTATGGGTTCCATACAACATGGGAGTCAAAAGAGATATAGAAGCTATGGGAGGATCCATAAGAGTTGTAGAATCCATTGTGTAAGAGTTGCAGAAGGTCGTCATCACTGAAGGAGTCAATAGAAGAGAAGATGTAAAGGCCGGAAAAAGCATCAGTGAAGCAGCATCAGTTATGGGATAAGATCCCCACAAAGATAGAAGAGCGGAGATTAATGCAATGTAAAAGGAATTTAATATATAGAATAAATAGTAAATATAGAATAACAGCAAATTCCTTTATGTTTCATAAATTCCTATCTAGGGTTAGTGGCCTCGAATGCTTCCCTACTAGTACCGTAAGATACCAATAAACCCCATTTCTTTGTGCTTTCACCCTTGAGACCACTAAATATATGGGGATTAATACCTACCCTCCATTCTTAACAAGGTCCAAATACTGTGATCCAATAGAAATTGATAGGTTCTTTTAATATTATTGATTTGGGCTCCTTAGTTGAGTGAGTAAACCTACAAGGAATGCTTAAGTTGGTTGAGCCAAAAATTATACTTTACACTTTCACTCATTTACATTTGACTCTAAGTAGTAAGCATTATTCCACTCCAGCTCCATAAGCACATGTAATAACTTTAATTATCATGCAGTAACAATGTTCTTGAAGCTCAATTATAACACATACATAAGCTATGTGAAGCCTAATTCTTTCATACACACCTAATTTATTGGTTGGAATGCTCTAGTCATTTACATATGGGTGAGTGTGTTATGACACTCTATTCTTGTTGACTCTATTGTTGTGGTGAGCTATTACTAACTTAATTCTTTGCCACACAAAAGATAGTCATGGTAGCTCGAGGCCTTTAACAACTTTCTCAGGGTTACTTTCCTAGTTATGCTTACATGCAACATATGTGTTGGCTTATGAAGATGCTTAAAAAATGATCTTCAAGTTGATCTCATCTTACTTTATGACACCATCAACATTAAAAAACTACAATAAATATCTGCCCAACCTTGTTATTTTGAGTCACCTAACTCATTAAACCCTAAATAGTATAATTTCAATCTTTACTCTCCCACAAAACATTGATGTGAAGGAGATTGATGCATTCTATAATATACTTTATAACATTCTGATTCAAAAATATATGCAAGTTCCATACATATAACAATAATTACAAACTCCTCTTAATCCTTGGAATTCATAATTTTATTAGTTAATCTTTAGTCCAATGATGTAATTTATACAATCGCTTTAATGATATTAAAACAAAAATAAAACCCTCATTGCAATTGAGAGAAACTCTAATACACTCAAAGCATTATATCTTAAGGTAGAAATCGAGTTAATGGATTACGTCGAAGTAGTTGGAATTTTATGGTTTAAAGGTTATTTGCCTCGTGTGAATAATTTCATCACCCTTCTAGCTTCAATCGAGTATGGATATGTGCTCTACGTGTTAGTGTCGGCAAAGTCTCCACCATGTCTCTTCAATTTCGTTTCATAATCCTCCATTGAGAATAGAGAAACAAACGTTGGTGTGGTTGGTTTATTTATGTCTTATTATCATTTTTAGTGTGTTAATTATTTTTATAAGATTTTGAGAAAAAAGAATGGCTTTGGATATTGGGCTCTTTTTCAACCTTTATGGGATCAAAGAATGTGACCATGATTTATCAAAGATTCATGGAGTCCAAACATTATGATTAGAAAAAAGAAAAAAAAATTAAACCTGATGACATCAATTAGAAATTTATGGTATAATTAAAATTTCATTAGAATAACATAATTTTGTTGTAAGAATATTATATAAGTGAGTGTCATTGTAATGACCAAGTAAATTGATGTAAAGTAATGCTTTTTGAATAATATGGAGTGTGGTGAAATTGAAAATCTATAAATTTTAAGAAAATGAACTTGAAGCTCCAAGAACAAAGACTGTAATCTATGATGACTTACTTTGTTATAAAAATTTAAATCTAAAATGTTTATATCTTAAATCATTATAATAATTCAAGAAGTTATATTTTTTCGTGAATTTTTTTCTGAAGATATTTTTACAAAATATTTGAAGAATTCAATTAACTTGTTTTTATGATTGAGATTGGAAAAAAGCTTAAAGTGAAAAAAACTTGAGTTTATAAACCCAATTAAGAAAGGTTAAAATTAACAATAAACATATTTGAGTTTATAAGTGCAATGAAGAAATTAAAATTAATAAAAAAATTGAAATGTAAATTTTGAAATGCAATTATTAATGCTGGAATGAAGCATATGGTTCTTGCAAATTCTGGAACACTAATTAGGTGGATAAGTGTTTATGTCTTAGTATTTGGTCCATGGATCTCATTGATTGACACTTATGTTTTTCCTAGATTCCACAATGATTAAATTCCAAATAAAGTATTATAAAAGAAAAAATATATTAAAAATAATTGGGAGCTCATGCATTGATAACTTATAGTTGATCCATCATATAACAACTTTAACTTATGGCCTATAGTTTTCCACTCAAATTAAATGGCATTGCTAGTATATATAGTATATAGTGGATAAACATATATTCAAATTTAATTTTATTACATAACTTTTAGAATGAGTTCCTTTTATATATGATTTCATTTTCTTTATTATTATTATTAATTATGCATATTGTTTTACAAATTATATAAGTTTGGTTATGGTCTTCCTCATCTTATTTCCTAGACTAATCTCATATCTTTCTTATTTAAAGATGGAATTTCATCCCAAAATATTGTAGATGTAAAGAGATATAGAGTACATCATTGTCATAGTTATCAAACTTAAATAAATTGACCTAAATTTTTAATCCATATTTTTTTAGGAGGAATAGTAATTTCATGTTTTCCTTTGGAATCAATGCTAAAATGAGATTTAATTTGAGGTCTTTTGAACTAAATTTCTTGAAACCAAAGACAATCTAGTTCAAATTTGGTATGGTATCTAACTCAAACAATTTCTCCTCCATCAATTGCCCAACCCTTAATAAGTACAAATATTTATATATGTTAGTCGAGGTGATCTATGGAGAAAACATGTGTACCCTTGAAGTTGAAGTGATGAAAAAATATAAACTAATTATGATCTATAATTTTAGAACTATATACTTTCTTATTTATGTGATAATTGGCTTATAAATAATGCTGGCATGTAATGGGTAGAAACTTTTGTATATATTGTTGAGAATATAAGGTGAAGGTGAGGGCATGATGTTGTTGGACCTTTTAGATACAATTGGATTTTTTTAAAACTAATTATGACTGTTTATACCATAACTTTTTTTGTTGGACCATTTCATAGAAAAATTATATGTTCCACTATTAACCTTTACATGTTATAAAAAAATCCCACCATACAAAATAAAATGTCAATGTTAGAAAAAATCAACATAGAGGTAGTTGTGAACATTTGAAATAAATAAAATTTATATATTTTAAAAGGTCATTAGATTTCCTATGTTTAATATTTTTCATTAGAAGCAAGATTCATTGTGTAGGCATGTCAAAATATCCATGTAAGCTGGATGATGTCTTTTTTCTTAGGTTTGTTGCATCTAACATGTAAAAAGAGACCATCATTAACTTGCATTTACACATCAACCATTGAAAAAACAAATCTATAGGTTTTTTAACTAGGGGAATCAACAATTGAGAAAACCATGGCACAGTGGTATGTTCACCCAAAACACATGTATAGGTTTGAAGTGAATAAAAACTATAAATTAATTGTGATTTATAATTTATTTATAAGCATATGTTTTTATTTATGTAATATGGCATATAAATTAAAATGGTAAGCCATAATAGTATAAAAAAATGAAAATTTTGAAAATGATATTTAATTTAATGTTAATTTTTTTATTAATAAACTAGGACAACCACAAAAAGTGGTTATAAACTCCAATAATCTTAGCCAAATTCTTAGTTTGGTATAATGAAAGGTAATTTTTTTTCTGTATAAACAATTTAAACAATTTAAGATAAAAAAATTTACTCCTAAAATCTCTGGATTGCTTAATAATTATAATTTTAAATAAATCTATTCTATTTTAAAAACATTTAATTATTATGTGAAATATATCAATATTATTAATATAATTGAAAAACAAAAAAAGCTATAACGTTCAGTGTATGATAGTGACAACATTTTTACCGCTTGTAAGACATTTGTACGACATTTACTTGATCACAGATATTCCATATAATTTATTCCACTTTCTGTAATTCATTTGATTTTTACTGATGGGATGTGGAAAACCTAAAATAATTTAATCATTTTGTAAATGTGAAAAACCTACAATGCCCACTGCGATAATTGTGAAGTATCCTCCGTTCCTATCACATTTTTCGCTTTTTACTAGCTGTGCAAAGTTACTGTATTTTGTGATATGTGTGTCAATTCTCGGTCACTATCTTGAAAGATTTCTCACTGCACTCAACTAGCTTATTTACTTTATATAGTTGTGTTAAGTTATTATATTGTATTCAAAATGTTATATTATAGCTACTAGTTTTATTTTCGGGATGATGTAATTTTTCAAATTATGAAAGTAGTTTTATGTTCTCAATTTTTCTTAATAACTAAGTATTCGTATAAAGAAAAATAAACTTTAATATTTTGAGCAAAACTGTTTATAAATGAAGTATATGCTATAGAATTTTGGTGGGTTTTATATTATTCATATAATTATAATTAGTGTTATTTAGTAGCCAGTCTTTGTTATTTAGTTTAAAAATACTAAAACTGTATAAAAAAATTATGCATTAATAAAAGCTTAATTTATATTGGTAATTTTAAATTTGATCTATAATTTACCTTAAATACTTAAAAGTGTTTTTAAATCAATCACAAGAATATAAATTATGTCAAAATAAGTAGCTACATAATTCTATAAACATTAAAGTTAAGATTTCCAAAACATAATTAATTTATATAAATGAACTTATAAAAGTTTCATAAAAATTAAGTTCTAAACTTATGAAATAGATAATAAAATTCAGCTAATTATGAATTGCTTTCCTTATCAAGATGTAAATATAATTATAACTCTTGCACACATGTTTTATGGTTATTTATATAAGTTTGTTTGTAGTCTTAAGTGTTACACTTTAATTTTATGATTACTTATCTAAATTTATTTGTAATCTTAACTATTTATATATAAATTTAATGTAATAATTTAAATCAGTTTAACATTTTTATTAGTTTTTAATTCAAGTAAAATAATAATAAATTATATACACTTTCATAAATAAATAAATAAGATTAAATATTTAAATAATTCTAAAATCTATTTAATAAATTTTTTTTTAAAATTTATTCATTTGTATTTATTAATAAATATATTATATTTAAATATAAATCTACCCATCTAAAAAGATTATCCAAAATTAAATTTATACCTTTATAAACATTTCATAGGTCTTATATAACAAAATAATTATGACTACAAGGCCATCTCAATTAAAATAGATTTAAAATAATGTGTTAGACACATTCGTTTTATCATTAGAAGTGTTAGACAGAAAATAGTTGATGATATGATAGGTATACAAAAACTCTCAGTAATCGATGGCTAATCGAAAAGTTTTCAAACATAGAATTGCAATACCATCTGTTTCATTACATTTGCCAAGCATTTAGTACATCAAAAGCTTCGTGGATTCTCTTTCCAATCACTAAAACACAACATTTTTTTTTCAAACATAGAATTGCAATACCAGCTATTTCATTACATTGGCCGAGCATTTATTACATCAAAAGCTTTGTGGATTCCCGTCGTAAACTGTCAGCTATTCAAATCACTAAAAGAAAACAAAACAAAACATTTTTTCCTCGGAACGTTGAAGTTATTAACGTTTGTTCTTACAGTGGGCGTGATCTACATGTCTCTCAAATTGATAATTGCAAACAAACATTCAAATTATAAGCCCTGTGTGAAAACTGCTGACCACGGTGCTTAAGTTTTTGGAAAGTTGTTTCCGCTGATCAGAATGGCGGTATCTCCACCATTGATTTGATGAGCTTCAGACACCTTATTTGCAGGCTCGTTGGAGGCGGCTTCTATGTCTTGCACCTTATTTTCGTTTTGGGGGAGCATTATTTTCGAATTGAAGGGCCCTTCCGCGCAGTTTTTTCCTGTTGAGATCTTGCTATCCTTCAGTTTTCCCCACAGAACAGCGTATAGCCCTATTGCGATCATTACTCCTCCCAACACACTGTATTCAGTGCAATTAATTAGCATTTGAATCAGACTATTGTAGCAACTATTAAAACCTCAGTTTCAATTTGAGGATTTATAAAGAATTTTGAAACTACAAACCTGCCCAAATAGATGTTCTCGGAGAGAATAATAGAACCCATAACTGCCACAATTATCATCATCAACGGACTGAATGCTGTGGCAAATACAGGTCCTTTTACGCGCATGCACAGACCTTGAACATAATATGCAACTGCTGACGCCACCACTCCCTGCACCCAATAATGTTAATTACTCTGCTCGATAAATTATTTTCATATACTAATCTCTTAATCTTGAATCCATATTTGGTATTAAGAAAAAAAAACGTACAGAGTAGACTGCAGTTAAAAGGTTGATATCCCATCCTATTGCCCATTTGGAAGGCTCACGTACGAAAGCAACACCGATAACCGATGCTTGTATTGTCCCTACAAAGCATATTAAGGTGGCAAGGGAAAGTTCGGCAGAATATTTCTTGAGAACCGCAGCCTGCATATTCAAAATGGTGAATTAGAATTGTAATTCTAGATGATCGATCATATTAAATATCTACAAGGTAGATCAATGGTTCACACAAAGCCTCAGAAGACACTAATTCCAGCCACATCTAAGAAGGCACATGTTCCAGCAAAGTAAGCCAACCCTAAGTCACAATGAGCAAATCTCACCCAAAGGAACAGCATGCCTAACCAGATCTTCACAGCCACTGTTGCAACTTGAAGCTATACCATAACAGAAAGAACTATTTACATTTCAAGAAACATATATGTCAAAAATATATGATCACCTGTAGGATAAACAAGGATGACCAGGCGAGAGTGGCGGCAATTATCAGAAGGGAGCCGATAATCCAGTCTGTATTATCAACAGCAGCTACTGCAGCTGTAGATGTCTGGCTGTCAGATTGATGGCGTGGAGACCAAAACATCTGGACAATAGGACCCTTGTATAACGTCATCAACATTGCACCACCTACACAAACGATCGTTCCCAGTATCTTTGCTTGACTGCGTATCTGTTTTACATTCACTTTCTCCATCCTAAACAAATACAGATTCCCCGTCAGCCCATACAATAAAAATAATCATCACAAATACAGACTGTGGGAGAAAGAGATATGATTTGATTACCTGAACACGAGAGCAATGACGAAAGTCATAGCCGGGAGTACATTACTGAGTGCACAGGAATAGGTTGGAGAAGTTAATTTCAAACCCAGGTAGTAAAAATTCTGATCGATTACTGGCCTGCGCATTAAGAACAATCCATATTTCAATTAAACAGCCTGCTAACGAGTTTTGCATACATAATGAGAAACGGAAAGGAAGATATGAAGAGAATCGAGCTGCCATGAAAAAGAAATAATACATACCCTAACAAACCCAGTACAAAAATTTGGCAGAATATGGTGAAAGTGAGCTTCGGTCGCACCTTCCTGCAATGCATTTAGTAAGTTATATTATTTTAAGGCGTAAAACATGAACTGAGTATCTATGAATTGAATGAAGATGTTGTGATTTTATACTAAGGAAAGCTCTTCAAGATGAGTAAGCATGAATTGAATGAAGATCTTGTGATTTTATAGTAAGGAAAGCCCTGCAAGATGAGTAAGCATGTTCACTCTACAGGGACTCAATCATTCTTATGATATTAAAGAAACTAAATTGCATTTACTATCTCAATTAACTCACCTTTCGATGAAGAATGCAAAGGGAGCAAGGACAAGGGTAGCTGCAGCATGCCTGTACACTACAAGTACAAAGTGATCCATCCCTCTGCTGAGAGAGACTTTACTGATAATATTCATACCAGCATATCCAAACTGCAGGGATATCATGGCCACATAGGGCTTTGCTTGCTCAATTAGCTTCCCCATACTTGGTAATAGAATCAAATCTCAAAAACCCGAAGAACTAAATCTCAAAAATCCTAAAACTAGACACCCTTTCTTGCTAATGCAGAATGATACTGGAGCTTCTTCTACTCCCTTCCTCTATAGATGCACTCACAAGTGAAGACCTTTCATGACACCCGAGATTGCATAATCTACAACGTCTACAACCATATATTTATAGATGACAAAAAACCAATTGTGGATAAATCTGCCAATTCACATCGCTTGAATAGGAGCTTATTCAATAGTGATAGCAATAGCTAATGCCATTATTAAGAAAATCACAGCTCAGTAGTCACAATTCCAATCACAACTTCTTGTTCTGTCAATTCTACTTTCCATAAACAAATCACAGAGGCGGAATTCTCTGTAGCATATTTGATTTCCTGCTTAATTTAATTTATCTACTTCCACGGCGGGTAAAGAACCAGCAATGCTGAACACTGATTGAAATAACAATAAAGCAATCGATAGTGGATAATGCGTCGATAAAGTAAAGGCAAAATGAGACGTGAACAAAAGAAAACGCAGATTTGTGCACATTACAGTAAAAGAGTTGGGACGTGACGAAGCATAATCAATAATCTGACGATACGAATGCAGATATCGCGTGGAATTGGTTGGCTAGATTCGAGATCAATACCACGCTAACCCTAGTGTTCTTATTACGAGGAAAATAGACCATGCAACAAATGGGCCGTTTCCATTCCAAAAGGCCAAATTTTTGGTAAGGGGGAACAAGAATGGGATATCTTTTGAATGAATTTCCACCCACATATCATACAAGACATCAACCTCAACGAATGATAAATCGACGAGGGCTTACTAGGACCAGCATTAAAAAATTACAAGCCACTTTATTGCAACACTCGGCTCATATTATATATTGCTCTAAGATCCATCAGTTCCACAAGCACTCAAAATCAGGCAGTACAAGCATTCATTCAAACGCATGCGTCTCTTTTTCAAGTGGTGATGGGAATATATTTTACCTTGTCGGTGTATTTTATGTAATCCAGAAGAGATTTTTCAGTCCATAGTGATTTTCAGTTCATTGCAGCCAATTATTGTAGAGTTGAATATCCAATCATTGGTCTGAAAAGAAAAAGAAAGTGTACCGTATGAATTATATGCTTTAAGAGTCTAGGGATAAGTGCTGACAGAGCTTCAAGATTTCGTGCCTTGGCTCGCGGTTTTTTAATGCAAAGATGACAAAACCAGCTCTGTATTCCCCGTCTCGGCTATGCAATAGATTGGAAGAAAAACCTAACTTCTGTTTTAGATGTATGAATGGGCCTTCAATATTTAAAAAACTGTTTGTTATGAATAAGCAGTTAACTATTTGTTATGAATAAGGGCAGACTGGCAAATTTTGTATCATAACTTTCCATGTTTGTTGATAAAAGTAGCGATGTTGGTTATGGACAAAAAGTAGGCGTAAGGAATTGTTCCACTCAATAGTGATAGCGAGATTAGCTTCACAACACACATAAAAAGTGATTTTTTTTCCAGTGGAAAGTAGGTTGCCTCATTTTTTTTATGAAGGTCCTTTTTTTTCTTATTAAAGTCTTTTTTTTTTATTATAGCTAAAGTATATTTAGATTAATGTTTTTATATCGGCTTTTTCATCTAGTCATTGTCATTAAGCATTGTTTAAAAAAAATAAAAAATTAACTAGTTACTTAGTTTTTTTTAGAATTTTATTACTATGTTGATAAGAATTAAGAAAAGCATTTTTAAGTAGTTGTGATGAGGTAAAAGGTTAGGAATATTGTAATAGATATTTTTAAATTACAAGTAGGTATGTCAAATGTCTTATCACATGATAGTGACAGGATTTTGGTATAACGGGATGCCTCCCAAAGCATGAGTCTTAGAGAGATACGATAAATGAGAGTTTTGAGAGAACAAGTCGTCACCATGAGATGAAAATGTTGGCTTGATCGAAACATGTCATCAAGTAGGCATCTGTAGTACATCAGTATGTTGACTCATAGACACAAGTAACCAAACTCATGGCTGCAGACCAATACAAGGCAAATCCGTGAGAGGAATAAACAAGCATGGCTACTAGAATACAGCGTAGATCCATGTGATAGAGGATTCAAACTTGGACATAGCTACCAGACATGCAATGTAGATCTATGTCATACAGATGCAAATTTGAGCATAGCCATGACCATACAAATGTGGATCCATGCTAGATATACAAAACTCCATCGCAACCTAGGGAAAAGCAATGAGCACTTTAAACAAATACCCAGGGTCTTCGTCTCCTCTTATACAAAGTACAATTCCATCCATGTGATTACAATGATCTGAAGTCGAACATGGTAGAAACCACTTGATTACCGGCCAATGATGTGAACCGTTAAGAAGTGTGAGGGAGATCACCATTAATGTCAATGATTCCCAATGTACTCTAGTACAATCTACTGAGTGTGAATAGATGTCCTGATGTCGAATACCGAGTCGATTCTATCGATCAAAGGTCAATGATGTGAACCTATGTCGAGAGCGAGAGAATTTGTCATTAAGGCATATAGATCTTAAGGTACTAAGCATTGTTTCTAAGACTATTTCTCGGATGATGAGCTGATGTCGATGAGAATAGTCTCATCGAAGGAGGGCCATGATGAGTCCCACATCGATGACACGAAACTTGGAACATAGTTCTGGAATGATGTGAATGTAGTAACCATATGACTCACTCAAAGATACTGACACAAAGACTGTGGAGACTGCAGAGGTGAAACTTCTTCAAATTCCCTTTGAACATCGGGTGGCATGACAAAAAGACTTGGCAGCATGACTAGACATGACAGACACACAATGTGACAGTGGACAATGCATTCTTTTGAAAGAATCAAAGGAGTGACATGACTCATGAAAGTGGATCATCACGGAGATTAGCTGAATACCCAATTGACTGACATGATGTGCATACAAGTGCCATGTTCAAAGGTAACGACAACTAACTGCCATTATTTGCAAAATGATTCCCTTCCCATTTCCCCCATCATGGTTGATGAGTGCCTCTTTTCGGTTTTACGCGTTCAAAGAGGGTAACAAACACTCAATATAGCTTGTCGGAAGACAAGTCCATACTCATTTATTTTACAAACCTCAGAGAGGAGGGGCTCGTTCCCAAGAAGGGTCTCTCAATATTTGATTTAACGAGTCCACTTAAAGAAAACTCGGTATCGTTCGTATTTAGAGAGTCTGAACGAATACGGAGGAAGACTCTAAAGGGGTCATTTTTCGTATGATTTAGTCTCTAAGGCCCAAAAAAGTGTAAAATCATACCTTAGAAAAATATTCCAGTCTTGATTGGCTCGAGTGTTTCTTTTTCATAAATAGTCCTATCCGAACCAAAAAAGAGATAACCTGCCATCGGATGGACGACTCTTCAAATACTTTAACGAGCATGAAGAAGACAAGATCGCTCGACGATCTTTTCATATTTAGGGAGCCTGAAAAGAGTTTAAAGAGAACTCCATGAGATTTATTTACACAATCTCATTTTTTACAAGCCTAGAAAGAATCGAAAATGGACTCGACGATCTTTTCATGTTTAAGGAGTCTAAAAAAGAGGTAAAAAGAAGACTCCATGACGCTTCTTTACACAATGTCAATTTTTAACGAGCCTGGAAAGAAACTGAAATGGACTCGAAACTTTGATACTAGATTTAACGAGCGTGACAAAGTGTCGTAATAAATGCTCACTAACCTTTTTCGTTTATGAAAGTGTGAAAAAGCCATTAACAAACTTACCAAATCTTCTTACTATAGTTCTCTTATCCTGCAATCAACTCAAAACAAGTGTTAAATTCAATCATAACTAGCATTAAGGGATTATGACAAATAAACTTTGACTAAAATATGATTTTATATGAAAACTATAGTATGTCAGACCCAAAAATGCCTATATAAGTCATGTAAATAGTAAAAAATCAAATCATTTCACTATTTACCTATAGCAGAGAGCACTTGGAGCATTTTCTTAGCTAGATCTTTCACAGCTGATACAGGGAGTTTCCACTGTCCCTTTTTTAGCATCGTCAGTTGCAGGTAATAGTTAAGACCCTTCTCTTTCATTTCATAGCATTTGTTTTGAGTTTTTTTGGGGTTTTGGGCTCATATGGCAAGCCCTAAAACCTTAAAAGCGGGCACCGCGGATACCCCTTATGAGATACGCGGTACCACCCGAGAACCGCACCTATAACATAGCTGACAAGCGGTGCCACCGTCTGTCTCCAATGGTGCACAGGCGGTGTCGGTTATGGAGAAATTAAACTAATAGCATGAGCAGTATAAAGGCATTCCTTTGATTTTTAATGATTAGGGATTATTATAATGCATACTATGATTGTTTTTGGCAGGTTTAGGTTGCTCAAAACATGGTGATATGGAAAGAAAGAATGCATGACAATGAGGATGTTGCTGCTGAGAGAAATGCGGGTTGTATTGCCGCATTACAGGACTATGGAGTCCTGAAGTTCTTCCAAACCCCAAGCATGGTGTCACATGAGTGGTTACTGAAACACATACTACAGATGTGGAATCCAGAGTAGCAATATTTTCAGGTGCGGGCCCATATTCTTACAGTGGAAGTAGAGGACATCTACTTCTTGACAGGTCTCTCGAGATGGGGTGCCCCCATCTCACTGACAGGATCCCGTGGAGGGGATATTACCACTCGAGAGCTTATAGATCATCACTGTGCACCAGATACAGGTACATCGGGGAAGAAGATCCCCATCAAAGCAGTGATGGATAGGGCCTTATGGATCGTCCTATTTACCATGCAGAGGATGGCCGGGAGTTAGGGTGTGCATTAGGCTTCTAGGGCACACATGTTGTATGCCATAGAGGCCATGGCACCCACGATGTTCAACTGGGTGGAAGCCATGCTTCCAGTCTTCAAAGATCAGCTGACTAAGTGTCGGCAAGGAGAGCTAAAGTAGTTTGGCTTTGGTTCCATTTTAGCCTGCTTCTTCTTCGAGCAGGTTCCACAGATGAGACCTCAAGTGGTATTCCAGAGTCTGATAACACGAGACCCCCGTATGCTGAGGTGAGTCCAAATCATGGCTCGCACAAGAGCAGGTAGGGGAAGGGTGAAGTTCAGTGACCCGTTCTTCAGATGGCTCCAAGATCAGATCCTCATGGTTGAGGATTATGGTTACACAGGTACAGAATTTACTGGAGATCCTGACCTACCAATCCCACTTGGCGGACAGTGGGGTGACATCGGTAAGAAGAAAGAAACCCTGAAATGGATGAAATGTTTTTATGTTTTTTAATGTTTTATATT
Organism: Pseudotsuga menziesii; assembly: GCA_001517045.1. Lineage (NCBI taxonomy): Eukaryota > Viridiplantae > Streptophyta > Pinopsida > Pinales > Pinaceae > Pseudotsuga > Pseudotsuga menziesii. The sequence continues at coordinate 72,582 of LPNX010861352.1, read as the reverse complement.
TTTTATGTTAAGTGACGAGACCTGTATATTCTCATGCAGATGTGGGAGCAGCGCGACCTGGAGGAGCATCTCCATTAGATAGGCAAGCTGGAGCCCGCTTTGTACCATAGGGTGATGGTATCAACGGGAAGCTAAAGGAAAACCTGGAGAGGTTGACCTTGGATATCCCAGATGCTGACATTGATGACCTCCCGATGAGATACCAGAGCTCTAGAGCCGGAGTACTGGGTCGATTCAGTAGGCTGCTATGTAGAGTAACTCGAGCAGTGATGTGCTATCACGAGTACCACTAGTGTATGAGATATGTATTGAAAGCTGACAGCTGTAGGATTTCCTATGATGATTTTGCCTGAAATCCTACGTGCTTCAGATGAGGTCTCGGGACCTACTTTTTGTAAATTTTTTTGTATATATATATACAGACTTTTACACGCTGTTTATATGTTTCAAATCGCAAATGCATTATCTATGAGTTTTATGTGTCTTTGAATGTTTATTTACAATGTACCATGTTTGATTTCGACGTCATGAATGGGAAATATGCCAATCTAGGATGTAATTAGCTAATGAGTCAGCAACTACATTATGTTCCCTAGGGATATGCCTATAGGTGATGGTTTCAAATGATCTTTCTAGCAAACGTACTCTCCAGAAGAGGTGGAGGAGCACAGGGTTCCTAATGGTGTAGACATGGTTTAAATGGCAAACCATGAGTTGTGAGTCCATCAAGAATACTAGATCACGAACATCTGGGAGGCATCTTCAGTCAGAAGATCGATAACTACTTCATACTCGACGATGTTATTAGTAGCGGGACCTATACAAACTGCTCCTGAACTTACCAAATCTTAAGTTGGGGAATAGAGGACCCAAGCAATCGAGGCGAGATTCAAGGTGTGGCGGCAAGCACCATCAGCAAAGCCGTAGAAAGCCATCTGCATGACCAAAACATGGTATAAAGAGATGCAGACACTAAACTCAAAACCATCTTGAAAATACTAAACGCACACTGAAAGCCAATCAATATACATATATACAATATACTACCCAAGAAAGACCTAGGCATAGTACCTTTTCAGGTACAAACGATTGCGAGGTTTCCCCAAAAGGATTCCATCATAATCAATGAGCTCGTAAGCTCCTTTCTCTTACACCTTAGAAATAACGAAAGGTCCGTACCACATGGACTCGAACTTACCCTTCCCTAGTTTGTCATATCTTTGATCATAAGTCAATACCAGGTCACCCTTGTTAAAGACACGAGGCTGGATGAATTTATCATACTGTTCCTTGACGCATTTCTTATGTGCCTCATTAGCTAAGGCAGCATCTCTTCGAGTCTCATCAAGGTTACTCAAGTACAAAAATCTTTCTTCCTCTACAGAAGTGTCTGGGAGAAGTTCGACAGCAAGTTGTAAAGATGGAATCTGACATTGAATTGGTAAGACAGCTTCAAGTCCATAGACAAGATAAAATGGTGTGAAACTAGTAGTTATTTTCACAGAAGTCTGATAAGCCCAAAGAGCGGAGAAAAGAACATGGTGCCAGTTGGATTTATGATCTCCAACCATCCAATGAAGCATAGTTTTCAAAACTTTGTTAATGGCCTCTACCTGACCATTAGCTTGTGGATAATACAGTGTAGAGTTTTCATGGCAAAAACCTAGCTTGGCACTCAGTTCTTCCATCATCTGATTATGGAAATGGGATCCGTGATTAGTAACAATGGACTGCGGAACTCCAAATCTAGCTATGATATGATTGAACAAGAAGAGAGCGGCAGTCTTACCATCTTCTGCATATGTAGGCATGGCCTTAGCCCATTTTGTGAAATAATCAATGGCTATGATGATGTAACCATGCCCCCCGGCTGAGGTAGGCCTACAATGCATGAAGTCAATTCCCCATTTGGCAAATAAGACAACGAAAATGATGTGGTGTAGCGGAGCAGGATGGGTGTGCTTTTTAGGATAAAATTGTTGACAAGGTGGGAATTTCTTAACAGCCTCATGATAGTCTTTGAAGACAGAAGGCCAGAAATAGCCCGTGGGAATAATTTCTTGGGCTGTAGCCATCCCATGTAAATGACCACCACATGCTCCAGAGTGGCAATCATTCAACACATGTTCATCCTCCTCATGGGTGAGGCATCGCCGGAGAATAGAGTCAATCCCATCTCTATACAAGGTATCATTTAGGATGAGATAGTATTTCCATGGTGACGGATATGGCAGCGATCATCACAAGATAAATGCGGCTAAAATCACTGTGTTTGGAGATAAATCAACAAATCTCCATACCAAGGATCAGTAGTGCTAATCAGGAACATGAATTCATCCGAAAATGAATCACTGGGTTCAGATTCCATTGAAGCACAGGGAAGATCACACATAAGCTCAGAAAAGACCAAGGATTTCTTTGATGTGGCCTTGGAAAACTCCATATCAAACTCCTGAAGGATGATGATCCAGCGGGAGTATTTGTCCCCGAGCACCTGACGAGTCAAGATGTAATATATCGGGTTCTAGTCTGCCAATACGGTGGTAGTGCAGAGCAGAATGTAGTGACAAAACTTCTGTACAACAATGACTGTGGCCAATGCTAACTTTTCCACACGTGAATAATGGGTTTTGAAATCCATAAGATTCTTAGTGGCATAAATCACGTGCTCCTGACCATGGATATTTTCCTACACTAAAACAACAGCGATGGTGGTAGCGGAGGCAGCAATATACAAGAAAAAGTCCTTTGAATAATCCGAGGGGTGTATCACGGGTGAATGAGTTAGAGCGTGCTTGAGATTATCAAAGGCGTGTTGGGCCTAGTCATCCCAGAAGAATGGAGTGTTCTTCTTAAGGAGATGCATATAGCCTTGCATTTTCTCTGCGAAATTACACATGAAACGGCGGAAAAAGTTTGACCTCCCTTGCAAAATTTGGATTTCAAGGAGATTAGTTGGGGATGGTAGATCTAAAATAGCAGCAATCTTCAAAGGATCGATCTAGATGCCATCTTTGGATACCACAAATCCTAGTAGATGTCCCGTCTCAACGCAAAAAACAAATTTATGCGGATTGAGCCGTATATTACAATGACGACATCTCAGGAATATGTCTTTGAGATGACCAAGGTGGTCCTCCCATCATTGTGAATGAGCGGGGAGGTCATCAAGGTATGATTCAACAATATGTTTAATATCGTGAAATGCATATGACATCGCACGCTGGAACGTGGCTCTAGTATTTTTCAAGCCAAAAGGTAACTTCTTATATCCAAAGGTTCCCCATGGGAAAATGAATTCCATATTATGCTGATCGACGGGTACTATATTAATCTAATTATAGCTAGAGAAGCCATCCATGAATGAAAAGATGACCCTTCCAGTATAGTTGTCGATAATCTGATCAATGTGTAGAGTAGGAAAGTTTTCCTTGGGACAAGATTTATTCAAATCCCTAAAATCGATACAGACTCTAACGGTGCCCAGCTTTTTATTGATAGGGACAACAATCGATACCCATTATGTCAGGGGTATAGGATAAATAAACCCGTCATTGAGAAGTTTCTCAATTTCAGCTTTAGTAGCTGCGGCCTTCTGAGGATGGACTTGTCTAAGTTTCTTCCTGATAGGTTTAGCCGTGGGATAGGTTTTAGTCTCATGGACCATAATGGATGGGTCAATCCCTGCCATCTCTTCATAGGACCAGGCAAAAATATCATGGAATTCCTTAAAAAGGTGCCTTATATGCTTCAGATTTATCTGTTGAGCAGTTTTTCCCAACATGAACATGCTTGATAGTATCAGGCTTGGCTGATATGTCAATCGGGTTCCTCTGAGTAATGTTGCAAAGGTTTCCTTCAGAATCTGTATCTTGCAACAATATAGGACTTTAGGGAACGTTGACAATATATGTAGGAAACAAGGATGTAAAATCATGGCTAACCGAATTGGTGTTGGGGAGGAACATGGATCTATGATGGTGATCCTCCCAAATGGGCTCATCCGTATTCATGATCTCCATAATGGACTCATTGGAAGGAAAAGTCTCAGAGAGATAATCTAAAAGGGGAAGAGAAGGTTCTAACCAGTACGGTAAATGGTAAGGATCCAAAGCCACTAGATGAAGGTCGTCCGTGTGGTCATCAGAAAAGGTTTGAATGGTGTCATACATACCTTTGTGTGGACTCAATGAAGTGGAATCAACAACATGTTTACCCTTACGCTCATAATCAAATGAGGCAATCATATGGACTGTCGCGGTATACTTTCTAGGAGGAGTGGATGGAAAAATCCCCATAAGGGATGAATCCTTCAACATGCCTACCCCAATCGACCGGCAAGGAGGAGGGGAATAGCCTAACATGGCGATGCTATTAGCCGTAGAGGTAGTAACATCCGGTGTACAGAAATCAAGCTGATCAATTGTAACAATTCTCCCCAGATGCGGAAATTGGACTGTTCAAAATACTATTGAGGCAACAACAGTCATGGCATAGAACCAATTCCTTCCTAGAAGGAGGTTGTAATCTAAAGGGGAATCTACCACTTCTACTTGGATGGAAATGGTTTTTCCCCCCAGCTCGACCGCTAGGGCTGATATGAGACCATGGGGTTGGAAACTCAGTTCGTCAAAGGCCTTGAGGATCATAGGTGATGTGACAAGCTCGGGAGAGCCAAGAGTCTTCCAACAAGTTAGAGACAAAACTGAGGTCGAAGCTCCTTCATCCAGTACCATTCGAAAAAATTTATTTCCCACTACTTTCGTAATGATCTGAAAAGCACGTTCATGTGGTAATCTAGGCTTATAGTTCTCAACATTGAAATGAATCAAGTTAGTATTATTTGGGTCTAAATCTCTTAATGTTGTCAACAAGTTTTTACGCTATGTAGGCAAACTTTGGAGTACCTCTAAGGTAGACATTGCACAAGGTGCTTGAGCGAGATATTCAACCACATTATAAAATTGAGCAGCTCAGGCATTGGGATTAAAGACAACCTTCCGAAGAGTACTCTTAGGTGGGCACAAAATCATGTTAAGAGTAGGCTTCTCGATAGATAAGGGGACAGTAGATGAGGATTCAAGAGAACTAGTAGAGGGAGCTTTCCCTGAAGAAGAATGATCTTCTTTCTTTTCTATGGTTTGTCATAATTCTGACTTCGAGTTTGCAGATTGATGGTATCTAAGGACATCATATGAATTTCCTCTGATGAAATAGAGTTACCTGGATTAGACATGTGTTCTATTAGTTGTTGTTGAGAGGGAAAAGGATCTGTAAGTACTGTAGGTGCGGGATTGGACTTCAAAAACTGGGAGATTTCGTCCTGACGAGGACACTCCTTTGGAAAGTGGTCACCACCGCATAGCATACAGGGATATTTTTCCTTCCTTTTCCCCTTGTCGTTATCAATGTTGGTTGGTCTTGGAGTCTCCTGTTGGTTTCTAGGTTTTTTATTTCTATTTTTACCTTTCTTTTTATTATTTCCCGAGGTTTGAGTACTTTGAATAGAGTTGACCTTAGCGGAAACCTTAGGAGTCGAAGGAGTAGGGGGGGCAGTTTGGGTTTGCTTGGCATGTTTCGCTGCTAATGGGGATTGGATTGAACCAACAATCCCATCAACAGGTACTTCTGTTGGTGGCTTGGTAGGATTGGTGCTAGGGCGAGGAGCTTGAGGAATCAGGTCATAAAGAGTTCCAGACTGGGAATAGACCAAGTCTAGGTACTGATCCTGACTAATAGCCTGCTCTTTGGTAACGACACCACCCATAGCCACATCTCAGGAAATAGGAGGCAACAAGGATTTGGTGAACAAATCAGCTAGTAACTGATCCAAAATAGGGGCCTTAATAAGCTTTCTCTGCCTTCTCCACTCATGAATATGATCGGAAATGTGGGTGGAGGTGTTCTGTCACACAGAGGTTAAAAGATCAATGCCTGTTTCATAATGAATAGGGAGCTGAAAGTATGTAAGAAATGCGGTTGCCAACGAGCCAAAATCCACAAATGAATGTTGTGGGAGTTCAATGTACCACTTCATGGCCATACCAGTCAAAGTTCACTAAAAGAGTCATAACCGAATGGAGTCATCCATGAGGGAATTTGAAGAACACCGCAAATGGAATGTCATAACAAGGTTCTTCGGATCGTCTTCCTGCTTCCCATCAAATTTTGGGATATCCAATGGTAACTTTATCAGAATGAGAGGCCACGAGGGATTGTGTCAAATGGGGTCATTAATCAACTTGGAGAAATCAGGAAAGTCCAAAGTTGCTAGGAAAGGTAACTATCGATTGGGTTGCACACACTGGTAATATTGATATGGCATATAATTACTAGTAGGAGCATAAGTTGACTGAAAAACTGGCTTCTGTGACGAAGAACTAACAGAAAATCCACCCGTAGGGGGTTGATTTCTGGGATTAGGACCACTAGGACCACTAGGGCCTCTAGGAGGAGGACCACTAGGGCCACTAGGACCACCAGGACCACCGGGACCACCAGGACCACCAGGAGGTGGACCACCAGACCCTCCAAAGCCACCCAGGAGGTAAACCTCCAGAGCGTTTGGAACGACTAGACAGAGGGCCACCAGACCCTCTAGAGCCATAAGGAGGAAAGCCACCAGGTTCCCCAGGACCACTAGGACCATAAGGAGGAAAGTTGCCAGATCCTCCGGGACCATTAGGTCCCCTAGGGGGAGGACCTCCATAAGGCGGTCCTTCGGAACCTCCCACAGTATGTATAGGTATTCCCCCCATAGCTGGCATGTAAGACCAGTTGGGTTCCCCCCATGGCGTAAAAGTGTTACTAGGGTAGGAATTACAGCATAAGGCATTCCTGTAGGATTGGGTGGATGATTACCTATAGGTATTTGATAACCATAACCTCTAGAAGACTGAACAGTTACAGGTTGTGCCCCCAAGGGCTAACCTGAACTAGATGGGGGATTCACCACATTAGTATGGATGGGAGGAACATAAACTATAGATGGTTCTATGTTAGAGGTCTTCCCTTGACTAGGTACAATTCCGGTGCTAGATAACATAGGTCGTGCCAGGGGTTCCCCCCCGGCACTAGAAGGTACTGATGAAACGGGAATTGAAGGTTGGGCCCCAGGTGCAGAAGTCCTGGGAGGATTAGGAATAGACATAACATGAGAGGTTATATGGGTGGTAATTTAACCTCAGTTGTGTGGGGTTACCGCACGATCTATAATCAGTTCAATGGGTCTCATAGAATCATCAAGTGAATGATATCCCACAGGAACAGATTGTTGGGGCGCGTACCCTAAGGATTATTAGTTTTGGTAACTTCGCGGCTATTGGTAAGCGGAGTTATGGGTCAAAATAGTCTTAGGAGTGTCGGGGGAAGTTAAAACTCCTTTTTTGTAATAAACCCTTGGTTGAAATCCAGGGTTTAGGGTTTTGGGTGCCCATGGTTTAAGACCATGGTTTTGTAAAAATGCGCAGTATAAATAAGCGCTTGTGTAAAGAAGATAGGTTAGGTTTTATGATGTAAGTAAGATTAAGGCGAAGATAAGGTTGATTTTGTAAGGAAAGGTTAAGTCCCAGCTGTGTGCGTGGACGACCTCTGTAGCTGTGTGCGCAGAGGGTTTTTGTAAAGAAGGTTGTAAGGAAAGACCTGCAGCTGTGTGCCCAGGGGCCTGCTGCTGTGTGCGCGGCTTTTTGAGGACTAAAGGGATCTGCAGCTGAGTGCGCAGATCAAACTGTGGTTTTGTAGCAAGTTGAATAGAACACAGTTTGTGGACGTAACCCCTACACTGGGGGTGAACCACGTTATATCCGGTGTTGTGGTTTCTTGTGCTGTTTCTATTTCTGTTGTCTTTTATGCATTGATAACTGTATACATCTGATAAATTAGATCGCTGCTAATATTTAGCTTCGCTGTGAATTCCCTGTAGTGGGTTGAGCAAGTCATGACTATTTATTTATCTGCGAAGTTGTATGTGAATGAGTGGTAAAGCTTTATGGTTATTAATTAATAAGGTTATTAAAGGCTAAGGTACAGTAATCCCCCTCTCTGCTTGCAGAAACCTAATTCTGCGGCACCCCACAGCTGTTTTGAGTGAGACTGCAACCTGTGCGCAGGTTGTTGCCGAAAGGGCCAACACTGTGGGTGTTTTGTTGGTGCGACACTAAAGGATTAAACCCGGGTCTGCCCTATTGCCCAACACAGATGTGGAACGTGATGGTGATGGGCCTAATATTTCATCTATTTGCTTATCAATCTCCTGTGCATGGAGAATGGCAGCATGGTATTGCCTACATTCTTCTTCATCTTCAGAAGAATTTAAACGGGTGCCAAATGAAGCAATGGCCTGTCCTATAAAGGTATCCCAAAATGGAGCATTGGGACCAAAATCTGGATGGGTTGTATCATCAACATGACCTTCCATGGGAGAATGGAACGAGGTATTTCCCCAAGAAGGTTGTTGGACCAAGGGAGGCAAGTGTGAAGAATATGGTACTCCACTTTCTGCAACCACATTATCTCCCACTTGGGAGGTGGTAGCAGCTCCTTGGTCGATAGCTTCCATTGGATTTTATCTTGAACCAGGAATAAAATCGAGTGGCAAGCCCCATACTCTTCTGGACTATGTTAACTTAGCCAGTTTGTATAGTTCCTATCTAACTTAGGGTCTGAGAATCTAGAAAACACACCAAAAAATTTCCCTACACAAGCTATAGGTCAAAACAAGCACACTCAAAATGATAGGAGGAGTTCAAAAAGTTATGTCTCTCACTAGGATTGTCAAGGAGGTGCCACTCATGACATACCTCGAGGGTACGTGCGTAGTAATCTCCCCAAATGTTGTTTTTGGTGTGTGGCTCCAAGCAAGACCGCCAAAGGGCTTTTTTAGATAGATAAGGTATCCTAGTGGGGTCTCCCAATATACTCAAGGTACGTGGGAGCTCGAATCAGTAGTAGTGTTGTCTAATGCATAACCGTACACAAGGGGCCTTCTGATATACAATCGAGTACGTGAAGTACCTTTATATATACCTCAATGGTATGTGAAAGGCCGTTCGATATACCGATGGTATGTGGAAGAACTGCGTGAGTCCTGAAATGTAATGCTGACAAATAACGATAGCTCCTACGCTTAACGAAGTCCGAACACGTCTCTAACCTATCACTTCAATTGCTACATAAATTTTAACCTATAACTACCGTTAATTTTAAAGTGGATGGTTAGGTGAATGCATGATGTTTTGACAAAAAAGTAAAACCATGCAGTATGCTTGTGCAAAATATTTCACTTTACCATTCAGTATGCCTACTTACAGGAGGGAAAGAGAGTATTTTCTTTTTGTTTCAAAACAAAAAATATTTCCAAATAACAGTCATGAACACCAAATCAAAGACAAGCAATAATTTTCCAAACTGATTTCTTTTTTCTGAAAGCAATGAGAAGGGGGAAAATCTATTTTCCTAAAAGAAAAACAAGAAGCACACCTATATGCAAATGCACTCTATTTTTTCAATTTTCTCAAAACATAAGCAAATCTAACTTAAAACTACCATATTTTTTATTTTTAATCGAGATAGTTCTAAATGCATAAGAGATGAAAGATCATGAAGATCCTGAAGGATTGTGAAGCCAATTAGAGAACCAATGTCCAACGCTCAATGATGATATCATAGTCTCAGTCAAAAAATTTCTTTTTTAGAGGAAGGAAAAAGATTCAGTTTACTATGCAAACAAGAAATGAAACCTAGAATTTAATCCAGTGTTCTTCTTTTAGTCTATACAATAGAAACGAAAAGAGATCTTACTAGCACCCTAAGATTTTCAAAAAACAAGAAATCCTTTTGCAAACACAACCAACAAGCATAGAAGCGGATGAACACTCAAAAAGCATAATCTAGCCTTTGAATTTCCTAATCAAACCAATCTTAAACCATAAAATTTCAAACCAGAAGCATAAGATTCTACCAAACAAGTCTGACAGTGCAAAACTGAAGGCAACACAACTCAAATTTTTACAAAAAAAAAAGTGAGAAAAAAGGGTCTTGGAATGATGCCTACCTGGCACTGTGCTTCTCTGGTGTTGACAGGGCAGTTCTATCCCAACATCGCTTCTCGCCAATGGGTTACAAGCTGTGGCAACGCGTGCTACCCACTCAGTCCAGGTGGTGGCACCACTCCTCGTACACTACATAGGCGTGGTTCCCTGTAGATGACCAAAACACCAAGAGAACAATGGATAAAGTTAAAAAAAAACACTAGATCAAGGTAAATACTACTAGATTGAGTATGAAAACAGAGCATAAAAGGTTGAGATGAATTAGATCTAGAAGTTTCAGACCCAAATAGATCAATTCAGAAAGTAGATCTGACTGAAGAGAGTTGGAGAAGGAGCCTAGATTCGAACAAGAGTTGCAAAACTGAGGAAGATCAGAACAACTGATACATATATATATTCCCCAGTAGAGTCGCCAGATTTGTTAGCTAGAATACTTCACCTCCTGCGAGCAGCAAGGTGTTCCACTGGTCTGAATGGTTCAGATCCAGAACAAATAGAGGACAGAGGTTGAAGACTCTCCCTGGACGTCGTAGATATCTGGAATGTAATGCCTCGATAGTTACCCTGTGTACCTGCAATAAGCTTCAACACACAAACAAATCGAAACTACTAGAATATAATCTACTGATCCATGTTAGTGACTAAGGAATCTAACAACATACATGTGAAATCAAACAACAACAACATATGTGGGACATAAATCAACTTGCATTAATATAGAAATATGAAGAAGTTTAAAACCAAGCCTTAGTGTTGACATGCATCTCCATGAAACCAAGCATTCTCATCCCCATAAGCTCCGACTCTAGCTCTCTATTCTCTCCAAATGGTCTTGGGCTAAGTGATCAATCCAATAGCATAACAATACCTTCACAGTTCTCCCCTAAACCATGGATATGAGCTTGTATTTATAAGGCTCAATGGATAGGGTAGGTTGAGAGATTAGTGGATGAGGTGGCCTCTAAGATCCTAGGTTGAGGGATCTCAAGCTCAACTAACCCACAATGGTAGGGATAAGGGAGGACATGAGGCTTATCATCTAGAAGCCTTAAGAAACTTCTCTTTTTTCCTTTTTACCCAGGGTACCGCATTTCTCCTTCAATGACAGAGCGGTTCTGGTAAGAAACGCTTATGGACTAAGGGCCATAAGCGGTGGCACTGCTTGTGAAAAATAAGGGATAGGCGGTGTGAACAAGGTACCACTCCTGGACAAAGGGGCAAGCACAGTGCTGGGAATTTTCATGGAATATTGACAATTAGCATGAGTTTCCACTCCAAGAGCTGGGATTCATGGCAAGTAGGTATGTCAAATGTCTTATCACATGATGGTGACAGGATTTTGGTATAACAGGAAAATTTGTTATATATATATATATAGTAAAAGGGAAATATAGTAGCTAACAAATCTGGTGATTTTGGTATATATATAGTAAAAGGAGAGTGATTGAATGAAAATCATCCATATTTAAAGGTATGTATTAAACCATCGTATATAAATATAATGTTATTATTGAGGAGAAAAAAATATCAATCATAGTATGTTTACAATATCTACCTAGCCCCATCATAATCCCCCCTTCCCTCCTCGAGAAGTATCATGGTTGACATATATGACAAGATAGGTGAAGGATAAGATGGTGTCAGGGATGCAAATTGAGGTGTTATTGAGTATAAGGAAGAATAATTTGGAATTTATTACAACAAACTACCCTACAACTCTATAATCACTTTCCTCCTCCAAGAAATAATCATTCCACTTACACATTATAGTAAGTAATGGAAAATAATGATGGATCTTAAACATGGGAAGAAGGTTCTATGTCAGACAATGACCCTATAGAAATACAAACTTGTGAAGAGACTCTCTTGTCTATGGACGAAGTTATAGTAGCTTGTTTGGGGTATGAAAATGACAAGGGTTTCAAGAGAGAGGAGAAGCACTCAAGGGTTATAGGTATGGTGAATAAACAAAAACCAAAGTGTGTCAAACTTGCAATAAAGAGACTGAAATTCATAATTGGACAAGATTTTGTAATGGAACAAGTAATATTATTGTACTAGGATATGGATCTTACTAGAAGAATTCAAGGGATATTAATATATGAGAAATCTAAGGGCATGTTGATAAGTACAGTGTGTTCTTGATAACTTGGATACTCATTTATCCTTCACCTTTTGGCTCAAGGATAGATAACCTTCTGTTGGACATTGGTTTCAGCACTCCCCATGAGTTTCGTGACATGGACTAATCACCTCCAAAGATCCTAACTTTGGTGCTTGTGGCGGATATTAGCACTTGCAAGTTTTGGTCTAACGACAATTGTGAGTTCAACAATTGGTATCAGATCAACAGGTTAAGGGTTTGAAACTCACCTAGATTGTAGTAGGAGGAGATTGTTGGACATTGGGTTTGATGCTCCCCATGAGTTTTGTGGAATGGACTAACCATCTCCCAAGATCCTGACTTTCATGATTGTGGTAGAGATTAACACCTACAGATTTTGGTCTAATGAAAATTGTGAGTTCAACACCTTCATATTATAATATGTTAACGAAAAGGAGATAATTTAGAACGGAAAGTGGTATTTGGAAAATCGAGTACAATCCCTCAAGTAATGAACATAATTATTTGAGGCTTGTTAGTTGTGCAGCCTAACCTTCTTGTTTCAAAGATGTTATTGTCCACCTGTGTTTATACCCTAGGTTTACTATACACTCATCCCAGTAGGGGGGTGCAGGGATAGATCATCCCCCCATGGCGTTCTGGGGGCTAGTGGGCCCCAATAGGGGGTCGCATGCGAAGCCCCCAAAATAATTTTTTTTGCAATGTTTGTTGGCCAACAGTTTGCAGGCCCATGGTATTGGGCGACCTGTGGTATTTCCCATGGTAATTCCCCTATAAAAGGAGGGTATTGTAATACGTTTGTGTGTTGTATTGTACATTGTAAAACAATCTCTGTGATTGTGTGAGAGATATTGTGAGAGAGTGAAGAGGAAGTGCAGCGGGGTTGTTTCATGTTGTATCCCTTCATTTTCATGGATGGTATAATAACAAAGGACTGGAAATTCTATGTGGACGTAGCCCATCTTGGGTGAACCGCGTTATATTTTCATCCATCTTGTAATGTGTTTTAATATTTTCATCTTGTTTATTTTTTATTTCTATTTTTCTACTATCCTATTTTTCTAACAGTTGGTATTAGAGCCAAAAGGTCTATTTGGCTCGTAAACTCGTAGGAAAGAAGGGTTTTTGGTTCGAGTGGGAGAAAAGGAAGAAGAAGGAGATTTTAGGGTCTAGAAATTTAACGACCAAAACTACCAGTTATGGAAGATGCAAATTGGAGGACTATCTATACCAAAAGGATCTATACATACTGTTGGGTGGAGAAACAAAATAGTCAACGACTATGAAGGACAAAGAATGGGAGGTTCTTGATAGAAAGGTACTATGAACAATACGGTTGTGCCTGCCATTGTCAATGGCTTTCAATATTTCAAAAGAAAGACAACAGAGGGTGTGATAAGCACATTGGCTAGGATCTATGAAAAAATCTCGGCTTCCAACAAGGTATTTTTAATGAAGTGTTTATTTAATATGAATATGTGAGAAGGTGGATCTGTTTCTCACCATTTAAATGAATTTAATTTGATTACTTATCAATTATGCTATGTAAAAGTGAAATTTGATTATGAGGTTAGGGATGTTTTAATCCTATGGTCACTGTCAAAAGGATGGAATGGATTGGTCATGGACCATGGTTGTAAGTAACTTTGTCCCTAGTTGAAACACTCTTAAATTTGATGATTTTGTTGGTGTTATTCTTAGCGAGGTAATGTGAAGAAAAAGCACAGGTGAGACATCAGGTAATACATTGACCATGGAGTGTAGGAGAAGACAAAGGGAGAGAGGAAGGATCCCAGGTAATCACAAAAACTTTAGAAAGGGAACATCCAAGTCCAAACTGGGAAATATAGAGTGTTGAAACTATGGTAAGAGAGTATATCTAAAGAAAGACTGCAGAGCTCCAAAGAAGAAAGGAGATGGGAAACAAGAGACTACCGTAGGAAGCAAATGTAGTAGGTGATGTGTTACGAGATGCTTTGATTCTTACAATAGATAATGCAAGTGATTATTGGGTAGTATATTCAAGGACTTCATGTCATGCTAGACCCCATTGGAAATTCTTTCATGATTATGTTCCAGGTTATTTTAGACATGTTTTATTGTGGGATGACGAACCATGAAAAATTGTTGGAATGGGTAAGGTACAGAGTAAGTTAAATAACGGAAATGAATGGCTACTAAAATATCTAAGGCATATTTCTTCTATGAAAATAAATATTATCTCAACATGGCAGTTGGGAGATAATGGTTATTTGTTTACGTTTGTAAAAACTTGGTGGAACATTACTAAAGGAGCACTAGTAATAGAAAAAATGAGATTGGATAGGTACGTTTAATTTATGTCCTCATAATACTTATTCTTCTATCTCTGTAGCTTCCACAGAAATAGGTGTGATGTTGTCACATCATAGGCTTAGCCACATGAGTGAGAAGGGAATGTAGATTCTTCAATCAAGGAAATTTCTTTCAAATCTGAAGCATGTAAGTTTGGAATTATGTGAGATCTGTGATTATGGAATATAAAAGAGATCTATATTTCTCACGGTTGGGAAATAGAAGAAGAGTGAAAATTTAAAGCTTGTGCATATAGATCTAAGAGGAATGACTCATGTACAATCTCTTTGTGGCTCCCATTATTATGTTACTTTTATTGAAGATGCAACTAGACAAACTTGGGTTTATTGCATTAGACAGAAGTTTGATGTGTTTGCTACTTTTAACAAGTCGAAATATTTGGTTGAGAATGAGACAGGAAAAAGGTTTAAATGTCTTGGATCTAATAATGGAGGTGAGTACTACAACAAGTATTTTTATAGTTATTGTTCATACCATGAAATTCATAGAGAGAAGACTGTCCTACGAAAACCACAAGAAAATGGTTTGTCAACAAGGATGAACAGGACGATCATGGAGCATGCAAGGTGGATGAGATTGTATGCAGGGTTTCCCTTACAGTTTTGGGTTGATGTTGTAGATAAGGTTGTTTATTTAATAAATAGAAGGCCTTTAAGATCTTTGGATGGTGGAATTATATAGGAGGCATGGACATGTAAAAAGGTAAACTACTCATTTCTGAGAACTTTGGATTGTGAAGCATTTGTCCATATTGATACAAAAATAGAACAAAGCTTGAGGCTAAATCCAAGAAATGTACTTTTATTGAATACGGAATGATGATTTTGGTTATCGCTTATGGGATTACGAAAATTAAAAAATTATTAGGAGTAGAGATGTAGTATTCAATGAAAATTTTATGTACAAATATCATTTGCAGGGAAATAAAGAGGAAAAGGAAAAAACAGAGTACATAATGCCTGATGAAATCAAAGAAAATGAAGCTCCAAAGGAACCATAAAATCAAGAGTGCTAGTAGGTACCTCAAACTCCTACAAATGTAAGAAGATCTACCAGGATAAGTAAACCCCCTGAACGATTCTCTCTTTCACTGTATTGTTTATTAATGGCTGATTCTATTGAACCAGAATGGTATGAAGAAGTAAAGCAACTAGAAACTAAAATGAAGTGGGAGAAAGGAATGGATGAGGAGATAGGATCATTGGTAACAAACCAAACTTTTGATTTGGTTGAGTTTCCTATAGGAAAAAGAGCATTGCAAAATAAATGGGTTTACAAGTTGAAGGAAGAAGATGGAGGAAGGAAGCGGTACAAGGATAGGCTTGTTCTAAAGGGGTTTACACAAAAGAAAGGTATAGACTTTGATGAAATATTTTCTCATGTTGTTAAAATGAATTCAATTAGGATTATTTTAAGTTTAGTGATGGTAGAGGATTTTCATCTTGAACAGTTAGATGTAAAAAAAAAAAAATTCTCCATGGGGATTTGGAGGAAGAGATTTATATGCATTAGCCACATGGGTATGAGTTCAAAGGGAAGGAGAGTTTGGTTTGTAGGTTGAAGAAGAGATTGTATGTCCTGAAGCAAGCTTTAAGGAAGTGCTATTTAAAATTTGATAAGTTTACAACATGACAGGGTTTATAGTAGATTCCATTCTAACCACTCTGTTTATTTCAAGAGGCTAGATAATTGAAGATATATTATCTTGTTATTGTTTGTTGATGGCATGCTTGTGGAAGGGTCTAACATGCAGGATATAAATGTGATCAAAAGGAAAGTAGATAAATCATTTGTGATGAAGGATTCAGATGCTACAAAGCAAATCCTTGGTATGAGAATAACAAGAGACAAGAAAATTTTCAAATTGACCTTGTCTCAAGGTGACTACATATAAAAGGTGTTGGAGAGGTTTAAAATGAAGAATGAAAAATCAGTTAGTACACCTTTGGCTAGCCATTTCAAGCTAAGTAAGGATGTGTGTTCCAAGACACATGAGGGATATACTACATGTCCAAGGTTCCCTATTCATCAATAGTTGGGAGCTTGATGTACGACATGGTGTGCACAAGACCAGATATCGCACATGTAGTGGGAGTTGTGAGAAGGTATATGAAATTTCCAGGTAAAGAGCATTAGAGGGAAGTACAATGGATTCTCATGTATTTGAGAGGTACCACTTCTCATGCATTATCTTTTGGAGGTTCAAACATTGTTCTACAGGGATATGTTGACTTAGATATGGCATGTGATAAAGAAAGCAGTAGGAGCACCATAGGGTATTTTTTACCGTAGGTGGAACAATAGTGAGTTGGATTTTGAAATTGCAAAGGTTATTTCTCTTTCAACAATGAAAACAAAAAATGTTGCTGCTCCAGAGGCTAGTAAAAAGATGATTTGGTTGCAGAGGTTCATGGAGGAATTGGGTAAGAAGCAGGAGAATAACAGGTTGTAGACTGACAATCGGAGTTCTGTTCATCTTGTAAAGAACTCCACCGTTTATTCAAATACTAAACATATATAGCTCAAGTACCATTTCATAGGGTTTGTTCTCAAAGATGAACTGTTAACGTTGGAAAAGATACATACTAACCATAATCCCGTAGACATGCTGAAAATGGTAGTAACCAGAGATAAAATGAGCTCTTGTTCGGTTTATGTTGGACTTCAAGCGTGAATGTCAAGATGATAAATTTACGAGGTCCAAGGTTTAGAGCAAAGTCCAACAAGTGCAACAGCGGTGGAGTTGTTGTGATTAGTCTCCAAGTTGGAGATTGTTGTTTTGTTGAGCATGATATTCTTGATTTAGAGATGTTATTATTCAGTCATGTTTGTACCCCAGTTTTACTATACACTCGTCCCGGCAGGGGGGTCCATGGGGACATCATCCCCCCGTGGGGGTCCAGGGGCCAACAAACACCAAGAGAGGGGTCGAGGGTAAAGTCCACAAAAGAAATTTTTTGGGATGTTTGTTGACCAACATTCTACAGGCCCATGGTATTAGATGACCCGTGGTATTTTTGTCACGTCCCCTTGCCTCCGACCGGCATAGAGGACGCGACTACTAGCTTTATCAGACCGGGATAACTGCCCATGAACATGTACATGCTTAAAAATTGCTGGAAAAAGAATGCTTAAACGTATGCATTGAACTTAATTATGCACATATGAGAAATTATCATGCACAGATGCAATTATGTTTCTTGCACAACGGAATTAATCATGCATTCCAACAAGCATTCTTTCAACATGTTCATTTCATTTTCATTAACAGAATTTACAGTTGCAGAAGTAAAATGGACAGAGCACTTATCTTATGAAGAACTTCTTCCGCAACCAGCTACGTCACTGCAACGTTCCACCCAACCATAGGCCAGCGTGCTCCTTAATCTCTCAGCAGTGCTACCACCCCCAAGCTGGGCATGATTCTCCAAAGAATAAGGGAACTAGCAGGCTTACACATAGCTAGGATACACAAAACACATAGCCAAGCCAACAAAGTTGGGTTTATCAGGCCATTAAGGAGCTGATGAAGGTAATTTGCTAAGCTGGTGAGCTCATTACAGAGCCAAGAACACCTACACTAGAACTAGCCTGACCTCTAAGACACCCATCCACACCCAACACAAGGAATCAGTCCCTTCTCTGCTACACAGTCCCTCAGGCCCTGCATTCCCTTCCAGTGCTATTCAGGGGTGATGGAGAAGAAGGCCAGCCCTCTAGCTCTGTCTGTGTGGTTTCCAGCCACCAGGTTTATCAAGCAAATCTAATCCAACATCTATGCTCCTCTCACAATCCGAAGACCAACCATTGCACTCCGGCAATTAATTTAGCTATTACAGCTTAAACAGGGAAAAACGGCTCCCAAGCAACTATATAATGAATTCCCCAAAACATAGCAGCAAACTCAATTACAGCAGGGGAAAAATCAACAGTCTGTCCAAGGCAATTGAGCCACGGGAAGACTCACACAGACCACACTGGAAACGAATTTACAGACTCCCGGCCTGGGCATGAGTAACAATCAATGCCAGATCCATAGTTCGACTCATGAGGCAAAGATACAGCTGCACTGTCCACCAATCCGCAGAAGAAAATCACGTGGGTAAAACCCAGAAATTCCTGTGCGTGAGAGAAACAATCAGACCCCGTGAGGAAAGAACAACTCTTCCTGGGCTCGTGGGTGAACAACAACAGCTAAGGGGCCACGAAATTGGCTGTGCGTGAGTAACAACAACAATTCCCTACGTGAAGGTGAGCAGCAATGGCAAAAAACGTGAAAATGCAATGCCTGAGCATTTTTCAACTCGTGGTGAGGAAGGAAGAATGTCTGCATGAGTGAAGAGTGCGTGAAGGTTTTCCTCCCATTCTGAAGTCAACTGCTGGGGTGGAGTGTGCATGAGGGTGAGGACTGACAGTCCTGCCACCCCACTCCCCAAAGATCATAACTGCCTCAACCACCAGCAGTCTTTCATAATGAAAGTGGTTGGAATAAGACAAAAGAGGATGACACATGGATTTTTCCCCCTTTTGGCTCAAGGTTTGACAAATTTACCCCACCCCTATCCTCATCCTTGGGAAAATCATGCCCCTTTCGATTTAGTTTCCGCGACCATAGCTGGTTGTGTTTATTTCAATTATTTGTAGATGCATATTTTACACGATGACCATCATAATATATGCCGCATGACCTGATATACCATCGGTGACAATTTGAATCCAAAACATAGCATTACCGATCAATGGTGGGGCCTTGGCCTTTAGCTCCACACCATGATCATTACAATATATATACATCATATACATCTAATGTAACGGGGTCAAAACCGGGACATTACATTCCCCTCCCCCTTCAATAGCACTGTCCTCAGTGCTTACAAAATTGAACAAAATGCTACATTGGCATCGCCTCAGTGTTCCGCAGAATTGAACAAAAATGGATGTGCCAATCGCATGGCATCCTCCCGCTCCCATGTAGCCTCTTCAGGTCTAAAGTGCTCCCATTGCACCTTTACCTGACCTATGGCTCGGTTCCGGAGCATTGTGACCTTCCTGTCAAGGATGCGCATTGGCTCGATTGGAAACTCTCCCTCAGGTTCCACCTGAATCACATCCCAATTTATCACATGGTTAGGATCATGTACATATATCTTAAGCAAAGAAACATGAAAAACATTATGAGCTCTAGTGCTAGCAGGCAATGCAAGTCTATATGCAATGGGCCCTATTCTTTCAAGCACTTCAAATGGCCCACAGTATCTTGGTGACAACTTGGCACAACTGCCAAGCTTCAAGGAACTCTTCCTTGCCCTCACTCTGAGGTAAACATGATCCCCAACACTAAACTCTCTGTTCACCCTATGCTTATCTGCATAGCTTTTCTGCTTGTCCTATGCTACTTTCAGCTTCTACCTGATCTTTACAACCTCTTGCTCCATTTCCTTGAGCAATTCTGGCCCAAGCACAATCCTGTTCACTAGATTATCCCAAGTCACTGGAGTTCTACACCTTCTTCCATACAAAGCTTCATATGGACTCATCCCCAAGGATGCTTGATGTCCATTGTTGTAAGAAAACTCTACCAAGTGCAAGTAATCTTCCCACTTGGTTGGCTTGTCCATCACATACATGCGAAGCATATATTCAAGCACCTAATTAACTCTCTCAGTCTGACCATCTGTTTGTGGATGGTATGCAGTGCTGAATTTTAGCTTTGTACCCAAATCCGCAAGCAACCCCTTCCAAAAGTTGGAAGTGAACTTGACATCTTTGTCAGATACTATTGCCTTCGGCAATCCATGCAACTTGAATATCTCCTTCATGAATATTTTTGCAATGTCGCCAGTCTCATACGTAGACTTAACCGGTATAAAATGTGTTGCCTTTGTCAACTTGTCTACCACAACCATGATAGAATCATGTTGTCTCCAAGTCATTGGCAATCCTGTAATAAAATCAATGGAAATAACTTCCCATTTCCATTCTGGAACTGGAAAAGGATGCAACAAACCTGCAGGATGTTGATGCTCAACCTTTACCTGCTGACATTTCATACACCTCAAGATGTATTCAGCTAGGTCCTTTTTCATACCTAGCCAAAAGTACTGCTTTCTAGCTGTAGCAATCGTCTTTTGATATCCTGGGTGACCAGAATACGGAGCTTGATGGATCTCATCCATAACAACTCTCCTCAAATTTGCTAAATCTAGAATATAAATTCTGCCTTTAAAAGTGAGAAGTCCATCTTCTTCCAATTTATATCCCTCGTACCTCTTCTCAAGACTTTGCTGCCGCAACTTGTCTTTTACCTGTTCATACAAATCATCTCCAGCAACATGATCAACGATCTGCTGCCTCAAATCTGATTGGCAAATACTAAGAGATGCCACATGCATTTCTCGCATCTTCCTACTGAGTGCATCAACTACCTTATTTTCCTTTCCTTTTATGTGCTTGATCTCAAAATCAAACTCACATAAAATCTCTAGCCATCTTGCTTGCCTAGCATTCAGAGTAGGTTGATCAAACAAATACTTCAGTCCACAATGATCTGTTCTGAGCTCAAATCTTCTGCCCATCAAGTAATGTCTCCACATCTTTAGAGCATGTACTATGGCTGCAAGCTCTAGATCATGAGTGGCATAGTTCTTCTCATGCTCCTTCAGCTTTCTCGACTCATAACATATCACATGGTTGTCCTACATAAGGACTCCTCCAAGCCCTTGTCCGCATGCATCGGTACACACCACAAAATATTTCTTTGGATCTGCAACTTTCAATACTGGTGCACTGGTGAGAAGACTCTTCAGCTGCTCGAAGCTTTCTTCACACCTTGCTATCCATTCGAACTTCATCCCCTTCTTTTGCAAAGAAGTGATGGCATGTGCAACTTTGGAGAATCCCTCAATGAATCTTCGATAGTATCCTGCAAGTCCCATGAAAGATCTTACATCTGTCACATTTCTTGGGGTAGGCCAATTCATAATGGCTTCAATCTTTTCAGGGTCCACAGAGATACCCTTCTCTGAGATAATGTGACCCAAGTACTGAATTCTATCTCTATAGAAGTCACACTTGCTTAGTTTTGCATACAACTGATGCTCCCTGAGAAATTGCAATGTCAATCTCAAATGCTCTTCATGATCTTCCTCATTCTTAGAATAAACAAGAATGTCATCAAGGAAAACAAGAACAAACTTGTCCAAATATCTGCTGAAGACACTATTCATAAGGCACATAAATGTAGCTGGTGCATTTGTGAGACCAAATGGTACCACTACAAACTCGTAATTCCCATACCTTGTCCTGAAGGCTATCTTATGAATGTCTTCATCCTTGATCCTCGCCTGATGGTAACCAGACCTCAAGTCAATCTTGGAAAATACCTTTGATCCTCTCATCTGATCAAAGAGGTCATCAATCCTAGGCAAAGGATATTTATTCTTCACGGTAACCTTGTTCAACTGTCTGTAATCAATACATAACTTGAGTGTACCATCTTTCTTCTTTACAAATAGAACTGGAGCTCCCCAAGCAGACACACTCGGTTGGATATACTTCTTGTCCAACAACTCTTGCAATTGCATCTTCAATTCTAGCATCTCCGGTGTACTCATCCTGTAGGGTGCCTTGGACACCGGTGCCGCTCCTAGCACAAGTTCGATTGTGAAATAAATGTCCCGCTTTGGAGGAAGCCCTGGAATCTCATCAGGAAACACATCCCTGAATTCCTGTAACTCTCGATAGTCCTCCAACCTCAGAGTTTCATCTCTCATTTCCTCCAAAATCTGAGCTGCATACAACTGCCAACCCTTCCTACAGAACTTCTTTAACTGCATAGCTGAAACCTGCCTTACTGAAATCACCTTTGGAATACCTTTCACAACCACTAGGTTCCCTTCTTCATTCATACACTCAAAAGTCTTATTGTAGCAATCAAGCTTCACCCTGTGAGCTTCTAACCAATCCATTCCAATGAGAACATCATAGGAACCAAGTGGTAGAACATTCAGATCTACACATGTG
This sequence comes from Pseudotsuga menziesii, assembly GCA_001517045.1. NCBI lineage: Eukaryota > Viridiplantae > Streptophyta > Pinopsida > Pinales > Pinaceae > Pseudotsuga > Pseudotsuga menziesii. The sequence goes on along the minus strand of LPNX010861352.1, from coordinate 50,031 downwards.
ACCAATCCATTCATGACCAATGGACATTTCTCCACCAATTCACTGACCTTCCTCTTAGTTCCAGTGGCTAGCTGAACTAACCAAGACTTCCTATGCTTTACTTTCTTAAAAGCACAATTCTCTACTACTCTAGGGGTAATGTAACTGTGCGTAGAACCAGGGTCAATCAAAATAGAAACAGATTGCTCAGCAATCTTACCTGCTACTTCAACCACAGCTGACTGGTGGTCTGCTTAACGGTCCTCCAGTGCTGCATAGATCCTAGGGACTGCCCTTGCTAATTGACCCACTATTTCTGCTTCTTGCACATTATAAGCTGGTCGTACACTCTCATTCTCGAGTGGACAATTTCTGCGCATGTGGGGTCCTCCACATTTCCAACATTGAAGTGGCCCTCTACTCTGTTGTGGATCCTTAGGATTTTCTCCTGCCACTCCAACTGGCTTACTAGCGACTTGAGATGGCTGCTTCTACTGATTCCTAAAGCTGGAAGGTTTGAAACCTTTCTTCCTTTGGTCAAACTTCTCGTTCTTCTTGTCCTTCCATGCCTTGTGGTAATCAGGTTTACCCTTGCTTTGCTCATAGCAATACTTAGCCTTCCTTATTGCTTGCTCAAGAGTTCTAGGCTCATAAAACTCAATCCTATCTTTGTAAGACTGAGGTAATCCGCTTAGAAAATGCTGGACCTTTACTTTTTCATCTCTGATGTACCGAACATACCTCAGCAGCTCCAAAAACTTATTTGCATACTCTTCCATGGTCTGCTGTCCCAATCTCAGCTCATGGAACTCCTTAATATTGTCATCATAATACCGGTTAGAGAGGTATTTCTGCTTGAAGTACTTCTTGAACTGTTTCCACTTCAGTCTCCTTTCACTGCTCCTCTTCACTTGCTTGAAGTGTTCCCACCAAATGGATGCTCTCCCATTCATATTGAATATGGCAACTCTTGCCTTCATGTTTCCTGAATAATCATGCACTTGAAAGTACTTTTTAATCCCAAGAAGCCAAGCTTCAGCCTCTTGTCCAGTCTTTACCTCACCATTAAACGTAGGAGGTTTAGCTTTCTTAAATTTGTCACGAGAGCGATCCCTATGGTGTCTCCTTCTTTTTCTTCTATGAGAAGAAAAGCTTGAATCCCCGCTGGATTCTTCAGAATCGGATGTTCCACTAGAAGTCCTTCTCCTTCTTCTAGTACTGCTCTTACTGCCTTCTAGTCTTGCTGTACCCTGTCCAGAGTCTATCCTTCTTTGCAAGTCTGTCAAACTCTATAACATGGCAGCATTCAACTGATGTTGCTCTTCTTGGGCTTTAATCAAGCTTCTCATAGTGGCTGCAACATCGGATGGGGTCTCTTGGAATCTCCTTCCATTTGACTCAATGTCATCATTCCTATTACAGACATTTTCTCCCATGGAATCTCGGGCATGCTCATCAGAATCCCAAGTATCATACCCATCGTGGGTTCTCATACTGAACCACCTCTAGTTTATCAACTGCACTACCTGGAATACTTCCCTGGAAGATGACTATGACTCTGCAGACGTGTTAATGACAACACAATTGTTAGATGCATAACATTGATATAAATCATAATCATTTACCTTTTCCGGAAATAGTCATAAAATTACAAATTCCCAACCACACAAAATTTTCTTCATCCAAGAACGTCTATCTGAAGGGGACGATGGGGGTCAAGGGGGAGACGATTGATTTTGCGCAATCTGGAGCATTAGATCGCTGCCTCTTTTCTCATTTTATCCCCTGAAAATTCTCTGTAAAACAGCTCAAAATTTCACTGAGAAACAGTCAAAATATGTTGGAAAAATCCCACCGAAAATGCAAATTTTCCCTGTGCACAATCAGCTGTCGGCTGTCTCTATGATCGGTTGTCGAAAGCCTTTGTGCTTCGGGTGGTTTAGTCATTTAGGCAGCCACAACGATGGCTCTCGGAAGCTCCAATCCTTCCGCAGAATCGGCTCCTCTTCCATTCTTTCTCCCGCCGAATCGGCTCCCGGAACAATCCCTCTTCCGCCTTGGCACTTACATCGGACGTCGGGGAACTTTCACATCGGAAGCCAAATGGATTTGGCTTCCGCAACGGCAGACGGAAAACTTCACCAATTCGTCTGCAACAGTGAACGCCCACTTCACCATCTCTTCCGATTTAGCACTTAGAACCACTTGACAGTCGGACGTCGACGGACTCTTGTAATGTCGGATGTCGAACCACTTTCCCTTCCGATTTCTCCAACACTTAGAAAAATTTTCAAATTTTCTTCTTCCCGCCGAATGTATCTCCAGTCAGTGGTCGGACAACTTTCACGTCGGATACGGGTTCTCTTCGTCATCTGTAACAGCGGAGGGGAATATTGTTGTCTCTCCCGCAACAGTGGAGGTTAACTCCATGAACCCTTTTGATGCATCGGCGATCGAAGGGATCTCCCATCGGAAGACTTGATGGTTTGGTCTTCCGCAATGGTGGACGGGAACTTCGCGGAACCTTCCGCAACGGCGAAATTCAATTCCTCCAATGGCCCAACCTCTCAACACTTAGACCGTTTTTCTGAGTCCGTCTGCTCACTGCTATTCTGCTGGACATAGAGGGTAATTCTGTCCTCTATCAGCAGCTCTTCCTTGGCCCATAGAGGCCCATTGCTGCAACCCAAATCTCTGATACCATGCTGTCACATCCCCTTGCCTCCGACAGGCATAGAGGATGTGACTACTAGTTTTATCAGACTGGGCTAACTGCCCATGAACATGTACAGGCTTAAAAATTGCTGGAAACAGAATGCTTAAACGTATGCATTGAACTTAATTATGCACATATGACAAATTATCATGCACAGATGCAATTATGTTTCTTGCATAGCGGAATTAATCATGCATTCCAACAAGCATTCTTTCAACATGTTCATTTCATTTTCATTAACAGAATTTACAGTTGCAGAAGTAAAATGGACAGAGCACTTATCTTATGAAGAACTTCTTCCGCAACCAGCTACGTCGCTGCAACGTTCCACCCAACCATAGGCCAGCATGCTCCCTAATCTCTCAGTAGCACTGCCACCCCCAAGCTGGGCATGATTCTCCAAAGAATAAGGGTACTAGCAGGCTTACACATAGCCAGGATACACAAAACACATAGCCAAGCCAACAAAGTTGGGTTTATCAGGCCATTAAGGAGCTGATGAAGGCAATTTGCTAAGCTGGTGAGCTCATTACAGAGCCAAGAACACCTACACTAGAACTAGCCTGACCTCTAAGACACCCATACACACCCAACACAAGGAATCAGTCCCTTCTCTGCTACACAGTCCCTCAGGCCCTGCATTCCCTTCCAGTGCTATTCAGGGGTGATGGAGAAGAAGGCCGGCCCTCTAGCTCTGTCTGTGTGGTTTCCAGCCACCAGGTTTATCAAGAAAATCTAATCCAACATCTCTGCTCCTCTCACAGTCCGAAGACCAACCATTGCACTCCAGAAATTAATTTAGCTATTACAGCTTAAACAGGGAAAAACGGCTCCCAAGCAAGTATACAATGAATTCCCCAAAACACAGCAGCAAACTCAATTACAGCAGGGGAAAAATCAACAGTCCATCCAAGGCAATTGAGCCACGGGAAGACTCACACAGACCACGCTGGAAACAAATTTACAGACTCCCCGCCTGGGCATGAGTAACAATCAACGCCAGATCCATAGTTCGACTCGTGAGGCAAAGATACAGCTGCACTGTCCACCAATCCACAGAAGAAAATCACGTGGGTAAAACCCAGAAATTCCTATGTGTGAGAGAAACAATCAGACCCCGTGAGGAAAGAACAACTCTTCTTGGGCTCATGGGTGAACAACAACAGCTGAGGGGCCGCGAAATTGGCTGTGCATGAGTAACAGCAACAATTCCCTGTGTGAAGGTGATCAGCAATGGCAAAAAACGCGAAAATGCAATGCCTAAGCATTTTTCAACTCGTGGTGAGGAAGGAAGAATGTCTGCGTGAGTGAAGAGTGCATGAAGGTTTTCCTCCCATTCTGAAGTCAACTGCTGGGGTGGAGTGTGCGTGAGGGTGAGGACTGACAGTCCTGCCACCCCACTCACCAAAGATCATAACTACCTCAACCACCAGCAGTCTTTCATAATGAAAGTGGTTGGAATAAGACAAAAGAGGATGACACATGGGTTTTTCCCCCTTTTGGCTCAAGGTTTGACAAATTTACCCCACCCCTATCCTCATCCTTGGGAAAATCATGCCCCTTTCGATTTAGTTTCCGCGATCGTAGCTAGTTGTGTTTATTTCCATTAATTGTAGATGCATATTTTACATGATGACCATCATAATATATGCCGCATGCCCCGATATACCATCGGTGACAATTTGAATCCAAAACATAGCATTACCGATCAATGGTGGGGCCTTGGCCTTTAGCTCCACACCATGATCATTACAATATATATACATCATATAAATCTAATGTAACGGGGTCAAAACCGGGACATTACAATTTTCCCATGGAATTCCCCAATAAAAGGAATGCATTATAATACGGCTATGTGTTGTATTGTAGCATTGTAAAACAATATTTGTGATTGTGTGAGAGAGATTGTGAGAGAGTGAAGAGGAAGTGCAATAGGGTTGTTGCAAGTTGTATCCCTTCATTTTGTTGGACGGTATAATAATAAAGGACTAGAAATTTCTATGTGTATGTAGCCCATCTTCGGTGAAAGTTGTTATATGTGTATCTCTCTCGTAATGTGTTTTAATATTTGCATCTTGTTTATTGTTTATTGTTATTTCTCCGTGATCCTGTTTTTCTAATAGGGTTATGAGAGAAAAAGAAAATATTCTACCACGTTATCTTAAAATTCATTCAATTCCTTCAAAAATGGATGAAATATTCTCTTATCTTAATTGGTAATAAGCTAGGAAGTTTATTTGGCATTGGTGAAAAAATAAAGAACCTAGACAAAACTTATGTGGAAAACATTTGCATGGAAATGCACCAAGATGATGGGTTAGATAATTAAATTGATCATTAATGAATTGGTTCTTAGTTGTATTGTCAAAAATTGAATATGTTAAAATAACCATTACATGCTCAATATTCTACCTCTATGGGAAACTTAGAAGAAAATTTCCTAAGAAGGGTATTCTCAATTAGGATACCTTAAAAAATTACGTTTGAAATAGGAGGAGAAGAGAACTCATAGCCATGGCAACTCTTTAGACCAAAAAGGGAATGAAGCATAAGAAAGGCTTACTAGGGGTAACTAGTAAACTAATTCATATATAAAGAAACTTTAGCATCAATAATGAATAAAATTTTCAAATATATAGTTAGGAAAAATATGACAAACACTTACCTTACAAATCAAACCTCCTTTTTTTTTCATATAAAAAAGATCTTATATATATGATATATATAAAAAAGGTATCACCACATAATTACAATATGACAGCCTGTCCACACGAGTCCATAACAGTACTTACACCTACTATACAAAAAGTTTCTGAATTCTATCCATATACCCCTGTTCCAAATTATTCTGTCATCACCCATCGGGTATCCTATCATGGCAAATTATGTAATATCCATTACATAATACACCACATGATTAGTAATCCCCATATGAACCATAAGATATAACAATCTTATGCGTTCATTCAGTCTAGCCAAAATACTAAAAAGAACCAAAAAAGGTAAAAGCAGATGGATCACGACCATCCCCACGAGCTACCAAAAAATGTCCAACCGACCCCGCTAAAGCCTGCTTAGATAATAGATCAGCATCATAATTGATCTCCTGATATATATGCTGGATGCTGATCTCCACGAATTGACTCTTCAGCTGCAAAATATGATCCATCCAATAGGTAAGGAGAACCGCTTCCAATTGTATAATGCCTTTAAACCATTCTACAATAACCCAGGAGTCACCAGCAATTTGAATTGCATCTATGCCCAAAGATCTAGCAAAGTGAAAAATACTCCACAATGCCAGTAATTCAGACCGAGTGTTGGTACCAAAACCACAGTTCCATTTTATGTTAAATCTGCCCAGAAGAGGCGATATGAGTATAGCCCCTACTCCACACTTTGTACCACCATCCTGAGAGGCCCCATCAAAGTAGCCTACAGAAATGTCATGAAGAAAAGTAGGTTGCTGAATAATACGGGATGATTTCTTCTTGAACTGTTTGGGTCCCTCATTCCATATGAGCTATACCTTATTGACAATCTGAAGCGGAGTAGAATATGCATTCCTGAAAATAAAGGAGTTTCTTGCCAGCCAGATAAATCTACACACATGAAAAGGTATATTCCTCAACTTACTGTCACTAGTTATCCAATTTCTGAAAGCCTGTGTAATATGTCTTCCATGCCAAATAAGATCAGTTTTAAATAAATGACCAATATGTTGCCAGACCTGCACAGAAAATGGACAGTCAATCATCAAATGAGTAATACTTTCCTCAGCATCATGACATAACGAACAAATTCCAGGACCCTCGAAGCCCTTTCTCTGGAGCATATTCCAAGTGTGAATACGTTTAGCCAACATTAACCAGGAAAATATCACCGTCTTCATAGGAATTTTCCAATGCCAAACCTCCTTAAATCATATAGGAATACATTTCGGGAAAGTGGAAGAAACAGAAGATGAATATGCCAGTGCCGCAGTGATAGTTCCAGTTTTCACATTTTTACTCCAAATCAGAGTATCTTTACATTGTTGCAGCCTTAAACTGGAGTTCCTAAGCTTGTATGTATAATTATTCCATTCGGTAGCCAGAGTTCCAGTAAGATATATATCCTGTGCATCCACCCATCCCGTGAAGCTGTTATCATCAATATTATTTGCAGCCTGTGCCAAATAATATATTCGTTTATCAAGCAAATGTGTCAATAGTGGATTCAATAGCCTAAAAGCTCCATTCATCCCCAGTATAGGGTCTTTGCCAACCCTTATGTTCCACCCATCACCAGGTCTCCACGCCAACCACTGCTTCAGTATAGGCATCACCTTCAATAGCGCCCTCCATATATTCGAGATATTCCTCAGGTCGTACCCAGACAATCTGATCCATTCTGTAATCGGCCAGCCCCGAATGTATTTTGCAGAGATCACCCGATGCCACAGGCCTGGTATGAAAATACACCACCACAAATTTTTTGCAATAAGTGCTCTACCAAATTCTCCAATGTCTTTTAGGCCCCATCCTCCATATTCTTTTGGCTTTGTCAATAATTCCCATCTTGCCAAGCAGATAGAAGACTTATCACTGCATCCAGACCATATGAATCTCGTCATTCTGCTCTATATCAGTTTAAGAATAGCTTTCGGAATCCAGGATAGGGAGAACCAATATACAGGAATGCTTTCGAGGACTGATTTAGTCAAAATGAGTCTGCCGCCAATAGATAAAAAACGCTGGCCCCAATTATCAATGCGTGTCTCAATCCTCTTAAGCAGCCAAATCTAGTCCCTGATCTTATAGTCATTTGGTTTCAGAAAAAATCCCAGGTATCTGAATCCATGTTCAAGAGGCAGAATATCAAAAGAAAAAAGTTGGTGTAGTATCTCCAACTCAATAGGTGCCCACTTTGACTGATAAAATTGTGATTTGTTCGGACTAATGCTCATACCCATAGCATCACAGAAAACATCAAGAGCATATTTGATAGCTTACCATTCCCGTTGTGTGCCCCCACCAAATAATAGGATGTCGTCCACAAATAACAGATGTGTAATAAAAATATTAGCTGCCACCTCGATACCCACAATCTCTCCATGCTCTGTTAATTCCTTTATCAACCTGCTGAAACCTTCTATAATAAGTAGAAATAATAATGGCGACAATGGGTATCCCTGTCGTAAGCCCCTGGATGCCGAGAAAAAAGGAGTGGGGTTTCCATTAATATTGCACAAGACAAGCATATGATTTTTGAATATCATTTCAAGGATAGACGAGCCTAGTCTAAGGAGTAAGCCCATAACCTTCGTGAATATTCTCTAAAATAAAGAAAAATGTAACATCCCTCAAAATCATAAATTAATTTTTTTTTTTGTAATTTTGGGACTGTTATTATCACTATCCTATCATTGATGTTATGTTGCTTCATTGATTTGTAACTTCAATTGTATCACTAAATTAGTTACTATCAATCATTGCATATTTATTTAAATTGTCGAGCCACCATCATGACTCCAGAACTATAATCTCTTAGTTTCTTGACTTTTTTTAGTCCTGTGATTACTACCACAAAATTCTTGCTCTAGCTCCTTAAGGAGCTCTTAGAACTATTCATGCTTTTAATTATTTAATTCATCCTATAAGTAGAGAATACTCATCATACTTCCTAACTCATTGGTCTATCCATTAACTATATGCAAAGGTTTTATTATACCCTTCCTTTCACATTTGTAATGACTTGGCCTAAGGTGAAGAGTCTGTTAGGCAAGTGCATGCATTACATGCCCCCTAGTCACTACCACACGATGTCACGTTGGACCCCACAAACGTTTTCACTTATAAAAACATTAATACAAACGAAGATTGAACGGTGTAGGAGGTAGGGGAATTCCACGTAAACCTCCCACACTTTCAGGGTCTAGTTGCATTAATGTGGCATTAACGTTATACATATCATATCTCTCGACGTAGGTTTGGGACTCAAGTTGGCATTCCATTTGGAAGTTCTTTTAGATGACTTACATGGCCCGAGCATCACTCACCATTGAGCATGGGAATGAATGATGTCTTGGTGTGATGATTGTGCTACCTTATATGTACATGTCCTCATTCTTGGTTATTGCAATGCACTCCTCAAATTTTTGGCATTTGGGAGGGGTGGGGGGTGCATTTACATTCTTAGTGTTTGGGTTCCCTTCTCATTTACCCTAGCATGTATTTTTCTCATTATTTTTATTCTTGCTAGTTTGGTGGTCTTCAAGGATCAAACCTTTAGTTTTGTTCAAAACAGAGGGTTTGAGTTTGAGTCTGTATAAGGTTTTGTATTAGTTAGAATGTTACAGTTGTTCTTTTGTAATGTGTCTTTCTCTTCTGCAAGTTCAATGAGGGTTTGAATGGTTTTATTGGAACTTATAATGGGCCTGTATGATGTGAGGTACCCACCAAATGTTGGTTGGATCTCCATCCTAAGCATCAGATTCAATCCTGCAAAGGTAACCACACACATTTTTTCTCTTTTAATCATACTCATTATCATCTTATGAACTTTCATTTTTTTAATAATTACTTGTTTCGGTTGGCACATGGTACATTATCACAACTATGCAGACATCCTCAGTTTCTCTCAGACTTTGCTATCACAAGTAAGACATCAACTTATTATTCAAATAGTTCATTTCTTTCCTATTTATTACTTCCATATCCTTGTACTTACATCATCGTATGTTTTTGTTGTTGTAGAGTCCTTGGGTGCCATGTACCCACACCCACTTGAGAGATAAAGGAATGAATCCCTTTACAAAGATACTTTTGGTTCCTTATTTCATCCTATGGGGTTTAGAGTTGTCGAGAGAACACTATTTAGCTCTTTTCTCTCTTATGTGATCTCACCCTATGAGGGTTTAGTGTTTAACCCTCATTATATTTTTTGGACTCTTGATGTAATGCCATGGTTGTAGGCTTATATGAATGATGTTATGGGAGGTTTTCTCATATTTATAAATAAATAAAGAATAGTAGTTTATCGTTGTTGTAAATCAAGCTACTATATTTCTGTATACGGTGTCTCTTTGTCTTGTGTATCGAGAAAAGCATGGGTTGTTTTTCCTGGGTTCGATCTCGAATCTTGGTTCTTATATTGTTGTTTGTATATTAATTTCATGGTTTATATGATTATCAAGCCTTACAACTAAGTCTTAGGCATTAACTCTTTGGTTTTCGTTACAGGGGTAACGTGGGGATGTCCTCGTTGTATCTCCTTTGCTACTTGTATGTTTTGTATTAGCTTAATACCAATAGAGAAGTGCATGGGTTTGATCCTTTGTTTGTGCTTTATACTTGTTACTTGTTTATTTTATATTGATTTCCTATCATGGATGGGTACAGTCAATGCGTTGGCCATGCTTATTAGATATTTGTTCTTAAATGTAATATATTCATTGCTTGAAGAGATGACTAGTATATTTCTACCTTTTTGGGATTTATCACTTGTTTGTTGCCTTGTTTTTTTTTATCAAGAATTGGGATTCTATCCTACCACATTTTATTATTTCATGAAACCAAAGCTTGGTTTCAATTTCTAATTTATGTGTGATAATGTTTAAGTTTGTTGTTTATTTAATTCCTTGGTGTATTTAAAATAGTGTTTAAGCAGAGACCGAGGCACTCTCAATCACTTATAGAGTAACCAATGTACTTTCCAGTTAGAGCTTTTATTATTTATTGGGATTAGTTGAGACTTAGACATTCAATGATAGAGAATAGGCAAAAGCTTGGGAACATAACCATGCTTGGTATCTATATTGTGTAACTTGTTTTGACTTAACACTATATTGTTAATACGACTTAATTTGCATAGTTGATATGATGTTCATCATTCACATTTGCTTGTGAATGGGGTTTCAATACGTATTAAACAATATTTAGTTTCCCTTTGTTTTATGTTTGAAATTTAATGTGATATCCTGTTAATAAATGATTTCCATGTTTGTCTCGATCACATAGATATTGTTTTCGTGCTTACTGTGATGTTATCATGTATATGCAACTATCTATGTTCTTGTACTTTGCATAGAATGTGATGATATCTGCATATTAAATATGACTATCACTGTTATAACCTAAGTAGTATTTCTCAATGTGAAAGATAGATAGAATTAAAATAAATACCTTCCTTTAATTGAATAAAAAAACTCTAATTATAGAAATCATAAAGTAATCAAGCTAGAGATTTAGATCGATATTGCTACTATATAGTCTAATGAAATGTAAACATGACTGCTAAGTAGAATCCAAGTAATAATTATTTTTCTGCTACAAAATATAACTAATCTTAGTAGAGATTAGAAGTAGTTTATGAACATAATATTTACATAAATGAGATAATGTGATATATGAACAGAACTATTACAGTAAAATAGAAACAAACATAATAGAAATACACTAGATACATATATGAACCTACTACACATATAGAATAAAATAGAGTTGGAACAACCATCTTCCACCGAATCATATACCACCAAGGAACCAGTTTACTTGTTGAATAGTCACCCTCGAGCATAAACTATGAAACCATAAGGACTAACATATATTTCTCTCAACTAGAATAGAAATATTTCATCTACGGAGAACTCTTGCCTCAACTCTAGGAACCAACTCTTTCTCTCATGGTAAATCTCTCAACTTGAGACAAATGACTAACCCATAAAGGTGTTCAAGCATCAATTTCCCATGCATACTAGCAACCGTCATGCCCTTAGTCATATGCATATAAATAATATTTTCCTAGGTCTTACACAATGCCCTCCTTGGGAGTTGGTTGGACTTGGATCCCCTCCTAGATCACAAGGGGTTAGTTCCTCAAAATAGTTTCATCAATCCTCTTCTTTTGAGCAGCAGGCCTATGCTCTCCACCTATGGGGTCATGGTTTTCCAAGTTCCAATTGTCCATATCTTTATTAATTTTTTTTAAAATGTTATTTTACAAATTCCTTCACATGAGGTCAAATGACAAGTGGTTAACTTGCTAAAATTGAAAAATAATAATAATGTATTTTCACTCAGCCACTTAAATTTGAATTTACAACCTTAGTCACAAAATATTATTAAATCTCAATCATGGGGGACATTGCATACTCCCCCTTTAAGGATTAACATTTTCCTTAGTGTTCAAAACTAGATTTGATCGCATATAATAATAATAAAAAGGATGGATATGCCTTCCTCACGGGGTCCTCCATTTCCCACGTAGCCTCCTCAAGGCTATAGTTCTCCCACTACACTTTTATTTAAGCAATACCTCAATTTTCTAGTATCATCTCTCTCCTATCAAGAATGCAAGTTGGTTCCATGTGGAAATCTCCCTCCAGTTCTACATGTATAACATTTTAATCATTAATGTGAGAAGCATCATGAATATATTTCGTTAATAAATACACATGAAAACATTATGGACTTTTACGGTGGGTGTTAATTCAAGTTGATCGGCCACCAACCCAATTCTTGCAAGAATTTGAAATGACCTACGAAATTTAGGTGAAATATTGGAGTAGCTCCCCAGTATTAGTGAAATTTTATTCAGTTGTATTTTCAAGTATACATGGTCAACCCATTGGAATTATTTATAATTCCTTTGCTATTATGCATAACCCTTTTTCCTGTTTTGTCATATTTCTTACAAGTTTTACTTTACATTCTACACTACCTGTTCCATTTCCTTTAATATGTCAAGTCCTAAACTCATTTTTTCTACTATAGTACATTTTCAGCCATAAAGAATTTTAAATGCTCTCATTTGAGATGATTTTTGATAACCATAGTTGTATACAAACTCCGCCAAGTGGAGGTAATCATCCCACTTAGTGGGTCGATCCATGAAATACATATCTGCAACATGTCCTCTAGTACTTTGTTTGTCATTTATTCCCATTGAATTGTTGACTATAAGTTATATCAAATATAAGTTGTGTTCCTAGTCCTTCAAATAAGGCCTTCCTGAAATTGGAAGTGTATTTGGCATCCCTGAAATCACCTACTTTGGAATGCCATGCAATATGAAAAGTTCACGCATTAATATTTCTACTATATTGATTGCTTTGAAAGTTGAATTCATACGTATAAAGTGAGCTTCCTTACTTAAATGATCAACTATTACCATTACTGCATCATGTTGCCGCCTATATTTAGGAAATTATGTGGTTAAGCCCATTGATATTTCCCCTCATTTCCATTCTAGAATGGATAATAGATGTAATAACCCCGTGGAACGTTGTTTTTTTTTTTACCTATTGATATTGCAAAGACTTTGTTCAATATTCTTCTATTTTGAGCTTCATAATAGGTCAATTAAATTCTTTATTTAATATTGTTAGAATTTTATGGTATCCTGGATGGCCCAAATAAGGTGTTTATTGTTGAACTTGGTGGATAAAAATTGTTCTTAAACATAAGTAAGTCTTCCTCACTTATAATGAGTTTTGTCTTGCTTCTTTTTGTACCATTATATTACAATTTTTCATAAAAATTTATAGATTCTTCATCTATTTTTAGTGTAGATATGATTGTTCTCTTTAAATCTAATTCATGAATGTTTAAATGTAGTGCATATACCATCATACCAAGAACAACAACCATTATGTTTTCTTCTCCTTTGACATGCTTAATCTTGAAATCATACTCGCTCAAAAAGGATAGCCATGTGGCTTGCCTAGAATTTAGATATTATTTATAAAAAACATATTTAAGGCAGATATTATCTATCATTAAAATAATTAAAATAAACGTTCATCCAATCAAGTAATGTCACTACATTTTTAATGTGTGAATGATTATTGCAAGTCCCAAATAATGTGTAGCATAATTATTTTCACATCCCTTTAGTTCTCTTTACTAGTAGCATATGGCATGATCTTCTTGTAACAAGACTCAACCTACCCCTTCTTTTCTTACACCCATAACAAACTAGAAAATACTTATGGGGGTCCTCTATATTTAGAATTGAGATTTTTGTGAGTAATTACTTTAGCTTATCAAAGTTGTCCTTACATTTGTTAGACAATAGAAAATTACTCCCCTTCTTTTGCAGTGAAGGGCTCTGGCACGAAGTTGAGGGTCCCTTTAGATGTAATCTTAGTTCCATGAAACACATGATAGTTTAGTAAATAAAAAATGCACAAAGGTGTGTGCAAGCTGATGAGGGTCTATTTTGATGGATTAGATGCAATAGAAAACTGAAAAAACAGGCATCGATCAACTTACATGGATATTTTGAGACACTTACACAATGAATCTTGTGATGAGTAAAAAGTAGGAAATGCAAGAAATTGAATGACATTTCCAAATATATAATTTTTTTCTATTGAAAAAGTTGTTAACTATGTAAAGTTATTTTTTAACGGGCACTTTTTATTTTTGGGACAAATTATAAGGTATATTTTTTTGTGGGTGCAGCCTTTGAGTGACTAAATGATGGAATAAACTTACAAAAACTGGTAGACATAAAGATAACATTTAGTACTAGTGCATGACTATTTTTCCAATAATAAAAATATTTTTTTAAATATTTTTTTAATTATTTAAGTGATCAAACCTTGAAAATGGTATGTCAATTGTGGGTGTAGCGCTTGAATTTCTTAATGCAATGATTTGGAAATTGTTTTTTTATAGCATGTAGAGTTCGGTGTTCTTTAGTGCACTCCAAGCAATATACATGTTGAATCTCAGTTAGCCATGGTTTATGATACTCCAAGGCATAGGCATGTTGAATCTAAAGAAAAGTCTGAAGTAGACACATAGGCATAAGAATGCCATGCAAGCATGGGTGGAGGTTTGGCCTTATCATTTGGAGGGAATACATTTTTTAATTTAAACATAACGTGCGCTCATTATATTAAAGAAACATGATTACACATTTTATTGAATAATAACGCGCATGCGTTTTATTGATGCAAAACGGATGCACGTTTTACTGAAGCACAACGAGTGCACATTTTTAAAAACTATAATGAGTACTTGCTTTTTCAATTATACCAATACTNCCCTAGCTCTTACTAGCCCCCCACCTCCTCCTCTCCCTACCTCTAAGCAACCCTCCTCCTGTCTCTACTTTAACCCCCCTCCTCTCTCTCCCTAACACCCCACCGCCCCATTCATTGTCGCTTTCTCTCACATGCCTATGTCCCCCCTTACCACTAACACATGTATGTCCCCACCCCTAAACACATAACCCTTTCTCTCTACCTCCAAATATTAATCACCCCCTATTGTTCTATCTCTAATCACTTAGTGCACCCTCCATCGAAACCCATAAACCTCCCTTCCTCTCTCTCTCTCTCTCTCTCTCTCTCTCTCTCTCTCTCTCTCTCTCTCTGTAACACCCCAGTTTTGACCTCGTTTGCATGATGTATATAATGTAATTAATAGTGGTGAGGAGCTAAAGGCAAAAGCCCCACCATCGATTTGGTTGTGTATGTTTTGGAAATAGGGATAGTTGCCCATGGTATATCGTGCTATCTGGCACATTATAGTTTGGCATCATGTAAATACGCACATCAATTAAAATAAACCTATGACCGGCTATGACAGTGTAGCATTAAAATGAAAAGGGCATGATTTTTCTAAGGATAAGGCAGGGGGAATTGTCTAACCATGGGATCCATTGGGAAAGTGCCATGTGTCAACCACCTTCTTGTCTCTTTCAGGCACCAAGTCGTTTGGGGTAGGAGTTAGTTGAGGGCAGTTACTGCTTGAGGAAACGTGGGCATCATGGGCATCAATATGGTAGGCTACTGTCAGCTCTGACGGTACACATACCCAGCGGCAGAAGCCATTGTTTCCCGCATGCAGGAAGTTGGCATGGTCTTCCCTTCATGATTGTGGTCTGGGGAATTCCATCCTCACACAGAGAGACGTTCTGTTTTCCTCACCCATAGTTTTCCCATCATTTTTGTCATGCACCAGTCGGGGTTCTCTTTTGGTTTTGTGCATGCAACAATCTTGAAGAGTGACCTCAAGGGCCCGATTTCTGCTATGTATGTGAAATAGCCATGGTTTTCATCCACCATTCTAGCTTGCTATTGGATTAACCAGCAATTTGGGTTGCTGTTGTTCTTCCCATGGTTTTTGGATGCTGTTGAGAGTCCAATTTCTTCTTCCATTTCAGACTGTGTGTGTGTTTCCTTCTTCTATTTTTGGACTGTGTCTTTTCCCCTTACGCATAGGTTGAGAGTTTTCTCTTTCCCCTTTTCTGCCTATGTAAGTTCTCTAGCCATTACATTGGAAATGGTGTGTGCTGTGGGCTCATGGATGTTGGTTGGCTGTTGATTTCCACATTCATTAACTAATTTTTCCTTTGTCCATGTCAGGAGTTTGGCTTCTTTCCCAATTGTGGACTGCGTAATGTTGCCATCGTCTCATTGTGAGGTTGTGGCTGTTGATGTACCCTAGTTTTGGGTTGCTATTGAGTTGTTTTGGCCATGATAGGGCCAAGAAAAACCTTGAGTTGTCTTGTGGACATGAACTGTGTTTCACCTTTTGTTTGGGATTGTCACCTGGTTGTCTTTGCCTTCTTCACAAAGCTGTGAATGGATTGTTTTGCTGCGGTATGTAGTGGTTGGTCTTCGGACTATTGAGAGTGGGATTAGAGGCTGGGTATGATTGAGAAGACTGGTGTTGAGGCCACCAGCTTAGCATTTAGCCTTTCCTAGCTCCATGACGACCTGGTAAAACCCTACTGTGTGGGTTTGGCTGATCGTGTACCTTGGCTATGTGTAAGCCTGCATTGACCCTTATTTCTTAAGGAATCGTGCCCAGCTCGAGGGTGGCAGTGTTGCTGAGAGATTGATGAGCATGCTAGACTATGGTTGGGTGGAATGTTGCAGTGACGTAGCTGGTTGCAGGGCAAGTTCTTCATTAAAAGATAAGTACTCTTGACTATTTCATCTTTGCAACTATATATACTATTTCGTGAATCGTGATGAACATGTTGAATGTTGGAATGTATATGTTTGCTTCCGCTGAATGTTGAGTAACTATGTACCCTTGTATGTTCTATGCATCTTAGTATGTATTATGTTAAGCTTTTTAATGTCAGCATTTATCCCTGTTCATGTTCATGGGGTTGTTTTCCCATTTGTTTGGTGTTAGTAGCTTCCTCTTTGCTGGTCAGAGTGTCGGGGACGTTACAGAGTGGTATCAGAGCATAGTTTGTAGCATGGGCCTAAATGGGCCATGAATATGCAGTGACAGAGCTTGCAGATTGCAGCATGGGCCTCTATGGGTCATGAATAACCAGTTAGCAGGGGCAAGGTGTCTACTTCCCAAAAGAAACAGGAGAAAATTTCAAAAAAAATTTAAGTCCGAAAATCATCAGATGAGCTAGGCAGAAGTCTGTTCGATGCATAATAGACAAAAACTTGAGACGGAGCCACAACGATGGGAAGCTTCACGAGAAGTCTTCTGATGCAGTGGCAGCGATAGAAGAAAGGGGAGGCTCACCGAAAGGGAGCCACAATGGCGAAAATGAAGAGGTGTTGAGAGTCGATGCCATCGGGCCAAATAAGCCGACAAAGAGGAAATCCTTTGAATTTTTTTTTCTAAGTGTTTAGACCATCGAATCGTCAGAGAACTTAGTTGGAAGCCCCTCCAATACAGAGCCTGACGGTGGCGAGAGATAGAGGAGGTCTGAGCCGACGAAGTGGATGGAAAAGCATGAAGGCGATGCAATGACAGCGGAAGAAATATGTTGAAGGAGCCAATACGTCAGCTGGGTTAGCAGGTTTGAGCTGCAACGGCAGTGGCAGACAGTACATGATTGAGCCGACGTGGGTGAAAATTCAAAAAATTTCTAAGTATTGAGATCATCGAAAGGATTCAGCTGAAGACTGCCGAAACGTCGGCACATTTAAATGGAAGGACTTCTGATGCCACCGACGAAAAACAGTGGAGGCCGGAGCTACAGTTGTGGAGGGAATCAGCTGAAGGCCACCGATATGTCGGCAAAACTTAGTTGTTTGAGGCATCGATACACAGTGGAGGAGTTAGGCGGATCGATGAAATTTAGTGGATTGACCAACTGAAACATCGGCAAAGATCACTAGGAGATCATTGAAACATCGGTAAAGTATAGCTGGGGGAACTGCCGATGATATGATGACGAAGGAATACAGTGCGGAAAATCTTCTAAGTATTCGTCGGCTGTCAGCAGAGGATAGTGGAAGGAAGAGCCACAGTTGTGGCAGGGAAATCTCGAAGGCCGCTAAGACATCATCAAAAATTAGATGTTGAGGGTGCCGATATGTCGACAAAAGAAAGTAGAAAGGGAAAAATTTTGAAAATTCCTCTAAGTATGGAAACCATCGGTGAAATTTAGATGATCAAGCAACCGATGCGACGACAAAAGGAAGAAGAAAAATTTAAGTACAGAAAAAATCAAAAAACTTTAGAGGATTGGACCATTGATGAGTGTCATATGAAAGATGAATATCAAACCACCGAAGTGTCAGAAGCTTAGAGAATAAGCCGTCCGACAGGTAGAGGATTTGATCACTGATGATAGCTTTTGCAGCGCTGATAAAGGACTCGGAAACTTAGACGGATGGGGATCCAAAACAATGGAAAACGTTAGTTGTTTGACTGTCGAGGGATAGCCTTTGGCATCATCGATAAAGTCCGAAAGCGTAGATGAACATACCACGGATACGTCAGGAGACTATTGGATGGGATTGTCGGAAATCAGTTGATGAGATCGTCGATGGGTTGTCTACGAAAACCACAGTTGTTTTGTTGGCCGCAGTTGCAACTACCTAAAAGACTATCCACCCAAGAGATTGTGGATTGGATCACCAAGACAACGAAAAAACTTTAGCTGAGGAAGCCTCCGATGCAGCGGGAAATTATTGTTGTTAGGGACACGGATGAGCACCGGAGAAATTTGTTGCTTAGATCACCAAAGTGTTAGAGTTGGAGATGGGATGAGACTCAATAGGGAGAAAGAAAAATTGGGGTTTCAAGTGTATTTTTCAAGCAGATTTCAACTATTTGCAGTGGAATTTTCAGCGAATTCCAGCTAGACTGTTCCAGCGGGTTTTGTAGTGAATTTCTCATTGGGGTTTTCAGCAGTTTCAGGACTGAAAAGGAAGAAAACCATGGGTGACTAAAGTTAACATTCCTGACCAAATATATTTGAAGAGGTGTGGTTTCCACACCCGAGGTCAGAATGAAGCATGTGGATAGGCGTTGGAAAGCTTATCCAGCAGGGAACAAGGGAGAATCACCCGAATATGAGAATGGAGTAGCAAAGTGCTAATATTTCCTTTAAAGAGAAACATGATGCTATCAATATGGACAAATCCAGGGATTGCATGCCTAGAGGTAGCAAGACCATGAAGTCAAACCAGCTACTGTGTGGAAGAGGAGTTCCATGCGAGGATGTGGGACTTTAAAAAAAAAAAAAATTCCTTAAACCCTATGTTGCTGATTATAACTACATTTCCTAAGTTTTATGCATGAAATGCATGAGGATATGATTTGCATACATAGGATATTGAGGATTATACATCTATAATGAACCACTAATAATAATTATTGCATTGGTATTGGCATTAGTGGAAAAACCAATGAAAACATGGGCATGGATGAATATGTTGTTGATGTTGACAAATGTGACTAGCAACCCTCTGGAGGAAGGGATAAGGAATCCAGTCCATAATCAAAAGTTGGTGAGCAAATTCTGCAATCCTCTGCAAGATACTGACTAAATTGGTAATGTCGAAGGTGTATGTAGGATCCATATAGGTAATGGTTTAATTATGACAAATTTCAAGGAGTGGTAAAGGTAAGAGACCTCATACCATGCGGATATTTGAATGTTATACTATGTTCATATAGAAAGGTGTCATGCCTGTATATATTGATTGAGCTTAGTAGCCCAAGGAAAGTAAGTACTGATGATCTTGATTATAGTCATGTATCCTATATGAAGAATTCATGGTTAGGCCATGCATGATATGTGTGAATGCATAGTAGTCCTGAATCGATGCAAGGTAGCATTGAATGGATATGCATTAAAAATATTTTATGAATCTTGTAGTCATGCATTGAATGGATGCATATGAAGGGAGTGAGTGACTGATTGCATAAGTATAGGTGCAAATGTTGTGATGCATTGCATGAATGCATTGAGATGAGTGCATGTGATATTATGAATAACTAATGGTTGAAATGATGAATTGATGACAATTCAGGAACCATTTCAAAGGCTGTTCTAAATGCAAGATAGTAAGTGCATAAAGAGGATAGTCATGATCCGCTGGCTACTGGAAATGCTCTATGGAAGAGTAAGGTGGTACAAATGATACACTTGTGAAGTAAGGAGTATCTAAACATTTCATTTAATTGCATGAATGATGGGACTATACCTTGCAAATGTTAATATGATAATGATTGCATGAAGTAAATGAGTTTTGGTAATATTGATGAGATTAATAGCTGGAAGTATTTGAATTTTATAAATTCTAGAAATGTTTTAGTGATGGTTGCAGCAATGAAAAGGTTATATGCATCCAGACTTACCAATTGTTTGGTTGATTGAAGCTCAGGTTTCAGGTAGATTATTTAGAGCATGGCAATGAGAGTAAGACCATGACAAAGACCAAAATCTACCATGTGAAAGAGCCAAACCTTATGAGAAGAGTCTCATGGCAGAGAAAATAGTTGGTATGCATAATGGGTTGTCAAATTTTAATTGTGAATTTCAGATTTAAGAAATTGCTGACAACTACTAATCACTATTGGCTTGCATAAGATTGTGTCAGGAGGACGCATTGTAAGTGGGTATTCATATTATGCTAGTAAGCATAAAATTATAATGGGCATAGTGGTACTGCTTAAAAGAGACCCACAATTGAGGATCACCTCATTGCTAAGCAAATCAATTTCTGTAGTAAACAGAATTGCAAATTCCTATTGAATTTGATTACTAATGTCATTGCTTGATTATGGAACAATCAATTTGGATTGTATTATCAGATAATGATTGACTGTTTGGCTATTTGATGAATGTACCAGGGGTACACACTGCAAGAAGATCATGTGTGATGGCCTGCAGGAGACAAACTTCATGGGAAGGTTTTCCCTTATCTTAGAAATGGGTTTCGGGTGAAACTCCATTGGACATTTTGGAAATGTCTCATCTTCACTACATGTTTGGTAAGAAACATGAGTGGGATGGTATATATTATGTCGGTAAGACATGTGTGGATATGAAATGTAAAGAGGAGTTGGGATGGCTAACCGAGGGACTGTCAAATCATAGAAGGGAGCCTCATTCCTCCTTAATGAAGGAATACTGCATCGGCAAATGGATAAGTGTTCTATGACCCTTTCTAAGAATATGCATGTCAAATTATTAAGATTCCATATGCAGAACATGTTTTGACTTTATTTCCATGATGACTGATTGCTTGAGTATGAATAGGGCCTACATGGCACACACCGAGAAAGGGTGCACACTTTTCCGATGTCGAGTCATGAAAGGGTTTTCAATATTGACTACACCTTAGGGAGTGGACACACTCCTGGTGTCTCAATACTTGATAGTGAATGATATGAAATATGATTATAGTTTTAGATCAATAACGCTGATGATTTTTCTTATATTGCTTGTGTTGACAGGCTAAATAGATGCAATTGGGTGTTGCACCCTAAAGAGAAAAGGCAAACGGTTGTTGTGAGGGGTTGCGAAGTAAGGGTTATTGTTGATATAAGTGTGCATTACTGTTGATATGAGTGTATGTTGATATAAGTGTATGTTGGTATAAGTGTATTGTTGATATAAGTGTATGTATTATTGTTGATATAAGTGTATGTTGGGCTGTTATATGCCTGGCGATCCATAGTAGATCCTGGACCTGGAAATGGTCATAGTAAAGTTCCAAGCCCAGTCGGCATGAGGGTGTACTAGCTGGACATGAATTATTTGATGTTGTGGAGCAGCCTACATGATGACCTCACATCGAAGTCCATAGGCGATCCCAAGGCTTGCAAAATGAAGCAGGATCCTGTGGACCAATGAGGAAATGCACAATATAGATAAGTATTGGATTATTTTGCTTATGAATGTACATGTGTATATGATTTGGTTATGATGTTTTAAGCTCTTGTTCTAGAGATAAAACCGATGAGAATAAACTAAACATGTGAATCTATTCATTGTTTGGATATAGGTATCGCTGGGAGTGAGGACTATGAGAGCATCCTAGGGGTGCATGTGGACATGTGACTGTCCAAGAGAGCTCGGAATGAGCGGTAATGGAAAAGGTGCTAGTAAGACTGTGGGGGTCCTAGTAGTCGATACAAGCCATGTGGAGAGACTCCATGGTTTAGAGGTCTGGAATAGACCAGAGACACTAAGTGTCATGACCAAGAAGGATTGGTCCAACATTCACAGTGAATTGAAAGAGGCTGAGAACATGAAAAGCCATAGTGGTGGTGTGGGTTCTAGGATGGAACAAAACAAAGAGGGGAAAAACTCTTACTGCTCTCTCTTTCCCTTTTAATTATATATATATATATATATATGCATTGTGAAAACAAAATATTGTTGAATGCATGTATCACTGAAAATGGAATGTGTGTATTTGCTTAAAGTAATTTGTGAATGTTGGAATGGTTAACTCCCTACCCAAGAATGGACTTGAATAAGCTCATGTGCCTATTGGGAAGGCATGAAAAATATGAAAGTATCCTTGATAATACTTGGACTGTCATGCCAATTGGGCAATTAACTAACTGATTTTAATGTCTATATTATGCTTGTCCTGACAGAATTTCAGTGGTGCATTTCACAGGTGAGAAAAGTGAAACCCGGTGGTGCACATTGATCATGGAAGCAGATCAAAAGTTACTAGAATTGGCTGGAAGTCTCCTTCAAATGATTTCCAAGACCCAAGAAAACCTTGGGGAGATGCTCAAGATACAGGAAAGGCAGAATGAAATGAACCACCAAATTTTGCAAGACTCTATTGGTTTGCAAAGGGAGGTGAAAAGCCTTCTGGGAGCAATTGGCAAGGGAAAGGAAGGTGGATCAGTGATGGGACATTCGTCCAAGTGACCCATTAAGAAACAGTCTGAGCATGAAGACTCAAAGGAAATTGAGCAGGTAAAGATGAAGCAACCAGTGAAATGATGGGAATGCAGAGGACATCATTTACGTCGGGACTTCCCAATGAGGGAACATGAAGAGGGAAATAGCCGCAAAGTTCCCAGACTTTGGGATAAGCTGAAAACTGAGAACCAGTAGGAGAAGTTCATGGAAGCCGAGGGGCTTGGTCCTGAACGTTCAAAGTAAATAATTGAACGTGGGACAGATCTGCAAAATTTTGAAATTTTGGATGTGCAATTGTATATGTATTCCTATGTATTGGAACATCGAGGATGGTGTTATTCCAAGGGGGGGGGGAATGTAACACCCCAGTTTTGACCCCGTTTGCATGATGTATATAATGTAATTAATCGTGGTGAGGAGCTAAAGGCAAAATCCCCACCATTGATTTGGTTGCGTATGTTTCGGCAATAGGGATATTTGTCGATGGTATATCGTGCTATCCGACACATTATAGTTTGGAATCATGTAAATACGCACATCAATTAAAATAAACCTATGGCCAGCTACGACGGTGCAACGTTAAAATGAAAAGGGCATGATTTTCCTAAGGATAGGGGGGGGCAATTGTCTAACCATGGGAGCCATTGGGAAAGTGCCATGTGTCAACTACCTTCTTGTCTCTTTTAGCCACCAAGTCATTTGGGGCAATGCGTTAGTTGAGGGAAGTTACTGCTTGAGGAAACGTGGGCATGGTGGGCGTCAATATGGCACGTTATTGTCAGCTCCGACGGTACACATACCCAGCGGCAGAAGCCATCATTTCCCGCACACAGGTAGTTGGCCTGGTATTCCCTTCATGATTTTGGTCTGGGGAATTCCATCCTCACACAGAGAGATGTTTTGTTTTCCTCACCCATAGTTTTCCCATCATTTTCCTCATGCACCGGTTAGGGTTCTCTTTTGGTTTTGTGCATGCAGTGAGCTTGAAGAGTGACCTCAAGGGCATGATTTCTATTATGTATGTGAAATAGCCGTGGTTTTCATCCATTATTTTGGCTTGTTGTTGGTTTAACCCACGATTTGTGTTGCTGTCCTTCTTCCCATGATTTTTGGATGCTGTTGAGAGTCTGATTTCTTCTTCCATTTCAGACTCTGTGTGTGTTTCCTTCTTCCATTTTTGGACTGTGTCTTTTCCCCTTGTGCACAGGTTGAGATTTTTCTCTTTCCCCTTTTCTACCTATGTAAGTTCTCCAGCCATTACATTGGGGATGGTGTGTGCTGTGGGCTCGTGGATGTTGGTTTGCTGTTGATTTCCACATTCATTAACTAATTTTTCCTCTGTCCATGCTGGGATTTTGGCTTCTTTCCCAATTGTGGACTGCGTAATGTTTCCATCATCTCATTGTGAGTTTGTGGCTATTGATGTACCCTGGTTTTGGGTTTCTGTTGAGTTGTTTTGGCCACGCTAGGGCCAAGAACAACCCTGAGTTGTCTTGTGGACCTAAACTATGTTTCACCTTTTGTTTGGGATTGTCACTCGGTTGTCTTTTCCTTCTTCATAGAGCTGTGAATGGATTATTTTGCTGCAATATGCAGTGGTTGGTCTTTGGACTATTGAGAGTGGGATTAGAGGCTGGGTATGCTTGAGAAGACTGGTGTTGAGGCCACCAGCTTAGCATTTAACCTTTCCTAGATCCTTGATGACCTGGTAAAACCCTACTATGTGGGTTTGGCTAATCGTGTACCTTGGCTATGTGTAAGCCTGCATTGACCCTTATTCCTTGCGGAATCATGCCCAGCCCGGGGGTGGCAGTGTTGCTAAGAGATTGATAAGCACACTGGCCTATGGTTGGGTGGAACATTGCAGCGACGTAGCTGGTTGTGGGGTGAGTTCTTCATTAAAAGATAAGTACTCCTGACTATTTCATCTCTACAATTATATCTATTGTTTTGTGAATCATGATGAACATGTTCAATGCTGGAATGTATATGTTTACTTTTGCTGAATGTTGAGTAAATATGTACCCTTGTATGTTCTATGCATCTTAGTATGTATTATGTTAAGATTTTTAATATCAGCATTTATCCATGTTCATGTTCATGGGACTGTTTTCCCATTTGTTTGG